>CM053560.1:110315821-110342840 GCA_028646485.1 Cryptoprocta ferox
GGCCAGAAAGGAATGGCAGGAAATCTTCAATGTGATGAACAGGAGAAATATGCAGCCAAGAATCCTTTATCCAGCGAGCCTGTCATTCAAAATAGAAGGAGAGATAAAGGTGTTCCCAAATAAACAAAAATTGAGAGAATTCGTCACCACCAAACCAGCCCTACAAGAAATCCTAAGAGGGATTCTATGAGGAAAATGTAGCAAGGAATACAAGGTACCAGAAACACCACTATAAACATGAACTCCATAAATAGGTTGTCCCTACGGAGTCAAAACAAATATGAGATGATTTTTCTCCCGTTAAAAAACAGAATCTTACATGAAGGTATGGGACTGTTCCAGCTCCTGTTCTGTTCCTGTTTCAAAATTGGGGGGCACCCAGAAGTCCTATGGACATCATTCTTCTTGGGGAGTGGAAATCTTTTTGGAAATTCCTGCAGTTCAAGCCAACTGCCCTTTTAGGGAAGGAATGTAAATTCCTTTCAAGCAAGATAAATGAAAATAGGAGGCCAAGGGGAAGTCACTTTGTTGTAGGGTAGAGAAAATAAGAGAAGGAGGTAAAAACAGCAACCAGCAGGAAGAACCCTGTCCATTTGTTCTAGAAAGAGCAGCTTGTTTTCTGAAATAACTTTTGGACTAGAAATTTATCATCTGAAGTCAGGTCATTGTGAGTTTTTTTAAAAACACTAAAGGAGTGAAATTATTAATATTTGAAAAATGGCTACTATGTGGTACATAGAATAATATAATACTCCTACCTAAATTAATATCATCACAAAGCTCCATAATAAAGATTTATGAAATACTCATCATATAAGAAATCCTATTTTAGAAATCTCCATTGGTCTGTATTTTGGTTGTAACTGTTTTCATGGTGGTGAACCAGTTAGAAGCCCTAGTATTTTGTTTCCCTCCATCATATTCCAGTCTTCTCCCTTTTCCCTTTGCCCTTTAAACTAGAGTGACCCATTATTCTTGGGCCTGTCTATGTACTGTAAGATGGAGAGATAAGGAAGTGCTACCTGCTCCAGTTGGCTCTCCAGGCAGGTCATTTTCCTTCAGAGCATCCAAACTGGTTGAACAATTTATCATTTCTTCTTTGTAAATCACTTTAAACCTTTATCTCAAATTGATCTGTGAAACTAAATGAATTCTTCTTGTAGTGCCCATGTTCATTGTCTACTCACACAGCTCTGGGGAATCTTACACAAGTGTGTGTGTCTTTGTGTCGGCAGATACCATGAGGATAGCCTGAGGAGACTGGCAGTCACAATGAGAGTATCTTCTCTGCTTCTAATGCCAAACCACAGAGTGGCAGGTGTTTTTCAGTGCAACTTAGCATAGTAAAAACTACCAATTGACCAAACACTTCTAAGAGAGAAGAGAGCCTTACACTGGCCTATCTTGGACCAGAACGTACTGCCAGTTTGACTTGCTTGTCAGGGCTGACCCTGGCCTGGAGGTACCGGACGTTAGCTCTTCCTCTCAGGCTGCCCTCTACCAAACCTGTGGTCAGAGAGTCTCACTGCTGGGGCAGGTGACTCTCAGGACTCAAAAAGAAAGTTGCATTTTTATGTTTTGCTCTCTGTTTGAAAAAGATGAGTATTCTACATCACTCTTAACATCTGCAGGTTTTAGTCATTATCAGTGTTATATTTGTGCATCTTTGAGATTTATAGATCAACTCTATGGAATTGGTCTCCTTTAATCCTCACAGCTGCTCTATGAGGTAGGTTTCAGGTTTTTTTTATATTGTCTCCTTTATTAGGGATACTGAAACTCAGAGAAGTTAGGTGACATGCCCAAGGTCACACAGTTAGTGGCAGGACTAAATCCCAGGCCTGCCAAGTTCCTTGGTGAGTGTCCTTTCTATAACGTGACTGCTAGCGTTTAACTACACAGTGTCATTCAGCTAAACTCAGCAGTATATTGACTTTTCAAAGACCAAGGAGTTGGGACCTTTGAACTTTCATTCCAGCCAATAATGTGATATTGAGCAAATTATCAAAATTGGAAATGGGGTTAATGGTGTTGTGTCCTATATCCAACTCCTATACAACTAAATGATGACTAGTATAGGGTTTTTAAATACCTGCTGACACATAAATATGAAATATTGCCAACAGTACAGCATAGTAAGAATTCATGCCATGATTGATGAGTATATAGGATTATATATTATACCGCATGTACTGAGACTGAGAGCTTTCCAAAGATAGTATTTTCTGAAAGATATATGTTTGTACTTGAACTCTGCCTGGGGTTATCTCTGTTTCAAGACCAGATGAGGTAGCTGGTAGAAGACTTGAAGAAACTTGTTTTCAGACCTCTGCCCCCTCCCTCCCATCGAGAGAGAGAGAGAGAGAGAGAGAGAGAGAGAGAATTTTTTTAAAAAAGACTCATTATAATAAATATGTATAAATACAATGAATGAGAAAGGGATGCTCCTCTCCCATGGATACTCCTTTACCTTTGGTCTGTTTGGGGTGTTTTTTTTTTAATGTTTACTTATTTTTGAGAGGTAGGGGGAGGGCAGAGAGAGAGAGGGAGACCCAGAATCTGAAGTAGGCTCCAGACTCTGAGTTGTCAGCACGGAGCCCAATGCAGGGCTCAAACCCACAGACCTGCGAGACCATGACCTGAGCCAAAGTCGGACACTTAATCAACTCTGCCACCCAGGTGCCATTTTGGGGGTTTTTTGGTTTTCTTTTTTTTTCTTCAGTTTTTTAATCATGATAAGTGTACTCTTTAGTCCTTATCACCTATTTCATACTTTTCTTGAATCTATTTGAATGGAAAGCAGAGCATGCTGTTTCTCAGAACTGGAGACTCATCAGCATCCTCCCAAGAAAATGTATGTTTTTCTTTTTAAATAAAAATAGCTAGAAGATCTTTTTTAATTGCTTCTTTTCTGTGTCACTGCAGCAAATGGGCAGTGGGAGCATTTCAGAGTGCCTGTTGCCGGGAGGCTTAGATGCCTGTGGAATACAGCAGCATGTCCCTGCTGAGGGCAGAAAACCTACTTCCCAGCGAATAGGCTCGTGGAGAAGCCAATCCTGCCCCGGCTGTTAGGATCTGCGAACTAGTGTTAGGGACTGAGTCCTCCACTGTCGGCTTCTTGGCACCCTATCATGAGCATCATCCATTTAGGAGTGCTTTTATTTACTTTTTGCTTTTCTAACCCTGTAAGACTAGAAATAACAATAGTTGCTTTGGTATGTAGAACTGTTGGCTAGTGTTTGTAATTGAAAAACTCTCCCATGACCCACAACCACTTAATAAAATTCTTTCTGAAAGCCCTTATTACCTAAATATTGACCTTTCAATAAGGCCTAATGTTAAGGGAAAGCATGAAACTCAATGTCCTGCCATTGAAATGTTGGTTTTGCTCTGACTGGGTCAGACCAATGATTCCCTCAAACCTTTATCTCTACCCTGCCAGTCATCCATGAGTGCCTGAATTGTGACCATCCCAATGACATTGATTGAAAATTAGGAAAACCCACACTTTACTTGGCCAAGTGTGTGTTACTCTTCTGATCAGTGACAAAATAAGTTATCCTGGCCCACTTTATTGAGCTATTATGTAAGTCTGGGCTATAATCCTCTACAGAATGTAGGTGAAAAATTATTTTTGGTTGTTCTCTTTTTTAGATGAGGTACAAAGTGTAGTAGAAAAAGCAAACTTTGGTGTTAGACTTACGTTCGCAAACTGGTAGCCCTGGGCTTTTTTTGTTTATTGTTTTAAATTCTTTTTTTTTTTAATGTTTATTTATTCTTGAGAGAGACACACACAGAGTGTGAGCAGGGGAGGGTCAGAGAGAGAGGGAGACACAGAAGCAGAAGCAGGCTCCAGGCTCTGAGCTGTCAGCACAGAGCCTGATGCGGGGCTCGAACCCACAAACTATGAGATCATGACCTGAGCCGAAGTCGGCTGCTCAACCGACTGAGCCCACAGGTGCCCCTGTTGTTTTAACTTCTTAAACGCTCGGCTTATTTTGAAGGGTTAGTGTAAGGACTAGAGATAAGACACATAAAGTGCTCAGCACGTAGATAGCCATAAGAAATGGTTACTGCCAGGGCATCTTGGTGGCTCAGTCACTTAATCCACCGACTACGGCTCAGGTCATGATCTCACAGTTTGTGGGTTCAAGCCTCGCATCAGGCTCTGTGCTGACGTTTCGGAATCTGGAGCCCACTTCAGATTCTGTGTCTTTCTTTCTCTGCCCCTCCCTAACTTGTGCTCTCTCTCTCTCTCTCAAAAATAAATAAACATTTAAAAAAATCATTACTGCCATTATTACTGTCACTCAGCAAAGGGCTACCAAGGCCCTTTCTGAAGACTTCACTATAACACTGTTGTTACTAACCAGTCACCTTCCAGTTAATCTTCCTGTACACATCTGTGCCCGGTTATGAAAGTGTGCACTTTATATTGTTATTTGCTTTCTTCTTTCAGATCTGTAAGAGCAAAGCTAAAGAGTCTCAGCAGTATTATCACAGCTTGGCTGTCCGGCAGAGCCTGGCTATCCATTTCAACATCCAGCAGGACTGTGGTCATTTCCTTGCTGAAGTCCCTAATCGTCTGCTTCCCTGGGAGGATCCTGATGCCCCTGAAGAGGAAGAGGATGAAATGAAAGAGGCTGAAGAAGAGGCGAAAGGAGAAACTGATGGGAAAAGCCCAGAGCCCTGCTCTGAAACAGAGTCATCCCAGAAGGAAAGCCAGGGGGTCATTAGCAGGAAGCAGAGAAGCCACGTTGTGGTCATCACCAGAGAGGTTCCCTATCTCACCGTGGCTGATTTCGTGCGAGACTCTCTGGCCCAGCATGGGAAGAGCCCCGACTTGTATGAGAGACAAGTGTGTCTGCTGCTCTTACAGCTGTGCTCTGGCCTTGAGCACCTCAAACCCTACCATGTCACTCACTGCGATCTTCGTCTGGAGAATCTGCTGCTTGTCCACTACCAGCCAGGGAAAAGCACCCAGGGCCTTGGGCCTGCAGAGTCCAGCCCCACCTCATCTTGCCCCACAAGGCTCATAGTGAGCAACTTCTCTCAGGCCAAGCAGAAGAGCCATCTGGTGGACCCCGAGATCCTCCGGGACCAGTCCCGCCTTGCTCCAGAGATCATTACAGCCACGCAGTATAAAAAGTGTGATGAGTTCCAGACAGGCATCCTCATCTATGAGATGCTGCACCTGCCCAACCCCTTTGATGAGAACCCAGAGCTGAAGGAAAAAGAATATACTCGAGCAGACCTGCCTCGCATCCCACTCCGCTCCCCCTATTCCCGGGGCCTACAGCAGCTGGCCAGCTGCCTCCTCAATCCCAACCCTTCTGAGCGGATCCTCATTTCAGACGCCAAAGGCATCCTCCAGTGTCTACTCTGGGGCCCCCGGGAGGATCTCTTCCAGACTTTCACCGCCTCTCCTAGCCCAGCGCAGAGGAGCGCCCTGCTCCAAAACTGGCTAGACATCAAGCGAACACTGCTGATGATCAAGTTTGCTGAGAAGTCCCTGGACAGGGAAGGTGGGGTCAGCCTTGAGGACTGGCTTTGTGCTCAGTATTTGGCCTTCGCCACTCCAGACTCCCTCAGCTGTATTGTGAAAACCCTGCAGCACCGCTAGTGTATCCTGGTCGCTGCTTGTCTTGTGTGTTCACCTTCACGTCACCCATGCACTCCCCCTTCCTAGTACTTACACAGAATTCAAGGAAAGAAGAGAAACCGACCTTCCATCCCTGTCCAGGAAAAATGAGTCCGCTCAGAAAGCTTATCCACAGTTCCAGATGGAGTGAGAAGCTGGGTCTATCTTCATTGCACAGAAATTCAGTCGCACAGCCATGCAGTTGACTTCCATTGGAACACGTTTCACCCTAATTGTCCCCAAATGCAGGTAAAAAATGAAAACATATATCCTTGAAGGGACAGCTCCTTTAGTATGAACTCAGCTGTGTCCAGCTCCTCCATAATTCTGAAGCCCACCTGTCTTTTTAACACCAAGTATTTATTCTCACTAGCAATAGACAAATTTGACCAGTCCTTACCATCATCCACTAAGCTCTCACACAGATTTTTTTTTCTTTCAAGTATCAATAACTGACTCTTACCAGGCAGAACTGCCATCCTTAGCATCAGCCCAGTCTTGTTTCCAGGGACTGTAGCCTTTGTTCCAACAGATAGCAGAAAGACAAGGAGAGATTCCATCCCTTGGGTCATGGATGCATTTTCATTTGTTATTGGCAAGTGGAGCCCTAACGGTCCCTTCTGCTGCCACTGCCTGATTCTCCTTCACCTCTACTCTGTCCCCACTTGCCGATGAAGTTTGGGTTTATCAGCCACTTGTGACCCATTACAGAACTGACCCAAGGTGTTATCACCAATGCCTCTGCAGGGTGAGTACAGTTCAGATCTCACAAGTAGCTGGCAGGACACCGGGAGATGATTTTCCACACATGCTGTTCCCTAGGGGCCACCAGGGGAATAGTTGAAAGTGCTGTCTTTGATTACTGTCAGAGCTGTCGGCGTGGACAGCCGGTGCTGGCGGAGCGTGGCTCCCGGTGTTCCCCTGAGCAGTAATTGGCCAGCTTCTTTCTAGCGGTAGCCAGTGCTAACAAGCCTACCAAATGCCGTGGACAGCAGCCGTGAATGCGATGGCTGTCGGTCGAGCTCTGAGATCTGCTCAGAGGGCACGGCGCGCTGGCCGCGAGGATGGCAAGAAGCCGGAGAGGGGAGGAGGCCACTGATGAGACCGCTGGCCTCCTCCTCAGAACACTGACCTTTGGCCGAAGAGGCTGCTTCCCAGTTGCACCGCACATGGCTCCCTGAAATGGCTCTGGAGGATGGCTGGCAGCGATTTCGAACTCTGGGGCGGGTGCCTGTGAGCCGCGCACCAAATGTGGGCTCTGTGCTCCTCTCCTCTGAATATATGTGCAATTTTTGTATGTATTGTTTTTAGCTGTATATTACAGTGTTTATGTGGCAACTTCACCTGAAGCAAGTTCTACAGAAATCCTCCCCTTCTTTCCTTGGCACATACGTGTTTGCGCTAAGAGATGAGTGTCCCTTCCGGGTAGTGGGGTAGGAGGTGATGTGTGTGTGTGCTTGTTTTCTTCAAAACTGTGAGTATCTGTTTACTTCAACCTTGAAATCCCAAGAGTCACTCAGATGGTGTGAGTGTGTGCACACGTGGGTGCGCACGCGTGTGCTGGAAGTAGAGGCGAGGCCTCCGAGGGGAGCAACCTGTGGCAGGGTTGATGGACATGTTCTCTGCATCTAGTCGGCGAGGGAGCTCTGGGACCCTCCTCTACCAGTGCAGAGTTTCTTAAAAGCCAAGACTGATTGTGCAGTATTACTTAGATAGCACATTAGTGGCCTTTTGGAAATTTCTAAACTTTTAACATTTTTAACAGCCTTTCATATGATTCACCTATATCAAAGAGGATCAAGAAAGGAGAATGTATTTTATTGTGATCTTCTTTTGTTTTGTTTTGTTTTATTTTGTTTTAAGAAAATGGGACATGGGAGTCTCCAAAGGGAGGATGTCCCTGTCCTCCTGGCCAGCAGTACAGGACTCCCAAGGAAAAGGACTCACTGGCTCACAGAGCCTTGCATCCTCTAGCCAGAGAGCAGGGCTCTGCCCCTAGGAAGGGCCACAGAGGGGACGTGCCGCTGCAGGCCAGCAGTCTGCCCTGTCTCAGTGTCCTGTGGCATGGCTGCGCCTTGCCTGGCAGACTGGTGTTTAGTTCACTTTAGCATAGCCCATGTGCACATAACTCCTTGCCTAATTATACACTGAAGTAGCAGCACACAGACCACTGGCCGTGTCGGCCAGCACACTCCCCCAGCAGTCCTCCCTGCCCTCCCCCAGACGGTTTGCAGATTGAGACACTTTCTCAATGTCATTCTCGTGGTGCCTTGCCCATGCAAATTTGAATGTTGACTATTTAATGAGGTTTCATATTTAATGAAGAATGTTCCCTGATCCCTCTATTTGTTCTCTAGATATCCTCTTTCATTTCTCTTCTTCTTTTTTTTTTTTTTTTTTTTTTTTCTGTTTGACTTGGATCCAGTCTTCTTTATTTCAACTCTGTAGTATCATAGGCATGGACACACCCCACTACCGTCATCTTACAGCACTGGTAAACCGAGCACCTCCTTCACATCAGATTTGTTTAGTACTGTTTTTATATTCAAATTTGTAAAGGCCAAAAGATGAATGCCAACCAGTCAAGAGAAGGGCCTCAGGCTTCCCAGAGACAGGTGGCTAGATTAATTTTTCTCCGAGTGATGGCTGAGGAATGTGAGGGAGAGAGGGAAAGGGGTGTTACCAGTTAGAGCAGAACAGACAGGATAACTGTACTTCTCGACAAGAAGTTCTACATCAGATGGTCCTTGGAATATTTTTCCAGAATAATGAAATTCAGTCAATCTAATCTCATCACAAATCGGTTTTTTATAGTCCCAGTTTAATTATAGTAGGATCTTTGGATTCATTCATCAACTGGAAAGAAATCCTACCTTCAGACATCTGTATATATATATGAATTTTGCTTTATGACTAGTATTAGCACTTTATGTTTTCTTGAGTAACATCAAGTTATCGTCTTCAATATCAATTGGAATTTTTTTCTATTCTATTGAAGTCTGTACTACAGATTCTTCCATTTATATTGAGAGTTTGAACAATTAAGCCATCATTGGGACTTTACCTTAAGCCGAATGAGCAAGAACAATTTCTCTGACACATTTCGGTGCTAGAGAAACAGGGAAATGGGGGGAGTGGCCAAGACCAAGACTGAATGTATAGCAGAGTGCCTTGTTAGAGTGACAACCTAGTCTTGGAAAGAAGAGAATCAGATGTCCCACAGAGAGGACTGGGACTACGCGACTTCTCCCACGCCGGCCTGAGGGAGAGCCCCTTTGGTAAAATGTACATCGATGTGATGCTCAGAAGCTAATTCGTGGAGAATAACTGCAGGATGGGAGAAAGAGCAGATGTAACCTCTGGAGGCCAGGAACACAGCAGTGGGGTTCCCAGCTTTGCCCTCTGGAGATGACCTGGGTAAGGTGTAGACGGGGCACAATCACCCACGCCACTGACGTTGGGGGACCAACATATATGCTTTAGGATTTCAAGAGGCTGAGTAGCCTTCCATTGTCAGATTAAGTAGGGGCCAGCTTTGCTTCCAGACCTAGAAGAAGTTTGTTACCATGAAAAACTCGTAAGCCAAGAGATCCAAACCTCTAGAAATATTAAAGATATTTCTGGGAGTAAAACTGTATTTTAAAGTTTCTAGCATTGTAAATTTTCATGAAGGATCTTTAGGGCCTACTATATAGTAGGGCGTGGAAGGGTTGCACTCAGCTTCCCAAATTTGGATTAAAAATACTTCGATGCTGGGAAGTAACCTGATTTGGTTTTGGTGGTAACTGCAAATAATATTTTTCCCCAGATTATACCGGCAGTGATCTGAAAAAAATACAGACCCGTCCCAGAAATCGGGATGTACTTAGGATACTGCCTTGTATTCCAAATAATTCTAGCTGTATGAATAAAGTACAAACATACTTGAAGATGACAGAGAGAAGAACTTGGCTCTCCAGGCCAACTCTGACATGTTTTTTATTTCCCTTGCTAGTTGGTAAGGATGAAAAATTCTGGTCCAGCCTAATGAGTGAACAGGATGGCTGCCCACGAAACCGGGTTATTAGTTTTACCTCATTGAAGCTCATATTCTCAGAGGCCCAGAGTGCTGTGCCGAGACAAATCCAAGTGCTGCTCTCGCTGAAGTGTGTGCTGAAGTCCAGCTGCCCGTGCTTACGGCAGTGCCCAGAGCAGGGGTTCCACGGACCAAAACCAAGGCCACGAGGGAAGCCAGAGGAGCTACAGTGCAAGATCCTAGATAGAGATTATACCAAAGAAATCAAGCCTTTTTGTCCTGATGCTTGAGTTATGACAGATGCCAGAGAAGGAGAACTCATACATTCCATGTCAAGGTATTTGGCTGATAAAATAATCCATCCTCAAAACAAAGCACCTATCTTTTTTAGAGAAATCCATTTTGTATATTAGGAAAAAAAGAAAAGATGATGGTGATGTGAAAGTCTGGGACAGACGGTGACACTTCCCAGTAAGTAAGGAAAAGGAACCAGCCTCCCACCCCGTGATGTGACTGTGGCCGTTGCCCTGACTTCCGTTTGGGAACATTGTCATGTCCATGTGATTCTGAAAGCTGAGCGATCTTTTCTAAAAGACGTGGTAGTTTCAACAGCTTTGTTTAAAGAACTCCTGGGAGATTTCTTAACAAATTCTAGTCATTTTTATAAACCTTCCTACAGAGGTGGTTACCACTCATCACCATCATTTAATATTTATAAGTGCCCAGAATGTACAAGGTGCTATACAGCTGTTACACATCCCCTCTCTGCAGCTGTTTGAAATTAGAGTAGGTTTTTGCCTCAGCCACTGCTAGAAGCTTCCCCACCTAAGTGGGCTACAGGGGCCTGCGTTCCAGACATCCCATTACATGTTTCCCACTCCAGAGAGCCTCTGGGCTCATTCCAGCTTCTCACCTTTACCCATCCCTCTCACCCCCATGCTTTGTGTTTTTTTTTTAATCCAGATAGTTTCAGGGAATCAAAAGAGGTTGGAAGTTTTTTAACCTAGCAGAAGTACAGAGTCCTATATTTTGCTACAATTATTATTGTATTATGGAAAATCCACTTTGCCCGTATAGTATGTGGAAAGTATCTGTATGTCTGCACTCATGATAACTTGAATGTTGAATAGCCTATGGCTTCAGGGTAGCATTTTTGAAAGATAAACCACACTGCTTCAGGAAACTCACTCCAAGTACTACTTGGTTATCTGTTCCCTCACCAGTTTGAAAGAGTTGTCCGTGAACATACTGGGTTGGGATTTTCTATTGATATGCAGGGCATTTGGGCGTGAGATCGGGGCAGAAGCAAGATGTTGTCCCCAGTATTTGATTCATGGCAGTCTTCATTCCAGTCTCTCCTTAGTTCCCCATGGCTCTGCCCACACTCTGTATTTGAAAATCTTGTTCTCTTGCTCTTTCCTGATGCTTCGACCCTCTACACATTTTAGAGTTATATAAATCTACCAATGTAAGGTCCCCTCTGTCACCAGGTGGTGCCGCCCTTTGGTTTGCTGTGGTACTTTGCTGTGTTCTCTGTGGCATCATGTTACTGTGTAAATAAATTTGTTTTAATATACACTAAAAACCAGACACGCGCTTGTTTTCAGCGACTCTCCCATATTGACGTGCTGGGGAGGGTTTGGTTGCAGATACCCTCTTGGAGCTTCATCCTCTGCTGACCTGGATGGTATTTCCTGATCATTCCCTCTCTGACCTGAGAAAAGTATGCCCTGAAGAGAAAGTGAAGGCCCTGGGCTTTCCCCAGAGCTCTCTGAAGTCTGCAGGTCTGCTGTGTGAGATTGCCCCCTGGTGGCCAGTCTTCATACAGCCTTCCTGGGCTTGTGCCACGTGTTTGAGGGGCTTGGTTACCAGGCTCGGGCTGACCCTCTCAGTGAAGATCTCAGAGCTGTGCAGGCAGTATGAGGAGAGGCAGGACCTTTTAGAGCATCAAGCATCATCTGCTACAGAATTCACTTACCTTTTACCTGTACATTAACGTACACATTCACAGGGCTCTCACGAAGGCAGATGAGCTAATATGCTGACACTTTAGTCGCAGAGGCCACCTGGCTTGGGCGGGAACAGTCAGCAGTTGGCAGTGGTAGCAACAGCTGCCATGTTATTAAGAGTAGAATGGGTGGAAGTGCAAACATGTAGACTAAATTTAGACCAGATTTTAGAGCTCTAAACCTTGTACAGTGGACACTATCTGTAGCCTGCCGTTTCTGCTCCGCTCCACGAGTGATCACTCTGGAATTTGCAGATAATATTTAGGGCATAATGCAAAACAGTGGTTGCCAGACTCGAGTTTTGTGTTCCTGAGGAGGCAAACCCACAATGGTGTGGCCTCAAAGTTCTCTCTATGTTGTCTGGGCCCGGGAGGAAGGGTTACAACAAAACCCAAGAGACAGTCCACGGAGACCAGGCTCTTCCTGCTGCAGCTCTCAGCCTGCTTGCTGGGGAGGATCGTGGAGAACTGCCCTTCCTAGCCATGAGCCCAGCACACTGGCTTCTTGGGGCGGGGGCAGCGGGGTGGGGACAGAGAAAGAAGCAGGCAGTTGGGGCTGTGAGAGGTTGCAGAGGGCAGATGCCAGGCATGCTCTGTGGGCATGAGTGGCCAACCTGGGGCTCTGAGAGGCTGTGGGCCTAGGTGGTGGGACCAGTTCAGGTTGCTCTAGCCAGACTCCAGGTGAGGTGGAGCAAGGCTAGAGAAAATCAGATGTTCTGTCCGTCCACTGGCACCACTTTGTCCTTTGGTACAACTTGAGCACCTGGAGAGAAATTGTCCTGTTGCCTTCCATCATTTTACCCAGCACAGGATCCAGCCTTGGATTCTGAGTTGTCTGGATGTTTGTATAGAGCCATTGGTTTCCATATGCCTGCAGACTGCTTCCAGCTCAGACCCAGATTTCTTTCCTACCTGGGATTAACTGGTACATGGTCCTCGATGGGTGCCCGGGGCTGTGAGTGTGCGCCCTCCGCTCTGGGAGCTCTTTGCCTGCTCTCCAAAGCCCAGCAAATTATGCTTCCTTTTAAGTGAGCCTGTGCTCTGCAAGGGAAGGAACTTCATTAGTGCCTTAGGAGCCAAGAACTGCAGTTGGCGAATCACAAGTTGCCATTAAGAGGGGCTCAATAGCTGAAACTTAAAAATTGGATTTCACACGGTGGGGGCAGGAGAGAGTTGGTTGCCAAGATCCAACTCTTCCAAATTTGCAGAGCTCTGATTGGAAACAGGCTGCCGGGGCACAATCCCTGACTTCCTGGAGATGCCGCATAACAATACACGTACTATCTTGAAGGTGCATGGAAGCAACCAGAAGGCCAAGTGGTGTTGGTCCCCAGTCTCAGGTTGAGAATCAGAGTAGGGCTGGGAAAGGTGCCAGACTGCTGGGGAATCTGCACACTGGGGACCAGAGGCCCTGGGTAGAGGTGCTCTGCATGTCTGTCAAGAGCAGAGCTCTCAGCTATCTCACTTGAGTGGAGTCCCAGAAACGGGGATCAGAAGTCAAGACAGAGTGAAAACTTCCATGCCTTCCATCCTCCACTCCCCCACCCCCACCCCACCACAGCGCACCTTTGCTCCCTGCGCCATGGCCGAGTGAGAGCAGTAACAGGAACAGTTGTCAGTGTGCACTTCGCCCACCTCATCCTCACCACCACCCCATGCGATGGCTCCATTCTGCCCATTTTTCACTCAACTAATCAGAGCCAGGATTTCAACCCAGATCCGTGCCACTTCTGGCCAGGCGCTCTTTCCTCCACCCCAGTCCTGTCCCCTGTGTGTAGCCAGGACACTGGGAAGACTATGGGAGTTTGGGGGACAGCTTCCGGGCAGTGGTTGTAGAAGCTTCTTTCGCTCATTAATTCCCGTGTGCTGGGGACCCAGTGGCAGGCAAAGCCAGCAGGAGCTCTGCCTCAATTCTGATAGACTGAGAGGACAGAGGGAGTGACAGTGGGAAGGGGAGCAAGGGGCAAAGGCGCTTGCCCACTGCTATGTGCCAGGGGAGCAGTTTTGAGGAATGAGACCAAGGTCTGGAATGAATTGCCTTTCTTGGGCACCAGAGGCCCATCTGCTGGGCCAAACACTTATCCTACAGATAAAGACAAGGACCTCTGGAGGCCCATGTTGGGCCCCAGGGATGCCATATAGCCCAGGACCAGGCAGGTCACCAGTGTTCCTCCCAGTACCACCCTGGGCTAGCTACAACCACTCCCTGCTTCCAGGAAGCCAGAGACCTGGTCTGAAGGGATCTTGAGTACATTTGTTAACCTCCATGAACTCTACTCATCTGTAGAATGGGCCCTCATCTGCCATTCCCTCCAGGACAGGTAGCTGGGAGGATGGATCAGTGAGGTACCATTTGTGCAAATGTTTTAGCCTCAGTTGTTAAAAAGTAGGGCACACCTGGGACATTCAGAAGGAAGCTTGGGAAGGGAGAAACGTGTATCAGACAAAACTGATCATTGCCTGAGAAGGGCCTTGAAGGGATGGTGTTGGATGGAGGGATGAGGCCCTGCTGGCCCATCTCCAGCATACACGCCCCTGATTTTGCCCACTCTCTTGAGACCTCCAACCACCTTCAGGCCAATTCATCATGCCTTGCAGAGTGGATGAGGGTCCCAGCTTAAGTGCCTGGAGGGGGGAGGGGGCTCTCCTCCTCAGAATGCCTGTGTCCCTCTGGGACAGGCTCATGGGGGTCTATCTGAATGAAGTGTCAAGGAACCTGATGGAGGGCCAAGTCACCAGGCCCCAAGGGAGGGACGATGTTGAATGCACTGGAAAGAAAATGGAAGCAATGCCTTCCAGGGTGAAGGGGTCTGTCTTCTCTAGGAACCCAGCCCGAGGTGCTTCCCCATGAATCAGCTTAATTTTATATTCACAACAATCCTGTGAGTTTCTAGAATTATTCCCACTTTACCGATGAGAAAAGAAGAGGTTTTATTTGCCCCAAATGCCTAGTGAGGGACTAGGTTTGTCGTTAGGCAGTCTCGCTCCTCCCCCCCACCTTCCTGGTACTTGAGGCCTTCCTCCCTTACCCTCCGGCCGCCGCCCAGCTGCCCAACTGCAGAGCCCAGGTCCCGACACCCAGTCGCCCTCATTGTCGTCCAGACCCATGCCAGCTTCCAGCCCACCAGGCTGGCCTCCTTGCTGCCCTGTCAGACATGCTTCTGGGTTTTCCATGCCCACATTGTTCCTGTCCTTCTCCCTGTTCTGCAGGGCCCCATCCAGCCAAGAGGCTTTTGGGGTGACTCCAATCGATACGTCCCCTCGCCCATCTGAAATCTCCGGTTTGCTCCTCAGATTCGGCTTCTCCCTTCCTGTCAGCACCTGGGGGGAGGCCTTGTCTTCTGATTCTCCGCATGCTCTCCTCATCTGGCTGCTCGGATTCGGACTCAGACCGGAAGAGGGCAGGACAGAACTGCTCCTTGCTTCCTCTGCACATGGGCCATGGGCCTGGCTCTCCACATCTAATCCTCACTACAGCCCCATGGCCCCCATTCAACAGATGACATTAAAACTCGGAGTAGGTAAGGAACGTGCCCAAGACTGCACAGCCGGTAAGTGGTAGGGCTGACTCAAACCTGGCCTGGCCGACTCACGCCAGTCTTCCCACTGCTTCCCAAGCCTTCATCTGGTGGCCTGTTAATGTGCCAAAGGATAGGTCTGGGTGTTGCGGTCCTACTGTCTCCTACTGAGACAGACTGGGGCAGCCACAGAAGGCTTCCTGATGCAGACAGAGGGGAGATAGGGAAGGGCGGAATCCAGAGGGGCCTGCCAGGCTGAGCAGTCAGACCCCTGGATCCTTCTATAGGCCAGCTGGCCAGGAACAGAGAGTGTGGGCTGAAGAGAGGGAGGCACTGGCTGCCTTCTGGAGCTTCCTGCTCAAGAAGCCCCAGAGCGCTCTTGCCTCCCACCACCCACCCAGCTCCAAAGGTGAGGAGGGGTGAACTTGTCAAACTAGTGAACCTTGGCTCCACCCGCCCAGAAGGCCCCACCCCATCTGCTTCTGAAAGGAAAAACACAACTGACTGACCATCATCCACCAAAGGCAACTTTGGCACCTTTCTTTTCCTTCCTTCCTTCCTTTCTTTTTCTTTCTTTCTTTCTTTCTTTTCTTTCTTTCTTTCTCTCTCTTTCTTTCCTTCTTTCTTTCTTTCCTTCTTTCTTTTTTTATTTTGAACACTTTTTTTTTAGATTGATTTTGAGAGAGAGAGTGAGCAGGGAAGGGGCAGAAAGAGAGGAAGAGAGAGAATCCCAAGCAAGCTCCATGCCATCAGCACAGAGCCTGATTCAGGGCTCGATCTCACAAACCGTGAGATCATGACCTGAGCCGAAATTGAGAGTCAGACACTTAATGGGCTGAGCCACCCAGGCGCCCCTTTTTCCTTTATTTTTGGGGAGGAAGGAAAGTTTAGTAATCTGCCTGCCATTCATCCACCCCCTCCATTTCCACCCTATCATGGTAATCAAGATTGTAAAATAGTCCCCCACTCCACGCTAGTGCAGATATACACAAAACATACACATTTACCTACAGGATATGCCAATACTCTGTCAGTTGCTTTTCTCATTTAACTTGAGGGCTGACCCCAATAAACATGATGGTCATAGCACTGCTTAAAAGGTAACTTCTCTCACTAAAAATAATAGTAATATATAACATACATATACATAAATTTATTATATTATATTATTATTATATTTTATTATTATTATTATTATTATTACTTATTACTTCTACTTTTCTGGGCATCCGGTCACATACTTGTAGGGATGACTAAACAACAAAATATGAGAAACTACAAAACTCCCCTGAGAGTCACAGAAGGAGATCATAGAGAAATGAGCTATTAGGTTGATTAGAAAGACCATGTTGCCTCCTCAGATACTTTTAATGAAATGTAAGTTAAAAATCTCAGTGGCTTTTTTTATTTTACAAATATTTCTCAAAATCACTTGGAAGAATGAATAGGTGAAAGAAATCCAGAAACTTGAAATCGAGAGGCTATTTAAGCACATGAAAAAGCTATGATCAATAAAACGGTGTGTTACAGGTGTAAGAAAAAAAATAGATCTTGTAACAAATCAGGGAACCAAAAACAAAACTTAATATCTACAAAAATGTAACAGAACATAAGTAAGACGTCACCACATGGAAAGGAAAGAAGGTCTTATCCAATAAAAATGTTCTGGTACAATTGTTTAGCTGTTTGGAAAACAATCTGCATGCTATAAACCAAAATAAATCCAAACAGATCACACAAAGAGCTATGTGCCGCGAAGGAAAGAAGAAAGAAAAGAAAGCCTAAGAACTAGAAAGAATTCTAAGTCAATATCTGTGTTATCTCTTTTTGATAAAGGACTTTCTAAGTTAAAAAGCAATGGAAAGAAGGCATGTGAAAGGGGAAGATCAATAGGCTGGACTACATACAGATGGTAAACTGTCATTCACTGAAAACACAAGAAACAAGATTGAAAAGTAAATGACCAGCCAAGAAAGCTATTTCAATAAATGTAATGGACATAGGGTTAAAATCCCTAGTTAGGAAGAACTTCCGTAAATCATTAAGTACATAAAATGCCAACAGAAAGTTGAGAATAGACAAGTCAAAGAAGAACCTAAATGTTCGAATTTTCGAGAAATGAAAAGCTAGGTTGGCATATCTAAAAACTATTTTAATAGCTTTTTCTGATGATAAAAGTAGTATATGTTCATGGTAGAAAATCTGGCAAATAAAATTGACCCACTGGGTCACCATCCAGAAATGACCACCAGTAACATTTGCTGTGTGTCCTGCAAGTGGGGTTTCCTCTGCCTTTTTCTTTTTTAATTAGGATTGTATTGTTGGCATCACATTTTCTGCCCACCAAATTAACAAAGGTCTTTTTAAAATATATACTCAATGATGGTGACAGTATATAGGGTTCTGACAATGTAGATGCAGTTGAGTTGGAAAGGGGCTTAAATCGTCCTGTCCCTTGAGGCCACAGCTGAGCCCGGGTGTCGGGCAAAGTGTGACCCCAGTAGACAGGGTAGGTGTAGGGATTTCAGTTGCCAAGTTCACAGCACCAGAGTCACCAAGGAGTTTTCCAACAGGATAGACTCTGGGGGCCCACCCACATCCAATGAATCAGAGGATCCCTCTCCCAGGGTCCCCCAGTGATTGTGAGCTTGCCAGCGGCCTCTCTGCCCCAAGTCTGGCTGCCCAGGTTTGTATCCAGGGTCTATCCCTAACTAGCAGTGTGTACTCAGGCACTCCCTGAGCCTTGGTTTCAGTGGAGACTCCCACCTCACAAGGGTCATCATGAAGATGTAGGACGTAGTCCCGCGAATGCGTTTAGCCCGCTGCCAGGCGATATAGTATGCGCTCAAATATTGTTAGTTCAGAAGGACAAATTCCAAATGAGTGTTTGCTTCTGTTTTTATAACAAAGGACTCATCAAGGGATTTTTGCTGAACAAAGACACTGTGAATTCAAATCTCTGCCTCGTGAGAATCGGGAAAATATTGGCAGCTTTTAAATGGCAGTTTCCCCAGCTTTCCAAATATCTCCTGGCTAAATTTCAGAAAGCCCTGCTAACAGTCCTTTCACTGAACACCTTCTACCTGTCCAAGGTGACACAGCACATCAGAGGCAGAAATGGGCCTGGTCCCCTGAATCCAAGCCTGCCCCTTCATTCCCTCTCCAGTCTTGATCCTTTAATGCACAGGGATGAGCTGGGGGTGGAGCAGAGGGAAGGGGGCTGTAGTAGGCAGGGGGATGAGGATGAAGGCAGCTGTAAGCTGCCCGTCAGGTCTGGGCCTGCTTGCTCATTAGGGAGTCACTGTGTCTAGAAGCATGGCCTCCCTCCCTTGCCCTTCCTCAGAGTCGGCGGTCCAGGACCCCTCGCACACCATGCCTTGGCATAATGAATACTACTTTCTTTTTGGGAAAGTCATTAAACTACTTTTGTGGAAACATTTTAATTGAATTAGATTGTTTTCTGATTGTAATAAATGTTAATTAATTGAGTGGGCTGGGTGTCCTTGGATCTAGCTGGCTTCTCTCAGTTTAATTAGGAGGAGCGTGTGGACTTATTTCTTTTTGCCATGAATCTGCGGTTTAAATTCATCTTTTGTGCTAATAAAGTGATCAGGGAGTGCAGGGAGCAGATTATTTCTTCTATCTTGAAATTTAATAGCCTGCTTCACTCACGGAGCCAAGTGGCAGTCCCTGCTTGGCCTCATCAGGGCATGACCCCGTCCTCTCATCCAGGCTTAATGAGGTTTCTCCATTTGTCTTGAGGGAAAAAAGAAGTTTTAAGTTCTGCAAACATCCCTTTGTTTCCCAAGAATACGAGTCACTAGTTCCAGGGGGATGACATTGTTGATTCCCATGTGCACATCTGACCAGAGAGAAGGGCGGTCTCCCGGGTAGCTGAGCCCCCCCAGGAATCAAGCTCAGTCAATGGAGCCTCTGTCTTTAGTAGATCCTGGCTCCTCCCTTGGGTAGTTTCTTTGCTGAGAGCCTCAGAAGTACCCCTTCCCCATCCACATGCCAACCCCAACTCTGCCTGTCAGCATTCTATTCCCCCTTCAAAGCTTCAGTCTGCCCACTGCCTTTCCAACCCCACAGAGCGTCTCTCTGACTGCTCTGTCTCCCTCTGCCCCATCTGGCCCTCGGCACTTGTCTGGAGCTGGTAAGCTCTCAGGCCAGGCTTCTGCCTCTGAATTACACCCAAGGCTGCCAGAGCCATTCTGGAGGGAGCCCCAGCTGAGGGAGGGGGATGGGATGGAATTTACCGGGATGAAGTTCTCACCCCACCATCCCTCTGTCTCTCTCTCTCTCTCTGTCTCTCTCTCTCTCTCTCTCACACACACACACACACACACGCACACGCACACACACACACAGGCATGCCCATACACACACGGGCACATACACACACTGTCTGACCCACCTCCCCATTTTGCGGCAATGCTAGCCTTCCCTCTAGCTCTGCCCAGGGTGGCTCTGGGCCTCTCCTGCTTCTGCCCTTCTCCTCACTGGGCCCCTGGTGCATATTCCCACCCCACCTTTCTCTCTGGGACATGCCCCTACTGTGGCACAGGGCCTGACAGTAGGCGAGGTGCCACTATACACCACAACAGTCCTGTCCTTGGGAAAACAAGGGGAGCATGGTTTGGGAGATGGTCACCTACCAGCCTCAGAAAATTCCCACGAAATCCAGCGAGAAAGCAAATCTGGATCCTTCCCACTGAGGCCGGGAAAGTGGGCTCTGAAAAGCAAGATTAAAAAGGTTGCCCCTCTCTCTCCCCACTCACTAGAGAGCAAAGCAGCCGGGCCAACTTGTTCCCAATTGATGGGTTTCCTGTCTTCGCCCCCCCCCCCCTTCTCCGGCAGGATATACCAGCTGGTGGTGCCAGATTAATGGCCACAATTAAAAGCAAAATGCCCATGCTGCGGCCGACTGTCCTCCCACACTGTGAGTCTGGAGGCTGAGCTTTAAGCCCTGGGAATGGAAGATTTGTAATGAAATCAGACAGGCCTCTTAACTGCTGATGGTATCAGGGCCCAGGGGAGATGCAGACTTATTTCCTAATCTCCTGCGGAGCACCTGTCAGCTCCCCCTCCCCCAGCAATGTCGTTCCTGTGTGCAGCAACGACCTTTCATGGGGCGGACTGTCAACTGCCTGTCTGGCTGCCCACCTGCTCGCCTCCTCCGACCCCTCCTCCAACTCCTTCCGCTGGCCCGAGCCCAGGCTGCACAGACATTCACAAATATTCACACACACATGCGCACCCACGCATGCGCATGTGCGCGCGCGCACACACACACACACACACACACACCCATTCATTCATAAATTGCCTGCTCTGCTCCATTATTAATAGACAGAAGAAAGAGAAAAATAAGAATGTCTCTTTAGCAGCAATGGAAAACAGCAAAAAATACCATTGAGAACAGAGTAATCATTCTGAGAGATTTCTAGAAGCTGAGAGGCAAAGAAGAACAAAAATGAGAAGCCCATTGGTGCCACAGTCTGTGACCCACCAGACAACTCTGGGGACCAGTTTCCCCACCAGAGCCCAGGGGGTTGCCAACTCAGGGCATCAGGACTGGGCAGAGCAGCAGGAGGAGGCCTCAGAAGCTACATCCAGCCCACTCTTTGTCCTTAGGACTTACTGGATTATGACTGCATGCTGAGCCAGTGAGGGGTCCAGGAGGCCTGCACAGCAGAAGGGATAGGACCATACAATCACAGCGCAGGGAAACCAAGAGAGGGACTTGGCTGAGCAGGGGAAGCTCCTGTCATGCCAGAAACTTCTCTGCTGCTATCGGCTCTTACGGCCCACTTCCCCCAGGAAACCCTGAGATCCCATTAGTAGGAGGTGTAGGAGTGGGTGAGGGGAGAGCAGGTGCCATGGCCTGAACTCTGCCCCACCCTGGCCCCAGACTTTCCATGGGAAATGTTCCCATGAGACCAAGGACATAAGGCACAAGGAGTCTTGTCTCTCCTGTCCCCACATAGCCATTTGCTCTCAATTCATGCTCTTGGAAGGAAATATTTTCTGTCCACACCTACCCTCCAACAGGTCAGGAAACCCTATGTGCTACATCCTCCTCTTGACATTCGTAACACACCTAACCTTAAAGGCTCTGAGAAGTCTTGCAGTAACTTTGTTGTCTAATTTACATTCAGTGCAGTTACAGGTCTTGAGTGTGCAGTTCAATGAATTTTGACAAAAGAACACACCCGTATAACCCACAGTCATTTCAAGATTTAAAACACTTTCATTGCCCCCAGAAAGTTCCCTCATGCCCCTTCCCATCATCCCCATACCTACCCCAGAGGCAACCACTTTATGACTTCTATGACAATAGGTTAGTTTGCCTGTCCGTAAGCTTCACATACATGGATTCTTCTACAGTAGGTGCTCTTTTGTGTCTGATTCCTTTCACTCAGCATAATGGCAAAATTCATCCAGGTTCCTGCATGTGCCAGGAGTTTATTATTTTTAATTGTTGAGGAGTAGTCCACTGCAAAAACATATTTATTGCAGTTTGCTTATCTAAATATTTAAGGGTTTTCCAGTTTTTTGCTTGAACAAAGCTGCTACAAACACTTCTCTACTAGACTTTGTGAACATGTGTTTTGCATTTTTCTTGGGTCATTAGACCTAGGAATGGAATTTGCAGGTATATGCACACTGTCAAACTGTTCTTCTCCAAAGTACCAATTTACACTTCCCCCAGAAATGTGTGAGACGTTCTGTTGTTCCATATTCTCACTCTTACTTGGTGTTGTTTCTGTAGTAACTTTTTAAATGTTTTGCTTAATTCCTCACTTCCCGCATATTAGACCACTGAACTTTTTTTCCTATACATCTTTCTAATCTCTCATAGAACTAGCGTGCTGTAGAATTCACTGTGGACAGTGAGGATTGGGACCTTCATGCATAAGTAGGAGAGAGGCGCCTGGGTGCCTCAGTGGGTTAAGCACTGGACTTCAGCTTAGGTCATAATCTCATGGTTTCTGAGTTCAAGCCCTGCATTGGGCTCTCTGCTGTCAGCGTGGAACCTGCTTCAGATCTTCTGTCCCCCCTCTCTCTCTGCCCCTTCCCCTCCAAACATAAAAAAAAAAATAGGAAAAACCAAAATGTTAGCCACAACAACAAATCACCAAACGTTGAGGAGAAAGAGAAGCTCAAAAGAGCGGATCAAGGCAAGAAACCAGAAGAAAAGGCCTCCAGTGAAAAGAAGTGATTTCAGTAAATAACTTGGAAAAAAGTTCTGAGATTCAAGAGGATGTCACATAGATAAAACTAGAGCAGGCTACTATGAAAGAGGACTCAGAAATTACAAACATGACTGCAAACATGAATGTCACTTTAGAAGCATCTGCAAGGGAAATGCTGAAAACGCAAAGGGACATGGAGAAAGAACCAGGAGATCAGGAAGTGAGAAGGCTTGAATTCACAGATTGAAAAGGAATACTACATCTCAGGGAAAGCTTGACAAAGGACAAGATCAATAGTATTTGGTCCTGGTACGGAAACAGACTAATTAAAGGGACAAATTAAAGACCTCGGAAACAGACAGAAATAATGAGAGTTAATACAAAGGTAGTATTTTAAATGAGAAGGGGCAAGTTATCATTCAATAAAGAGTTTTGGGACAACTGTGTGTCCAGAGAAGAAGATGGCTTTCCATGTTATTTCTAATTCTAAAACAAATTTCAGATGGGTTTTCGTTGTAAAAATGACATTATAAAAGTAATAGAATAAAACATGTATACTAGTTAAGGGGCTGTATTAACTAAATTCCTAAAACATCAGCAGCTTTGCACAATTATTTTTTGCTCATGTGGAGTCTGATTGGAGGAGATGGAGTGAGCTGGGGATTTTGCTGTCCACAGTCATCCAGAGACTCAGAGTGAAAGAGGCTCTATCGTCTTCAACAAGTGGTCTCCAAGGCTGCCCTGAGCCCTGACACCGAGACAGAGGTCACGCATGAGAAAGCACACATGTCCCAAACAGGAAAGACAAGTGGGAATAAGTTTTGAAACTGAGGTAATTTAAAAATGATAAGAGGTTTCTCTGCATAACTCTGTGTAAATATATTTGAAAAATTGAGTTGAAATATGGTGACTTTCTAGTAATAGATTATTTATCAAAACTGATCCCAGAAGAGATAGAAAATCTAAACAGATAAATCTCAGTGAAAGAAACAAAGTTGTGAATGAGCCAATCCCTAGGGGTGCCTGTGTGATGCAGTCAGTTTAGTGTCTGATTCTTGATTTCGACTCAGGTCATGATCTCATGGTTCATGAGTTCCAGCCTGATGGTCCTCTGCTGATATTGCGGAGCCTGCTTGAGATTCTCTCTCTCCTGTCTCTCTCTCTGCTTCTCCCCTGCACTCCCCGGCACGCTCTCTCTCTCTCTCAATAAATAAATAAATAAATAAACAAACTAAAAAAATAAATATTTTAAAAATTAATAAATAAAGAGCCAATCCCTAAAAAAATTTCAGAGGGGAACTCTCTAAAGCTGAAGAAACAGACATTCTCAGTGCTCATTAAGTTATTCCAGAGAATAGAACAAATAAGGGCATGAAGAGACAAAGTGAAATTATCCAGCAAACGTCTATGCAATTCAGGTCGCCTGGTAGTAAGCTGACTGTTCCCTGGAGGCAATACTTTGTCAACCCAACAAAACTCAGAAAAAGGAAAAAAGGAAAGAATATTGAGAAAGAATAACAAACAGAAAACATGAAATAAAATGGCAGAAAGACCAAACATTTCATTGTTACGTTATAACTGTGAATTAAATTTCTTTATTAAAGATAAATCCCCTAATATTGGGCATGCACACACACATTCTTGGATACACTCACACACATAAATCTGATGATTCACCAGTTACAAAATATTCACTTATAACGAAGTGACAAAGATTAACATTAGAGATGTGGCAAAGAGATCTCAAGCGAATGCTGATGGAAAGAAAGCAGTGTAGCGTATACTCATATCAGACGAGGTAGAATTCAAGGCAATATGCATTAAACAAGACAAAGAACAAATTTTTTCCTCAGTAAAAAACACAGTCTACCAAGGGTGTGAAATAACAAGGGACTTTATCCAAACCATAGTCGTAGTGGGAGAATTTACCGTAACCCAGAATCAAATTGGGTGGAGGAAAGAGAAGGTATGATGATCGAACTTAACAAGCTTCACGTGTAGCCTCAGAGCAAACTATCTGTTTCCTTTTCAAATTCTCGTGGAACAATAGCAACAACTGACCCCACACCAGGCCGCAAAGGTCCCAGTAACCAAAAAGTAGAAATTATGTGGGCCACGTTCCCTGATCACGACGTAATCAATCTAGAAAATCAACAACAAAAGGATAACGCTTTCACCTCAAGCCTAACCACTTGGAAAGTCTCAAACATTCCTCTAAATAGCTCAAGTTAAACTGAAAAGTAAAATTAGGATTACAAGCTGTCTGAAATTATTAACGAGAGTATTTCATATCAACACCTAGCTAATCTGACTGAAGATTTCCTCATAGCGGTGGTCAGAGCTTTGAACTCTTTTGCGTCAAGTCCGTGGCTTACTCATCCATCCCACAAAAGTTTCTGAGTGTCTATTATAGACCAGCTCTGCTCCAGGTGCTGGAGATAGAGCAGCGACCAAAAGACAGAAAGCTACTCCTGATGGAGGTTACATTCAAGCAGATAATTATAAGAATTGTTGGGGAAAAAATCCTGAATATTCAATTCAAGAAGTTGGAAAGGGACAATAATATGCCCTCAGAAACATAAGAGAGAGAAGTAAGAAAAATATAAAAATTAATGACCGAGAAAGAAAACTAAAACAGAATTGATAAAATTAAGATCAAATGGCCAAAATAAAAAGCACAAGAGACAACAAGTGTTGGCAGGAGTGTAAAGAAAAAGGGACCCTTGTGCACTGCTGGGGGGAATGCAAACTGGTGCAGCCACTCTGGAAAACAGTATGACGGTTCCTCAAAAAGTTAAAAATGGAACTATCCTACCATCTAGTGATCGCACTGTTGGATATTTACCCCAAGAATACAAAAATAGTAATTTGCAAGTGTATATGCACCACTACTGCATTAGTCCAAGTATCCATGGATAGATGAATGGATATATAGGTACACACACACATATATATAATGGAATATTAGTCATAAAAAAGGATGAAATCTTGCCATTTGCAACAACATGAATGGAACTAGAGAGTATAATGCTAAGTGAAATAAGTCAGTCAGAGAAAGACGAATACCATATGATTTCATGCATATGTGGAATTTAAGAAATAAAACAAACAAGCAAAAGGGAAAAGAGACACAAACCAAAAAACAGACTTTGAACTGTAGAGAACAAACAGATGATTACCAGAGGAAAGCTGAGTCAGGGAGTGAGTGAAATAGGTGAAGAGAATTAAGAGTACACTCAATTTGATAAGCACTGAATAGTGTACGGAATTGTTGAATCACTATATTGTACACATGAAAAGAGTATAACTGTACCCTAACTATATGGGAATTAAAATTTAAAACTTAATTTAAAAAATTAAAATCTGATGAGATGTGCCATGTCTAAGAAAAAGGAGAAAAATCACAAACATGTATCCTTGGTAAGGGCAAAAATGTAAAAACTTGGATTGAAAATAGATGACTATTGTGGATAAAATGAATAAATTACTAGAGATACATGAATTACCAAAATGGACTCATGTGGTGGAAAATTTGCATGATGCAATAACTGCAGAAGAAAATGAAAAGACCGTTTAGGTTCTATCCACCAAAACACATAAATACCTGGACAAATTCAAAGTAAAATTTGACAAACTACTGAAGCACAGATAATCTTATTTAAACTATGTAGAACATAAAGATGGACAGGGACTCTTTGGCGAGACTCCATACCAAACTCTAATACACAAAATAAATGCTGGAATTATAACTACAAGAGCCAGTGCAGGAAGAACAGGAAGGCTGGAGCACAGATTGCCCTGAGGAAGAAACCGTCACAGTGGGTGTTGCCATGTGTGTTCACTAGGGCACCTGAGTGGCCTGTCACCCAAGCACAGCTGCGGGGACATCTCTTAATCTGTGTCCCTGCCCTCTCCACATCTATGACTTCATGGGGGTGTTCCTTGCACACAGCTGGTCCCCTGGAAGTGGACTTCTGTGGTGCTACTGTCCCACTTGGAGATGGTGGGGAAGAGAAATCCTCTCAAGGACAATGTAGGACAGTACATCTTCCTGACCACTGTCTCCAAAAGCCCGAGATACAGATCTACATAGATTCATGGGCAATAGCCACTGTTCTAGCTGGACAATTGGAGCTCGGAAAGAACAGGATTGGAGGTTGGTGACAAGGTGGTCCTGAGAGGAGAATGTGAGTGGATCTGTCAGAACTGACCCAGAGGCAGAGACTGCTTGTGTCTCACGCTGATGCTCTCCAAAATGTGCCCACTGTGAAGGAAGTTCTCAATGATCAGGTGCGCAAGATGCCCACCAAGTGGATGAGTGGATACCTATCAGCTTCTTTCCTCAGCTACCCCTGGGCCCACTCAGAAATAAAGTGGTTTTGGAGGCAGGAACAGAGACCACCTATCCAAGTAAGGAGTTGACAGCTTCTCCAAAGTTGAACAAGCCACTGCCACTAACAAGACTCTAATTTCCAGTAGTGGAGGCCAATTCTACAAATCTAGTTTATTGCAGTAGAGATGGCCTGTCAGAATTTGATAGCAAGTCGGCTATACGCGACTCCTTCCATCAGAAAAGGTCCATGACTTGCCCTCATTGGGATAAATATTTATATTGAAGTTGACTATACATTTTCTCTA
>CM053560.1:110343340-110463492 GCA_028646485.1 Cryptoprocta ferox
TAGTCCTGGTATGAGTGATGGTCAAAATGGAAGGAAGACTACAACAAACATATTTTTTATTATTTATTGTTTATTTATTTATTTTTTTTAGAGAGAGATCATGGAGGAGAGGGGCAGAGAGAATCTTAAGCAGGCTCCACAGTCAGTGAGCCCAACGCAGGGCTCCATCCCATGACCCTGGGATGAAATCAAGAGTTGGGCGCTCAACTGACTGGTACCACCCAGGGGCCCCACAACAGACAAATTTAGGCAGGACCACCAGGGCTCAGACCCCTCAAGAATAATGGTCCAGGCCACCTCACCAGGTAAAGAACCCCTGCCAACTGAGGTGTTGGCTGAAGGCAAAGTCAACATAGAATAAATGGTAGAGGAGGGAGGTCATAAACCTTAGCCAAGGCATAGAGCCCCATATCCCTACCCGCAGTTTCTTCCTTGCTTAGCCATGTGTATATTCATATATTTTAATGAATTTATCTTATATTTTCCTTTAATCAACTATTGTAAATATTGTTTGCAGAATATTGAGATAGGATTGGGACAGAATTAGAGAAGGAATGGACTTTGCCCCAGAAATCTTGGAGTTGTATAGAGTAACAATAAAAGAATGAAGACATTGTCAGTTTGGTAGGCTGGAACTTTGGCGGGGGGGCACTAGAAGCATGAAAAGCAGGAAGAACTGTAATAGGACTTTACTGGTTATTTTGGCTGCCCCGAGTTTGACTCTCCCAATAGCCTTCCAATGTTAAAGTAGAGTTGCTTTCTTTTGTTTGCAAACAGAACTTCTGACTGGTACAGAAGTATAAATATTGACAAGGAATTGACCACGTGTCTATTTGCAGATGACGTGTTTGTCTTCCTAGAAATTCCTGGAGAATCAATAGGGAAAAAATAGAAAACATTAAACAATGAACTGTGGTGACCTGATATAAAATTGCTTTCCTGTTCATCAGCTTTCTTCTGCAAGGAAATTTAATTTTTAAAATCCCATTTTCAAAAAAATAAAAAATAAAATAAAACCCCGTTTTCAATGTAAAATAAGACTAGACCCACAAGGGCCTTGAATGCCAGACTCTTTTGTCTTGATCAAGCTGAGGAGCAAAAGAGAAGGTGTGAGATCATCAAGGCCTGTCGGGAAGCTGAACACAGGAGTGTGCAAGAGGGTGGGGGCTCTGGGGGCTCATTCCCCTTGGGAAGTGCCTATAGCTGCTGGGCCCAGAACGAGGGCTATGGCTTGAGAGCAATGACAGCCACAGTGCATGCTGGTGGGGAATGCAAAGGCTCACTCACGGGAGGGCTGGAGAGACAGGAGTTCTGGTGTGGTCTCTGGGGTGTGAGTCAGTGCCGCTCCTCAGGCCACAGCAGATCCACGTTTTGTGGGTCCTTAGGCTTATATACATTGGAGGACTCCTGTACGGAAAATAATAAAAATTATAAATACAAAATCAGGTATGAACATGAATAATTACTTGGATTGAGAAAAGAAACCAAAACAATTACTTGGAATGGGAAAAGAAACCAAAACAACCAACAAAACAATGTTTAAGAAAAGCTGACATAGTACAAATATCACAAAATCCCCCCAAAAGTTTCTTTCAGCTTCATGACTTACTGATAAAGTTGGAGATTTTAAGGATTGTTTCCAAATTGGAGGAAATCACTATCTAACATCTTTCATAAGTGAGCTGTAAGATTGCAGGGGGAGGACCAATCTTAAATATTTGGAATTGATGGCTCATTAACCAGAGCAATTCAGATGCATTCTTAAATTGCTGCTACATTGCTTTTAGCTGCATAATCGTGTAAGAAAATTACTCTTACACTATGTACACTGTAGTTATTGATGAGTACGTGTAGGAGTTTTGTCACTGGAACACTTGTTTCTCTAGGCCGTCTTGTTCTGTTGGTGGGGATTTCATGTGCCCTTTCATCTGGAACTACCAGACCGCATCAGGACAAGACACATCAGTTACACTGAGATGTGACTCCATGTAATGAGATGCATAAAACATACAACTTTACACAGAAGTACTTGCTACTTGTGTGACTGCTACAGTATTTGAGCCCTATAAACAATGGAATCCTGACATTCTTTGAGAGGAGAGAATTTCCATTTTGACTGGGCACCCATGAGAAATGAGTCGTATGTTCTGATGGTGGAAGCATTTTTCACTGACCAGCTCTGGTTCTGTACATTTCAAACCTTGTTTCTCCTCCACAACCTGCCAGTACTGAGTGCTAACACATTCATATTTTGGTATGACCTCTGTTCTGTACCCTCATGTTACGATAATGGTGAGTTGGCATGGTGGGTATTGCTGGCTAGGAGTATTATTGCCAAATGGCTAGCAAAAACTTAGCTATATATCGGAGTGACTATAAAGTACATAACTATATCCCACTAAGCCAAATAAATGTATGTTCAATTCAACTTCCCCTTGGCCAGATCCCAAAGATGTCCATAGCCATCCAACACCATCCAACATGGTGGAAATATGACATGGAAGTTACAGTAGAAGAGACAGTGGTCTTAATGGAAACATTTTACTTCTATAAGTTTTACAGAAACATTATGACCATGTAAATGCATCGCTAGGATCCTTCCCAGGGCTTTGGAGAAGGTCTGTGTGAGTTTAATTGACGTCACAGTATACCCACCTTTGGTTTTGGCTTTCAAACCAGGGGTTGGGGAACCAGGGAATAGTTCCATTAATCATTCCTCTCACTGACAATCACAACACAGTCCACACCACATACCTCATGCTCACCTTGTCATCTATTCTCACTACAACCTATGAGGCAGTTAATATCATTCCCAGGCCACAGGTGAAAAATGGAGGCCAAGAAAGGAAGGACTCTTGGCCAGGGTCACACAATCAACAAGCAGTACAGCCCAGCTCTTGTGTCCAGTCCAGGGCTCAGTGCCTACACAAGGCCTACACTGTCACATTTGCCCCCACAGTCAACGTGGCAGAGAGACAAGGAAGATGTTATGCTCCTATTTTATAGAAGCAGTAGCTTTTATAATTACACCTCATACCTGCACCCAGAGGACAGTTGCCAAGGCACCTGTACGTCATGAGTTTATTTAACTGTAACAGCAATCTGCAGGGAGTGTTATCCCCTTTTCTTGTAGAGGAAACTGAGGGTCATGGAGGTCATGTGACCTGATTAAAGTCCAACTGCAAGGCACTCCAAGGAGGCACTCCAAACCAGGTCTCCTCACTCCTGGTTTAATACTCTTTTCACTGTACTTTGCTTTCTTCCCCATTAGAGATCAAAGGGACCCCAGAGTATCATCTAGTCCCATTCCCCTGTGCCACAAATGAGAAACTCAAGCCCGGAGAGGGGAAAAGACTTGCCCAGGTAACACAGGATGTAGCGACAGATTCTTAACCTAATTGTCAAGTCTGTGTCTCTGTCTTATTTCTCCAGGAGACTTTATCTGCTCCCTCATGTCTAGGGGACCACAATGCAGGCTGGATCTTTGCCCTGACCTCTGAATGACCCATCCAGAAAGAGCTTGTACCAAGTAAGCCTATCACTGTCTTACTGGCCAAACCCCTCTTCTCTGAAGTAGTCTCCAACCACAGCCCCCACTGAAGAGGGAGGGGCATCTTAGGCAGCCTTATTTGTGCTGAGTAGCCCCACCCCCATGGCCACAGCTGATTGGATGATACCTATGAGGGAGGCCAATCTCATCTCAGCAAGGCCAGACTAGGCACTCTGGTGCAGGGCCAGAGTGGGTGGGGAGTCTGAGCAATGGAAGGAGTCCAGACAGATTCAAATTCAGAGTCACTTGGCAGAAAGGCAGAAGCACAGAAAAGAGACTAGAGGACCCCAGAGAGAGCCTCTGCCCTGTTCCTTTACCAATTTCATGATTCCTAGCAGTACTTGAGTCCAGGTTATTTTTCTCACACTCCCCACATTGAATCCCATGAGTGGGTTTTTGTACCATGCAACTTAGACATTATAGAATTAATTTATTTTTATTTTTTAAACAAGTTTAATGGGTGATACAATCATACAGTTCACAAATCTAAATAAAACAAAAAAGGATACATTTGGAAGTCTTACTCCCACCCCTGTTCCCAAACTCTATTCCTTAGTCCCCAAAAGGGACTTTTCCCACTTTTATTTATTTCTGGTGTATCTTTTTCAGCATTTCTTTATGCAATTATATATAAATGTGAATATATGTATTCTTACTACCTCCCCCTTCCCATGCTTAAACAAAAGTAGCACACTCTGGCGATTCAGGGATTTCTGTGGTTCCATACAAATTTTAGGATTGTTTGTTCTAGCTCTGTGAAAAATACTGGTGGTATTTTGATAGGGATCGCATTAAATGTATGGATTGCTTTGGGTAGTGCAGACATTTTAACAATATTTGTTCTTCTAATCCATGAGCACGGAATGTCCTTCCATTTCTTTGTGTCTTCTTCAATTTCTCTCCTCAGTGTTTTATAGTTTTCAGAGTACCGTTCTTTCATTTCCTCCATTGTTTATTCCTAAGTATCTTATTTTTTTATACAACTGTAAATGGAATTGATTCCTTAATATCTCTTTCTGCTGTTTCATTATTGCTGTATAGAAATGCAACAATTTCTGTATATTTATTTTGAATCCTGCAACTTTACTGAATTCATGTGTCAATTCTGGTAGTTTTTTGGTGGAGTCTTTCATTTTTCTATATAGAGTATCATGTCATCTTCGAATAGTGAAAGTTTCACTTTTTCCTTGCCAATTTGGATGCCTTTTATTTCTTTGTGTTGTCTGATTGCTGAGTCTAGGACTTCCAGTACTATCTTAAGTAAAAGTGGCAAGAGTGGTAAGACATTCCTGTCTTATTCCTGATGGTAGAGGGAAAGCTCTCAGTTGTTCCCCATTAAAGATGACATTAGCTGTGGGTGTTTCAGATATGGCCTTTATCATGTTGAGATACGTTCCCTCTAAACCTACTTTGTTGAAGGTTTTTATCATGAATGGATAATGTACTTTGTCAAATGCTTTTTCTTCATCTATTGAGGGGATTACATGGTTCTTATCCTTTCTATTATTAACTTAGTGTGTCACACTGATTGATTTGTGAATATTGAACCACCTTGCACCCCAGGAATAAAGTACACTTGATTGTGGTGAATGATTTTTTTAGTGTATTGTTGGATTTGGATTGCGAGTATTTTATTGAGAATTTTTGTATCCGTGTTCTTCAGGGATATTGGCCTGTAGTTCTCTTTTTCAGTCGAGTCTTTATCTGTCTTGGTATCAGGGTAATGCTGGCCTCATAGAATGAATTTGGAAGTTTTCCTTCCTTTTCTATTTTTTGGAATAGTTTGAGAAGAATAGGTATTAACTCTTCTTTAAATGTTTGGTAGAATTCACCTATGAAGCCATCTGGCCCTGGACTTCTGTTTATTTGGAGATTTTTGATTACTGAATCAGTTTCTTTGCTGGTTATCAGTCTGACCCTGAATAGTCAAAGCAACCTTGAAAAAGAGAAGTAAGGCTCCTGTGTGACCTGACTTCAGCTCAGGTCATGATCTCATAGTTCATGAGTTTGCATTCCACATCAGGTGAGTCTGGGCCCCATTTTAGGTTAGCACGAGCCCTGCTTTGGGTAAACCACAAGCTTCGGGTGAGTTCTGCTTCTCTCCCTCTCTCTCTCTCTCTCTCTCTCTGCCCCTTGTGGGATTCTTTCTCTCTTTCTCTGTCTGCCCCTTGCTCACTCTTACCCCCGCCCTCTCTCTCTCTCTCTCAAAAAAGAAAAAGAAAAGAAAAGAAAAGCTGGAGACATCACAATTCTGAACTTCACGTTATATTACAAAGCTGTAGTGATCAAAACAGTATGGTACTGGCACAAAAAATAGATACATAGACCAATAGAACACAATAGAAAAACCCAGAAATGAACTCACAACTATATGGTCAATCTTTGACAAAGCAGGAAAGAATATTCAATGGAAAAAAAAGACAACAAATGGTCTCTTCAACAAATGGTGCTGGGAAAACTGGACAGCAACATGCAAAAGAATGAAACTGGACCACTTTCTTACACCATCCACAAACATAAATTCAAAATGCATTAAAGACCTAAATGTGAGATGTGAAATCATAAAAATCCTAGAGGAGAATACAAGCAGTAATTTCTTTGACGTTGGCCATGGCAACTTCTTTCTAGATATATCTCCTTGCACAAGGGAAACAAAAGCAAAAATAAACTATTGGGTCTTCATCAAAATAAAAAGCAGCTGCACAACAAAGGCAACAGTCAATAAAATGAAAAGGCAACCTATGGAATGAGAGAAGATATTTCAAAATGATGCATCTGAGAAAGGGTTAGTATCCAAAATATATAAAGAACTTACAAAAGTCAACACCCAAAAAACAAAAAATGGTCAGAAGACACGAACAGACATTTTCCCAAAGAAGACATGCGGATGGCCAACAGACATGTGAAAAGATGCTCAACATCATTCATCATGAGGAAAATACAAATCAAAATTACAATGAGATATGACCTCACACCTGTCAAAATGGCTAACATCAACAACACAAGAAACAACAGGTATTGGCAAGGATGTAGAGAAAGGGGAACCCTCTTGTACTGTTGTTGGGAATGCAAACTGGGGCAGCCACTCTGGAGAACAGTATGGAGGTTCCTCAAAAAGTTAAAAATAGAACTAGCCTATGACCCAACAATTGCACTACTAGGTATTCACCCAAAGAATACAAAAATACTAATCCAAAGGGATACATGCACCCCAATATTTATAGCAGCATTATCTACAATAGCCAAATAGGGAAACAATCCAAATGTCCACTGACTGATGAATGGATAAAGAAGATGTGGTATTTATATATAACGGAATATTACTCAGGCATAAAAAGGAATGAAATCTTGCCATTTGCAATGATGTGGATGGAGCTAGACAGCATTATGCTAAGCAAAATAAACCAGTCAGAGAAGGACAAATACCATATGATTTCACTCATATGTGAAATTTAAGAAACAAAACAAATGAGCAAAGGGGAAAAAAGAGAGAAGCAAACCAAGAAAGTGACTCTTAACTATAGAGAACAAACTAATGGTTATCAGAGGAGAGCTGATAAACTCAAGGAGGGCACTTGCGAAGAGCACCTGATGTTGTATGAAAGTGATGAATCACTATATTGCACACTTGAAATAAATATTACACTGTATGTTAACTAACTGGAATTTAAATAAAAACTTTAAAAAAAAGACATTTTTAAAAAGTAGCAGGGGCACCTGGGTGGCTCAGTTAGTTAAGTGTCCAACTCTTGGTTTCAGCTCAGGTCATGATCTCACAGTTCATGAGTTTGAGCCCCACGTTGGGACAATGCGGAACCTGCTTGGGATTCTCTCTCCTCCCTCTCCCTCTGCCTCTCTCTTCTCTGCCCTTCTCTCTCTCTCAAAATAAGTAAATAAACTTTTTTAAAAAGTAGCACACTATATACATTGCTCTGTATCTTGCTATTTTCATGAACAGTCCTGGAAATCATTCCATGCCGTAAAGTGATGCATTTTTTTTTTTTTTTACAATCAAAATCCATGGTCCATGTTTGGGGTTCAACTGACCCTGCCAAGGGGTGAGATGGACCCTCCACCTGAGGCCTGTCACTTCATGTAAAACAAAAGAGAGGCAGTATCAGGAGATATTTCTGGCCTCTCAGCTGGTGGGGAGAATGGCAGAAGTGAGGCTTTGAGGGGTGCTTGGGTGGCTTAGTCGGTTAAGCATCTGACTTCAGCTCAGGTCATGATCTCACAATTTGTGGGTTCGAGCCCCATGTCAGCACAGAGCCCCACATCGGGCTTGGAGCTTGGAGCCAGCTTTGAATTCTGTTGTCTCCTTCTCTCTGCCCCTCCCCCACATGTACGTGTGCGCGCACTCTCTCTGCGCTCTCTCTCTCTGTCTCTCTCTGTGTCTCTCTCTCTCTCTCTCTCAAAAATAAAGAAAAATTAAAGAAAAAAAAAAGAAGTGAAACTTTGACCAGTATCTGCCGGAGACTGAGGCGCCAGACCTAGGGACCTAGGGCTTGGCCATGGCAGGGATAAAAGCCCTCCATCATTATCTTACCACAAGGCTTGCTGGCCTCTGGCCCCTCTTCAGCTCCCTCTGGTTTCTTCCCTGCGGAGTTTAGAAATAGGTTTCTCAACTACTTCAGATTATTCTCCCTATATTTCTCTTGCACAGCAACTGCTCCACCCGCTGAGTCCATGACTGTAGAAACCGGAAAGCGGCTAAGGCCTCCCTTGCACGTCCCCTCTTCCCACCTGTTTCAGCACTGCTATACCCACCTCTGCCCCTGGAGGGTCCTTCCTCCCCCATGGCATCAAGGACTGTGGGCCCAGAACAGGCAGCTTCCCTTGCCTTCTGCCTTGCGTCCATGGCCCTGGGGAGGCTGTGTTTGGCTCCCCTGCCTCAGCTCTGGGTCTTTACTCTCTGCCTCCCTTGGGCTTCCCTGGCCCCTGGGCACTACTTTCCCACACCCATTATTCCTGCGCTCTGCCCAGTGCCCCACCCCAGGCACTGGGGCTCCCCTGGGCGCCTGCCTCAGAATCACACTTCCCATTTACTCTTTATCCTTCTCCCAAACTTCTTTATTTCATTCTTCTGCAAATTGTTTTTGTAATTCTATTTCTGCTCCAATACTCACTTCCACTGAAATGCCTTTTCTTGACTTTCCAGTCTGCTCCAACACCCCACCCACAATTTACTGCTGGTCACCTCCTCTTGTAGGGAACTCTAACAGGTTTTTCTGCCTTTCTTCTCTCTCCCTGCCATCCTCTTTTTTTTCCTCCTTTTCTTTCTTTCTTTCTTTCTTTCTTTCTTTCCTTTCCTTTTTTTTTTTTTTTTTTTTTTTTGGCTTCTGGCTTCAGTAGGGCCATTGCACTGAGTTGGTGTCGAATGCATCTCTATACCTGAAAGGAGTGATTATTTTATTTTAGTTTTTAAATGCTTATTTATTTTTGAAAAGAGAGAGAGAGCAAGTGAGGGGCAGAGAGAGCAGGGGACAGAGGAGCTGAAGCAGGCTCTACGCTGACAGCAGAGAGCCTAATGTGGGGCTCAAACTCCTGAACCATGAGATCATGACCTGAGCTAAAGTTGGACACGTAACTGACTGAGCCATCCAGATGTCCCAGGAGCGATTATCTTATATGAGTGCACATGCACTGTCATCCCCAGGAGGGCCTGAGAGTCCCTGCCCCAGTTACTCCTTCAATCCGAAAATACTCCCTGCACCCTAGGGGGACACACATAAGGATAGGACATCCTTGCTGCCCTGCAGGGTTCTCCGGTGCATTGTAGAAGACAAGTCCTGAGCAAGGATACCTGGGGACTACAGGTTGTATTTGTGGTGAAACTTCATCCCCTTTAGTAATTGTTAAGCATTTTTTGAGCATCTATTATGTGCCAGGCATTATGCTGCTACTTCACTTATGTTGCCTCATTTCATTTTGACAACCACTTGCAAGTTATTGTTAACACTGCTATACAGATGAGAAAACTAAGGTTTAGTAACTTACACGGGGTGACATGGGAGGTGCAGAGTCAGGATCTGATTCCAGGATAGTTTGACCTCAATGGTAGTTTCCTTCACTGGCTGGAGTAGCCCTCTCTCAGCTCTGATAGCAAAAAGGAGCAGCTTTCACTCTGGTTCCTTGTCTCTTTTCTACCCTCAGTGTAACAGTCTGGGGATGTTGGACAGAACTGGGCCCCGGAGGATGGAAGAGGGCAACTGGCCTACACGGAGTTGGGGGGTGGGAAGCAGTGCTTGTCTGTTCGTCTGCACACATGCACAAGGAGATAGCTAGTAGGGACAGTAGATCCTATGGGAGTAAATGAGGCTATCCTTGCCTTTTTAATGCACTAGCATCTTCACTTGTGTGGAAGCCTTAATACCACCAGAATCATATCTGATAGGAGCTCCTAGTCCAGAAAGAGCTACACCCTTCAATCAACAAACCATTAATGAGGTCTTTCCACGAGTGGGGCAAGGGATAAAGAGATGCATAAGAAACAGACCTTTCTCGGGGCGCCTAGGTGGCTCAGTTGGTTGAGCATCCGACTCAGGTCATGATCTCACAGTTTGCGAGTTTGAGCCCTGCATTAGGCTCTGTGCTGACAGCTCAGAGCCTGGAGTTTGCTTTGGATTCTGTGTCTCCCTCTCTCTCTGCTCCTCCCCTGCTCATATTCTGTTTCTGTCTCTGTCTCTCTCTGAAAAATAAATAAACATAAAAAATTAAAAAAAAAAAAAAGAAACAGACATTTCTCCTAAGAGCTCATAGCACTGTCCATCACAATGTGGCAAGTGGCTTAACAGAAGAAAGCCTGAGGGCTGGGGGGCTGTCGGAGCTCAAGGAAGAGGATTTCACTCAGCTTGAGGAGGTAAGATCAGGAATCCTTCTTGGAGGTGATGCCTGAGCTGAATTTTAAAGGATGAGCAGTCCTTAAAGGTAAAGGCAGGTGAGAGAGGCCATGCTAGCCCAAAGGCCAGAAGGGGAGAGGGGGCAAGGCAGTTTTGGAGAACTGCCTAAATAGTTCAGAATGGCCAGAGCCTCCACCAGGGGCTTTGTTACAAAGGGTCATTTAGCCAAGCCAGGAGTTTGGTCCCTGCCCAGTAGATAAAGAGAATTATTAAAATCCTTTAAGTGAGGGTAAGGCATGGTCAGAGCTACATTTCAGAAAGATCATTCCAGGAGATGTCTTATTCTAAATGGTGCCTGGAGAGCAGCCCCCATTATAGCCTCCAGTACTTCTCACACAAACACACACACAAAAACACAAAAATGCAAAACAATTCTGAAAATCAAAACTGACAATTACAAGAATCTGAAAGACAAAACAATTGCTTATCCATGCTTCAACTAGGAAACAAAGCAATCCACTGACATAAAGATAGAAATACACTTAATTCTCTTTGTCATCCAGAGACCCCAAATATTTAACAACTAGAAAATTGCACAACTGCCCTTTTGCTGTAATGGGCTGCTTTTTTTGAGGTAGTCAGTACAGTGTTCTCAAATTTCTGTCCTTTTTTTTTTTTTGTAAAGATTTTATTTTGAAGTAATTGCTATACCTAACATGGGGCTCGAACTCACAACCCTAAGATCAATAGGGAGGAAGAAGTTAGAAAACTAAAACAGAAAACTAAGCCCAGGTAAAGTAGAAGAAAGGAAATAATAAGAAAAATGAGTCAAATAGGAAGGTGAATAATTAATTTCTTAATTAAATTTAGCAGTGTTGCTGGATCCATTCTCCATATACCAATATCAGTGTACTTCTACTCACCACCTACAATTAGTGAAATTCAACAATGAGACCATTTACAGTAACATTAAAAAAGCAACAAATATCTAGGAACACATCTAGTGAAAGGTGTACAAGACCACATACTACATTACTGAGAGAAATTAAAGAAAACCGAAATCAAGGGAGGAGAGGATAGACCATGTTCATAGATTAAAGGATTAAGAATATTCATACCAGCACCGCTCTAAATAGCCTAAACTGGAAACAATCCAAATGTTTCTCAACAATAGAATGCACAAATTCATCATGATGTAATCCTACAATTGAATATATTCAGCAATGAGAATGAATAAACTTCTGTTGCATGCAGCAACCCAGATGAATTCCATAAACATCAAGTGGAATGGTACACATTGATTTCATCTATAAAAAGTTCAAAAACAGACAAAAACTATGGTGTTAGAAGTCTGGAAAGTGGGAGATAAAGACCAAGAGGGGCGAAGAGAGATTTCTGATGTTGGCCATCTATTTCTTGACCTGGGTGGTGGCTTCACAAGTGTCTTTACTTTGTTATAATCAAGCCATACATGAACGGTTTGTGCACTTTTCTGAATATGTTTTAATTCAAAAATTTCAATAAAAAAGGAATAATTTAGGAAATGGAAAATTGTGATATAAAAGACTTACAAGGCTTCACAAATTCCGTGATCCAGATGAATTCTGTGTCATGTGTGGATACCGCAGCTCAGCAAAAGAGCTGAACTCTTTATAGTTATTTGTTTATTAGCCCTCTCTGATTAAATAGTGTTCTATGAAATAGGCATTGTTCTTATCATCCACCCACCCACCCTCATTTTGAAGATAGTTGCAAAAATCCGAAAAAAAAATATATTAGTGAATATCATTTCTCATTTTCCAGGTGAAAAAATAGGCTCAGAGAGTTTAAAGTAACTTCCCCAAAGTCACAAAATAACTAAGGAGTAAGAACTAAGAGTCAAACCTTGGCAGTTGGGTCCCAGGACTCATGCTCTACGCCACTCTACAGAGTCAGCTTGTCAGCTGTTTCTCTTCCATTCCACTCCTTCCCCAGTTCCTGGAACAGTGTTTCTCAAGCTAAATAATTCATTCCACAGTCCATGTGGTGTCTTTGCCATGTCTGATGACACTAAAAACAATAGCGCTTCCTATTGTAGTGCAGCACTTGCCAATAATGGACAAACTTTTTAAGAGCTTGGCACTGTGTGACAGGAAAATCACTGAACAAAAAGTCTTCTGTATTTCTGTCACTAGAAGCAGAGTTGGGAAGGGCACATAATACGCATGTTCACTGCCAAGAAACTTGCATAATAATTTTCTGCATCTTTAAAGCCCTGAATCCATTAAGGCCTTTTAATTGGTATTGAGTAATATACCACACAAATGGCAGATATTATCCATATCCATCCCCGAGCTCCTCTTCATGCCATCTTTTATCTAGAGCTGTTAGCATTGCTCAGTTAACTATGCATAAACTTGTGGAATAATTGGCATATTCTCAGCTATGTAAAAATTCAGAAAAAAATTTTAGGAAATTCACCAAATTATGAACAGTAGTTATCCCTAGGTTGTAGCTTTTTGCATTGGTTTTTATCTTTTATTTTTTGGTAACCTCAAACTTTCTACAATGATTATATGTCACTTTTTAAATCATACAATTTTAAAAATCAGCTTAAGAGTACATAAATTTTATGTAATCATGTAATTATAATTATGTCAAAATGTGTACATTGTAAAAGACTGGAAGAATTGTTAATAGTGATTTTTTTCTGGATGTAGGTCAATGAGTTTTTTCTCCTACCTTTTAGAACTTTCCCATTTTTCTGTAACAATTATATCAGTCAAGATTCTTGATTATAGGGGTGCCTGGGTGGCTTAGTCAGTTAAGTGTCGGACTTTGGCTCAGGTCATGATCTCACTGCTCGTGAGTTTAAGCCCCACATATGGCTCTGTGCCTGCTTCAGATTCTGTTTCTGTCTCTCAGCCCCTCCTCTTTTCATGCTCTCTCTCTCTCTCTCAAATATGAATAAAAAATAAGTATTTAAAAAAAGAAACAAAAAGATTCTTGATTTTAAACAATGGAAATTGACTCTACTACCTTAAGCAGAAAAGGATTTATTGTAAGACCATAGGTGTTTCTCAGCATCTTTTGGAAGACTTTAAGGAAGGCTTAGTAAGAGAGAAGCCAACCAAGGTGAAACCAAGGTCAACGATTTGGTTAGTTGACTATCACTGGAACGGCCACCTGGACACTCGTAGCCATTGCTGCTGCTGCTGCTGGACTCCCAATGCCCGCACTGCTGTAACAAATATACTAACTGTCCCTCTCTCTTTGTGTCACTCTCTCATGGTCCAGATTTCTGGGCAGGATCCCCTGATTCACTAACAATAATCATGTGCCATGTTCTAGCTGCCTGAGCTCAGGGAGAAGGACTGTCCAGCTCTTGACTGGGCTTCCCACAAGGTTCATACAATGGGGATCCTTCCAAGGATCCCCAAGTAGATAGGGTGTTCAAATGTGGGATAGCTTAAAAAAGGACAAATGTCTACTACACTCAGATATTTTACTATTATTATTGTTATTTGCAAGGTCTCAAATCAGGCTTCAGAGCTAGTCTAATAAAGACATGAATCACCATAAGTAGGCATTACTTTTATAATGGAAATAATAAATATTTTTTTCTTATTTGATAAAATAGAGACACTTTGCGTCTGTCACACAACGTGGATGAGAGTGCATTTTACTTCACACAGTATGGATTAAAGAGCAGGGTTTATTGGGGGAAGTTATAAGCCAAGGATCAGTGCAAAAAGGCACGAGGACTCCATCTTCCCCTTGTCCCCCAGACAGGTGTGCCATGGTCAAGTGCTGCAGGACACAGAGTGGGTCTGTGTTTCTGGGGATGGCCCTCACCCCTTTATTTGCTCTTTTTTTTTAGGTGCAACTTTGCCAGTGAAGGTAAAATCAGCCTGGCTGAGCACTGGGCAGTAGGAATTTACAGAGTGCCAGGAGTTACCTAAGAAGGCTACTTTTCTAGAAATGAGAAGTCTCCCAGTGAGTGGAAGGAGTCAGCAAGGGATAGTGCGAGTACTGACACCAGGTCTTGGCCTGGATGAGACGATGGGTATGCTATTCACTGAGCAAAACAACACAGGCAGAAGAGGGATAGGGTAGGTTTGGGAGAAGCAATGAGTTTGGTTTGGGACATGCTGAGTCTGGAGTACATATGAGTCACCCCCAGACAAGGTCAGGGTTCCCATTATACACCCCCCACAGCAGCCTGCACCTCTCCTTTGTACTGCTTATCCCGAATGCACTTAAATCAATAATTGCAGAATTTATATTGAAACTTTATTCCAGATCATGAGCTCTTGGAGGTCTTGGCCCAGGTCTAACTGCTTCAGGCACAGAGTAGGTAACCAATACATATGTGTTGAATGAATTAATGAGTCTATGCATAGCCCTAGAGCAGACAGTGGATATGTGGATAAGAAACTGAAAGACCTGGGATGAAGCTCTAGATTCAGGAGAGTTCCACACTTAGATAACTGAATCCAATGCACTGGATAAGATGGGTTTCCCACTGAGCCCAGGTGCGTTGAGAAAATCAAAGAGCCTAAGCCAGAACCCCGGGAAACACCATCATCCCAGGGAGGCAAGGAGGGGAGCAGCCAGAGGTAGGCAGAGAACTAAGAGACGGTGGTGCTCTCGAAGCTAAGGGAAAAGAGAGTTTTAAGCATGGTGGAGTCACTGGAGTCAAATGCTGTCAGGCGTTCTTGTAAAATGAAAAACACCGACGCTTCTGAACTACTTGTATGCCAGGCACTGTTCTAACAGCTCTCAATGTACTAAATCACTTAATTCTCGAGACCACCATGTGAGGTGGGTGTTACCATCCTGTTCCCTCCCTAAAACGAAACTGAGGCACAGAGAGGCCACCCAGCTAAGAAGTGGGAGGGCTGTATTTTGAACCCAGGTCATCTGGTTCCCAAGTCTGTGTTCTTCACCATTATATATGCAGCCTCAGAGAAGAGGTAGCGGGGGGGGGGGGGGGGTCACGAGTAACATCAGCGGGAACAAATTTCAGCGGTGCTGTGGAGTGAAGCTACATGGCAATGAGAAAAAAGGTGAGTCGGAAGCAAGACAGTCAAGACCAGAAGTCCAGCCCTTCACTACAAAGAGCAGTCCAGCCACACTGACCCCACCTGGGAGCCCATCAGACGTGCGGAACCTGGAGCCGCAGCCCGGCCTTCTGAAGTGGACTGTGCAGTTTAACAAGCTCCTTGGGTGATTCACGTGCCCAGTGAAGTCTGAGAAGCGTTGGACTAGATGATCTTTCAGGAACTTTGGCTGTGAAGAGAGAGAGACAGAAAAACACAGTGTTAAGTGAAAGGTTTTTTTTAGGTTGGAGAGCCTTGAGCAGGTTTATAGACCGAGACCAGTGGTTTGCAACTCCTGTAACATACTAGAAGCACCTGGGGTGCTGTTAAGAAAAGACCAACTTCCTAAGGCCTACCCCCAGAGAGTCTGTGTGGCCCAGGTGATTCTAATGAATCTACATGCCCTGCCCAAGGGGAAGGCACAAGTAAGGAAGGACAGGATGGAGGTGCAGGTGCCAGGGAATAAAAAATGGATGAAGGTCTCCTCAGGGAAATGGGAAGGGATGGGGTAAGGATGAAGAAATGCAAAAGGAGATGTTTTGGGGAAGGAGGGAAAGCAGTAACAATAAAGCAGAGAGAGAGAATGTGTAGAGAGGTGGAGACCCGCAAGGCCTCAGAGCCATGATTGATTGATTCCTTAAATGCTAACTAGGACAGGCGCGGTATGAGAAGAGGGTACTTTAAGTTAGATGGTGTTACTGGCCTGCTCAAAGCCTTCCAGTATGTTTCCATCACACATGGCTTACTAGGCCCTTGGTGACTTCATTCTATGCTCTCCACTGACCTCCAACACACCAGCCTTTTCAGTATTCCTTTTCCTACTGACCATGTTCCTGCCTCGGGGCCTTTGTACTTGCTATTCCCACCTATGGGCTGTTGTTCCTCCAGATATTCACATGGCTTACCCCTTACTTCAGTCAGGTCTCCTCCAGTGCCCTCTCCTCAGAGGGGAGGAGACTTTCCCACATCACTCTCTATTCCCTTTCTCTGAATTGTTTTCCATTACTGCCCAACATCAGGTCATAAAGCTACTTGCCTATTTGTTTAGGTCTGCCTCCTCTACCAGAATGCAAACTCCATTGTCTTGCTCACTGTGGAAAACCCACCACCTAGAACAGTGAGGTACAGAGGTGCACTTGTTAAAAGTTTGATGAGTGAATAAATGACAGCTGCTGCTTGATGCAAATAAATAGGATGCTGAAATGAACAGGTATTGCTGAGAGTGCCTGGGAAGATGACTAGGTAGGGAGATTGAGGAAGAACAAGATGAGTAAGGACAAGTAAATGGGCAACTTAAGGGCCTGATTGAGGAGGAAGCAAAGGGTTGCAGCAGCAAGAAAGACTGTGGTTTCTGCACTACACCACCAACTCTGTGTTGGTCTGGGAAAGTCTGTTTGTTAGTCTTCTAAACCTCAATCCCCCAAACAGTAAAATGAGGCTGATGACCAGAGTACCCTCCACATAAGTGGATGATAAGTGTTAAGTGAGCTAGTAGCTGGGACGCTTGGACGGGTCAGTCGATTAAGCATCGGATTTAGGCTCAGGTCAGGATCTCCCAGTTCGTGGGTTTGAGCCCTGCATCAGTGCAGAGCTAACAGTGCAGAGCCTGCTTGGGATTCTCTCTCTCCCTTTCTCTCTCTCTCTTTCTCTCTCTCTGTCCCTCCCCTATTCACACTCTCTCTCTCTTAAAAGAAAGAAACTTTTTAAAAAATGTAAAGAGCCTATAAGCTCTCAATAGGTGCTAATTACTGTGATCAATACCAGACTATGGGAAGAGTGTGAAATGTTGCCATGTAAAAAAAAGTTTCTGTAATCATTCCAAGTCTTGACCCAAAATGTCCTATCCTGAGATAGACTTGACCTGTTGTTACCTTGTCACCACCCACCACCCACGCAAACACGTCTCTGCTTTGCCAATGCCATCAGCAGCCTTTTCTCCTTTCTGATGACTCTTCTGAGAGCTACCCTAGCGCCTGGCACAATAAGTTCTCCATAAATATTTGCTGGAGTTCACTGCATTCCTCCCAAACTGTGCTGCTAGGTGTTACCTTGTCAGGAAAACCTTGATGTGCAGAGAGAGAGATTAGTGTCTCCGGCCTCTTTAGGGAAGACTGGGCTAGGTAGAAAGACAGCATTCTGCGGGCTCTGAATCATCTATAAGGCTGGCATAGTAAACATAGCTTAATAGGAGGGGAATGGGTTTGTTTCTCTGGAGCTTCCCTGATGTACCTTAGGCGTCCAAGGGCGGCCAGAGGCCAAGAGCTCGCGCTGAACGGTCGACTCCTTTAAAAGGCGTGGCCTCGCTGTAGCCGCCACGGGAGTGACTGGCTCAAACTTCTGGGGGCGGGACTCGGTTGCCAGGGAGCGGCGCGGGGAGCCCGGGGATCTGCGGAGGCTGCGCGAAGAAGCGAGGTGCTTCCGGGGGCCGGGGCTGCGCGACGGCGCTGGGGGCTGCGGTGAGCGCCGCGCAGGCCGTGCAGTCCCAGCGGAGAGGCGCCGCCGCCATTGCCGCCTCGCTCGGTGAGCGCGTCCCGCTCGCCGAGCAGGGCCCCAGCGGGGCGCCGGCACCATGGGCCAGTGCGGCATCACCTCCTCCAAGACCGTGCTGGTGTTTCTCAATCTCATCTTCTGGGTGAGCGGGGTCGACGGGCGGGAAGGTCGAGGGGCAGGCGGCGCGCGTGAGGGGAGGCCTCGGCTGAGGCGCCCCAGGGGCCCGGCGGCTACGGGGCCCTGCGGCGGAGGCCGCTTCGCGAGGCCCCTCTCCGGCTCGGACGGAGGCCCCGGGCGTAGAGGGCGGTGAAGGGAAGCCCTCGGGGGCTTACGGCGGCCTTAGCGCTTGGGCTCCTTGAGTCCCCGACCGGCTGGCTCCGCGCTGTGAGGCTGGGCCGAGCCCCCCGGCCCTCCCCCTGGAACAGCCTGCTCGTCCGAGAGCTCTCAATGCCGATTCTTTCAGGACACCGGGCTCGAAATAGGATATTCCCCAAAGGGTCAGGCTCCGCTTTCTTTGTCAGGGCCCGGAGCCCCCGCAGCTCCAGTGGCAGTCCTGAAGCGTGTGAGCAAACGGTGCAGCGACGCGGGGACGCTGGCGACTCAGGGCTGAGGGATTTTGACTTCCAGCTCTTTGTGTATATAAGAACTCGTTATTTGGTTACCAGCCCAGAAACCCGAAAGGTTTCAACTTGTTAAGCCAAATAATTCTTTGCCCAAGAAAATCAATGTATTTGTTTTGGTGTGAGTAACCTGAGATTATAAACCTTGGTTAAAAAGGATTCGGAGGTCAAAAGATTCTGAAAGCGGTGAGTTCACTTTCAATAAAAGGTGGCTTATGAATTTTTTGGACACGCCCCCAAAGAAAGGAGGGTTTATAACCACTTCATCCTAGTTCGGCTTCTTATCTCACCAGGGACTTTTGTAATAACCGATGTTGTTCCTACCATTCTCCACCCCCTAGTCTATCTGGACCTTGCACCCAGATAAATAGTAAGCATTTCTTCCCTTACATCCTTTTGTTTTGAAAAAACAAAATCCCTTCCGAAATCTTCAGAAGTAGAATAACTTTCAGCCTTCTCTTGGTGTTGCAGCTGAAGTCCTCAGTCACCTTTCCTTCCTCCTGACTGGCCAGGTTCTTGCTGTCCAGTCCCCAGACGCTCTTGGAACTTTCATACTTCCTTTGCTTTTGTATGTCTCCATGCAACTGCCCCTTTTCACGCACACCTCATTTGGAAAGAATCCTTGCCTCCTTACCCCCCCCCCCCCCAACAAAGGATGAAATGTTTCATATCCTGACCACTGTAGGATAGTTCTAAATAATAAGGCATTTACTACATGCAAGTATTGCCATAGAGTCTTTTAGGGTATTTCTGGTGTGATGGAAAGAGTCCTGATAGTACCTGTTCAAAATTACGCATGTGACATTGGACTTCCTATGATCTTTTCTAATTAGAACAGTGTTTCTCATACTTAATTTGAGTTACCAGCCTTTTGAAAAGATAAAAGAATATTTCAGTGATTCTCAAGTGAGAAACACTCAATTAACGTAATAACGTACTTAGGTAGAGACTTGGTTTTGTATCCTTTACAGTTTCTTGGGATTTTTATGTGCATAGCTATTTGATTTTGAAGAGAAAACTATCAAATGAATTCTATGCTAATTCCGTCTCAGAGACTGGAATTGTTAATGTAACAAAATATTTAAAATATAGGAGCCATTTTTCTTTAATTAAATTTTCATTTACTCTAAAATATCAGTTAATTCTCAGTGATTGCTCATGAATCTTTGGAAATTGTATATCTACTACTGGTACTTCTATGAAGGAAGGTCACACCAAACTTGTGCTTTTTGTCATAGTCAGTTATTGCCAAGACTAAAGTCATAATGTGTAGTAAAAATACCCTTTTTCTAGGTTAGTAGGATAGTAAAGCTTTTGTGAGCAGTGATGAGTTAAGGCACACATGCGGGGGAGGGGTGGGAAATGTGGCTTAGAGTAGGATTAGTGAAACATAACTAATGAGGAAACAGTATTAGAGGTGTCTCCCACCTAACAGTCTCCCATTCCAACAGACTGTTGGAATCTGATGATGCTCGTAATGATAACTAACATTTCAGTGCTTATATCCAGGCAATGTGCTAAGCACTTTACTAGTCTGTGTCCTCACAGCAGTCCTATCTGGCAGTAAATATTCTTATGCATATTTTAAAGATGAGGGCATTATGGTTTAACGAAGTTGCACACCCAAGGTGTGGCAGAGCCTGCGTTCAATCCCAGGTTGTCTTAGACTTTAGGGCCTGTGATGTTAGAGCAAAGTGATTTTAAAAGATTTGGAAAGGGGAAGGAATTCGTTAGCCAAGTTAGAGTCACTTTATCTAAACCATACTAATTTTAACCTTTGTTAGAGCCAGTACCATCATGTAAACTACACTGTCTTGTCAGTTTAAAAAATTAGGTCATTATGAGGAAGTACATAAAACAGATGTTAACTGGTTCTTTTGAGAATGTAATGCATTCTTCAGTTCTAATAAGTGTGTTCTTATATAATGGCCTCTCCCTCCTTTTAATGTCTTATACGTGGAAGAATAAACATTCCCTGCATAGAGCATATCAAAAGGTTATCTAGGTTCCCTTAAGCAACTTTGTGAAGACTTTGTAGCTCTGTTGCACTGGTTCTTCACTATCAGATGGTAATGGCTGCTTGTGGGTAATGGCTGACCGGATTAATTGTTTTGGCAAGATCTTTAAACTATACCATTAATATCTTGATATCCTGTTTTAGTTGGCAGTTTGTTCAATGAGCTGTGGAAATAGATATGGACCTGAAATACTTAGCGTTGGCACTACATGACCTGACAGTCAAAATTGTTAAATGTTGACTTGATTTGGATTCTTTTGGATGGTGTGGCCTAAGAAAATTAACTCTTATGGTGTGCCTAAGAAAATTAGCACAAACTAAAAGGGGTAATAGTTGTTTCTAAAATCGTAAAGGTTGCCATAATGGAACTAGAGAGTTCCTTACCAAATTCCAGAATGTTAGGGTAGGGCTTATAGTTTGAAAGATAATTTTGACACATGAAATCAGTTGTACAACTTGAATCTCTATTTTTTGGAGTGGCATAGCTTTAAATGTAAGTGTATTAGTGCTAGACCATGATAATTTATGGAAGACAGTGTTTGAGGTACATTACTAAATTTTGAAGACTGTTGGAACAGTCATTTAGCTTCTTCTATTAACCGCACCGTTGTACCAAGCTCAGAAAGGATTCTTTTTTTTTTAAATTTTTAATGTTTTTTATTTATTTTGAGAGAGGGAGAGACACAGCGTGAGCAGGGGAGGGTCAGAGAGAGAGGGAGACACAGAATCTGAAACAGACTCCAGACTCTGAGCTGTCAGCACAGAGCCGGATGCGGGGCTTGAATCCACGAACCGTGAGATCATGACCTGATCCGAAGTCGGACGTTTAACCGACTGAGACACCCAGCCACCCCACTCAGAAAGGATTCTTAATTTGGTGGGTTATTTGCTCTGACCCAGAAGCCTCATCTAAAACTTTAAATCAGTACTTTTTAGTTTTCAGGTTTTATTCTGGTAAGTTAATTGAGTACTCAGTCAAGTTCCGCATTACACAATTGCCTTTACTTTTTCTACCCTATAAGGAGAAACCAACTGGCTAGTATTTATTTTGCTGATGTGTCTTAGGCATTATATTGACTGCAAGAGAAAACTTTGTCCATGCTTGTAGAATTTATAATGTGGCATATCTATTTAGACTTTTGCTTTTCACCTGTATGAGAGATGATAGTAACACTAAGATACCTACGGGGGGTATTTTACTACACGAAAATCAGATAATTTTTTAAGTGTCTTTAGGAATAACTCCAGAATGTGGCACCTTCACTAATCATCGTTTACTTATATGAAGTACCCTATACATACAAATCATATTTGAAAGCCATATATAACCTTTACTATTTATCTTTAAAAAAAATCTTTTCGTATCACACTTCCATCTCAATATATGTAAAGACAATTGCTTTGTTAAACAAATACAGCACAAATATTTGAGGACCTAGTTTATGCTTATATTATTGAAAAAATATAATACAGGGAAAGACAGGGAAGGCGTTGTTCTTACAGAACTTTCTAGTGGAGCAAGCAAAAGTAAGCAAGAAAAATATCAGATGATGATGCATTGTGTAGACAGTTAAAACAAGGTTATATCATAGAGTAAGTGAATGGCTGCCTTAGGTTGGCAAAGTAGGCTTCTCTGAAGAGGTGAAATCTGGAATATAAGGAGGCATTGATTTGGGCATGATTTGGAGGAGATGAGGGCATTCAAGACAGGGAACAGTCTGTAGGCCTTGTGGCAAAAATATACTTGGTATGTTCAGATTATCAAAAGAAACTTTAACTGTACTTTTCATGCTTTTGTTTAAAAAAAACTTTGGGTGCCTGGGTGGCTCAGTGGGTTAAGCATCCAACTTAGGCTCAGGTCATAATCTCTCAGTTCTTGGGTTCGAGCCCTGTGTCGGGCTCTGTGCTGACGGCTCAGAGCCTGGAGCCTGCTTTGGATTCCTTGTGTCCCTCTCTTTCTGCCTCTCCCCTACTCACTCTCTCTTTCAAAAATAAACATTTAAAAAATAATAATAAATTTAAAAAAATTTATAATGAAATATTTCAAGGAACGTTTCCTGTCAGAAATCTCCTTATACATATTTTGTGTTTTCCAGCACATCTTACATGTTTGAGTTCGGAATGTGATTCTTTTACACTGGAACTTTGATCAGACATCCTGGAATTTGCTTCTCTGTGTCCTGTATTTCTATCATGAATGACTACTCTAACAAAGACTATGTCATTGAAACACATCTTCAGCTAACAGATTTATTTTCTCCATAATTGTTTTTCAGTTCACTAGAAGAAAAGCTAACTTTGTCAGTAAGCAAGTCATGGTACATAATAGATCTATTTCTTACCTTGTCTTTGGCAGTTATGAAATTGAATGTTTCCAGTCTTACTATTTCATTTGCAGGCATCTGTCCACTCACTGGTCAAGTGCCTTGTGGCTCTGAGTAATCATTGACTGAAAGCACTCAGCATTGGGAACTTAGAATCAGCCAGGTGACCATATGCAGGAAAGCTGTCTTTATTTGGAATTTAAGGAATAGGTTACTTACTTGGTTGTTTGTTTTTTTTTTTAATGTTTGTTTATTTTTCAGACAGACAAAGACAAAGCATGAGTGGGGGAGGGGCAGAGAGAGAGGTAGACAGAATTTGAAGCAGGCTCCAGGCTCTGAACTGTCCGCACAGAGCCTGATGCAGGGCCCGAATTCATGAACATGAGATCATGACCTGAGCTGAAGTCGGCTACTGCCCAACTAACTGAGCCACCCAGGCGCCCCTATTTGGGTTTTAGAATATTTATCATGCATTGAAATATCTTCATGAATGCTAACTATTCCATAAGATCCAGTCGGGTTGGAATTTTTGCAGAAAATTTATTCCATAAAATTTCTACTTGCACCAGACAGGTATACTCTAAGAATCATTCACTCATAAATGCTTGTTGAATATCTATGCTTTACTTGTTTCTGAGAAATACAAAAGGCAAAAAGGGTATAGTCCCTATTCTCTAACAGCCCGTGGGGAGAGGGAGCAGACAAGTAAAATCATCTAATACTTTATTGAATTTAATTTCTAGGTGCACCTTCTCCCTCTCTCCCCCTCAGATAAAAGCTCATGGATAGTCTCAAGACTTTTATCTTTTCTCTTTCCCCTACCTTAATAGTTTGGTAGAATTAGTAGATGAGAAAAATTACTTGTGTTTATGTATTTGTTTTTTATTTTCTAAAGGTGGTTTATAGTAAATGCCAGCATACTGTATCTTACATTGCTGTTGCTGATTAAACACATAACCCCAAGGATGGACAAACTATAAAGTTTATGCATCCCAGGCTCCTATAGTAATAACCGACACTTTTTATAGTCAGAGTAGGTTATGGGGACAGAAGGTCTTGTTTAAAGTCCATGCTTCTCAGATGACCCTTGCTTGGAGCCCTATGATCTGAAAATAGCCAGTTTCCGTGCTATTAAAATAATTTGACTTTGACAATTGGTTGATCTCCAATTTCATTACCACCCAAACCTTTGGGTCTTTCAAGTGGTAGGTATAAACTGCATTAAATAAACAACTTTGTTAAACTAGATAAACAGTGACATAAAAAACTGAATACAGAAGAAGTAAAAATAGGGCAGAATTGAGGAACATGACCCCTAGAATATCCTCAAAGTTATAGCGGTGTAAAAGGATTAAAATATTTTTTCTTTAAGAATAATAACAGGGTGCCTGAGTGGCTCAGTCGGTTAAGCATCTGACTCTTGATTTCAGCTCAAGTCATGGTCTGTGGTTCGTGAGTTTGAATCCCACATCAGGCTCTGCACTGACAGTGTGGAGCCTGCTTGGGATTCTTGCTCTCTCTTTCTCTCTGCCCTCTCCTGCTGTCTCTCCCTCTCTCTCTCAAAAAATAAACTAAAAAAATAATTTTGGTGGGGGGCACCTGGGTGGCTCAGTTCGTTGAGCATCTGACTGGCTCAGGTCGTGATCTTACGGTTTGTGAGTTCAAGCCCCATGTCAGGCTCTGTGCTGACAGCTCAGAGCCTGGAGCCTGCTTTGGATTCTGTGTCTCCCTCTCCTGCTCAGGCTATCTCTCTCTGTCTCTCAATGATAAATAAACGTTAAAAAAAATTCTTAAAAAAAATTTTTTTAAGGAATGATGACAGTAATAATGGCAGTGACGTAGACAATGATGGCAGAAGTGGCTTATTGTCAAAACTTTGCAATCCTAAGTAGGAATGTTTTCTTTTTTTCACTTGGTCTCCTTGAAAGGTGATAATTACAGGGCGAAAAAAGAACAATGTGTACTGAAAAAATCAGAATTGTGTTAGATAATCAGAAAAGATCTGGAAACGAGTCAAAGCCAGGTAGACCAGAGAAAAGTGATAAACGGGAGATTGGCAGAGGTGCCTCAAGTATTTGGGGTTGAAGAGATTCATATTTCGAAAGTTGGTGGAATTCACTTGTGGGAGAACAACAAAGTCTCAATTCAGATATAATTTTAAATATTTTACTTTTTTGTTATTATAAATAATATATTTGCTTTTTAAAGAAGACACTAAAAAGTATTTTAAGAAAACAAACTACCATCACCATAATTCCACATGCAGAGACAAACGATATTTTAGTGTGTTTTTTAGATGTCTATGTGGCATATGTTTTCCCCCTACCACAACACAAGTGTATTATTAAATTATGCTTTAACAAAATATTTACAGGCTGTAATACCAAGTATATCTCTAGATGCCAGGTTTTTTTCTTTTTCTTTTGTTTTTGCTATAATTTTGTTACAGTATTACATTATGATGAACATACCTTTTTCCATACAAATCTTTGTTTCTATAGGACTTATTTTCTTAAGGATAGGTTCCTAGAAGTGGAATTAATAGATACGAAAGCATGGCGCCTGGGTGGCTCAGTCAGTTAAGCGTCTGACTTTGGCTTAGGTCATAATCTCATGGTTTGTGGGTTTGAGCCCTGCATTGGGCTCTGCACGGTTAGTGCTTGGGATTCTGTCTCTCTGCCCCTCTCCCATATGGTGTGTTCGCTCGCTCGCTCTCTGTCTTGCGCGCGCGCGTGCTCGCTCTCTCTCTCTCTCTCTCTCAAAATAAAACTTTTAGGAAAAAAATAGGTATGAAAGCATAAATACTAAGGCTGGTACGTGTAGCCAGATTGCTTTCTAAAAAGATTATTCTGTATTAATTTTTATTCCAGCCTCAGGGTTCTTTTCTCTGTACCCTCACATTTTGAATACTGCTTGGCTTGGGGCACCTGAGTGGCTCAGTCGGTTAAGCATCCATCTGACTTCAGCACTGGTCGTGATCCCACAGTTTGTGGGTTTGGGCCCCACACAGGGCTCTCTACTGTAGGTGCAAAGCCTGCTTCACGTTTGTTCTCTCTCCCTCCCTCTCTCTCTCTCTCTCTCTCTCTCTCTCTCTCTCCCGCTCTCTCCCTCCTTCTCCCCCTCCCTCCCCCTCTCCCCTTCCTTGCGCATGCCTTAAAAAATTACACTTGAATACTGCTTGGCTTTATTATTGACCAATTTGTTAGGTAGAAAATGATATAATTATTTTCATAGCTTCAGAAAGTCTTGGTAAGAGTAGATATAATTTCTGAAAGAGGATTTGAAATCTTTGGAATAGTCATTTTTTTCTTGAAAGTTGATAAGAAAGTAAATGACATTACAGGCATTGGAGTTAGTAAAGGAGTAATTGTGTTTAATGATACGAAGTATTTTATCAGAGTAAGAGTTGAAACAAAACATGTCTGGACTAGAGAATATTTTGGTATGTAGAATGTTAAAAGATTTAAGGTGATTTCAAGACATTTGTAATGGCACAAAGGTGGAGTTTGGGGAAGCTTTCAGAAATGCACCGTGCAGAATTACCAGTGGATTCCTTGCGTGAGAGAAGTATGGTACATAAAAATCAGTATGACTGTACAGGAAACTGAATTAAATGTTAACAGATGTACCTAAGATGGATTTCTGCTGGTATTTTCACCCTCTGCTTCCTTTTTGAAATCTGTTCTCTTACAAAGTCTAGAGTACACAGTGGTTTACCCCTTTCCTTTTCTTGACTGTTCTTTCCCAACATTCCAATCACTTTTACTTTACCAGTTGATTCTTGGAGGCAAAAATTAGTCTGAAGGAGGAGTTCATGAAGATAAACAAGAACTTGTCAAACATTGTGATTTTAGCTGAATGATCTCACGTGGTCCCTCATCTTTACACCGTCTTGATTCTTGCCACTTCTGGACATGAATCCATGACTATGGCACTGTAAGAAAATCACTTCTATTCCTCTTTGCTTTATCCTCCCCCAAATGTTCTATGGGATGCTTTCACCTTCACGCTTCTGAACTTCAATATAAGTACACTTTTCGCAGCAGAGCTATTTTATCTCCTAGCTTGTAACAAGTCTGGTTTTTAATAGTGCCCACATTCCAGTGTCAAGTTTCCCAGTGGTTGATGTGCCCCCTTTCGTTTCGTATTACTTCTTCCTTAGGAAATTAAAGAATTTAGTAGTTTTGTAGATTTTAGCATTTCATCAGCTTGTTTCTTTCACAGAGGATTTGAAAAATACAAAAAAAAAAAAAAAAAAAAACCCCAAAACAACTAAACTATAGAAAACAATAGTTTATATAGTTTCTAAACTACAGAAAAAACAGTCTTGTGTAAGAATGAAATTTTTTTACTTTAAAAGAGATTTTACATTTGTGTGTATGTAGTGGAAGGGTAAAAAGATAAAATGAATACTATATTTCTGGAACTCTCCTCTCAAAATTTCATAGCAAGATAGCTTTAATTTTTAGAGGAACAGCATGGTGTGGAAAAGCACTGGCTCTCCTAAAATTTTAAAATTCTGTGACTTAATTTAGGGCATGAATTTTTTTAAAAGATAAAGAATAATAGTTTTTAAAAAATTACTCTTTTGGTAGTTTCAGCCCTCAACCTTTCCTTTAAATTTTCCTTCACTTCTTTGTAAAAAGGATGAATATTTTTAGTATACTGTCCTGGCACAAATCCTCCTTATAAGCTCAGATTGTTTTCAGCGGTGACTAAAGCAGTGCAGTGCAGTTGCTTCCAAGTTCTACATTTCATCTCCTTTTCTGTTGTACCTCCTCCCCCTCTGCAGCTGCTTTGCTGGCAAAGCCCTGATCCTTTGATAGATCCCAATCCCATCCTGACCCTTCAAAAGCAGGATTTAACCCAGCTCACCTTTTAGCCTTTCTAATAGCCATAACTCCTATATTAAACGTGTGTGACAACAAAGTCCCTATGCATACTAGTTCGGAATTACTTACTACGTCCTCTCCATTTACCATACAACTCTACTGGTCTTTCATACTGATGGTTAGCTGTCATTAAAGAAGTTGCTTACTGTTGGTTTTAGGCCTTCAGCTACTGTTAGGATACCTACTCTATATTTTTAAAGAAACTTGTCATTTCATAAGTTTATTTTTTCTTTGAATTTTCTCCTTTTTTTTTTTTTTTTTTGATTTTTATTTTTGAGAGAGTGAAAGAGGGGAGGGACAGAGGGAGAGAGAATCTCAAGCAGCCTCCATGTTTAGTGTGAGCCCGACACAGGGCACAGTCTCATGACTGAAAGATCATGACCTGAGCTGAAATCAGAACTCAGAAGTCGCACACTTAAGCCAAGTGAGCCACCCAGGCGCCTCTCATAAAGTTGTTTATTATGCAAATTAAGATATAGACCCTATACAGATGTCATTAAAAGAAAATTTTGAAGTTGTCTTCTATTTAGGAAATAATCCTGTGTTTACATGTAATTTGATTTATATACTCTCATATCAGCAATCAGCGCAGTTTCCGCTTTGGTGTGTAACTAGTAAATTATTTCCCCACTATGTGTTCAGAATAGAGCTCTGTTATGTTCTCAGCTCTGCTGTGTGAATTGGATGTTGACTGGTTTGCAGCCTGGGAAAAGATACTGCGCCCAAGTCTATTAGGAAAAAAATGGGCAGCCTTACAAATGGCATCTCCTGCTAGCCTTCCATTGCATTTGTTACGTGTCTGGTTGTATCTGCTGTTGGTTTGTTTTTCTGCTTCCTCAGAGTCTCACTTTCAGTTGAGTGCTTCAGTCTGGGTGAAAGGTGGCAGCACAGGAAGCATTTCCCTTAGCCCATTCCCAGGCAAAACCAAGTGTGAGTCTCTTTAAGTGGAAAACTCATCATTTGTATTTAAAATGCAAGTACTGGGGCGCCTGGGTGGCTCAGTCAGTTTAGCACCGACTTTGGCTCAGGTCATGATCTCGCAGTTTGTGAGTTCGAGCCCCATGTCGGCCTCTGTGCTGGTGGCTCTGAGCCTGGAGCCTGCTTCGGATTCTGTATCTCTCTCTCTGTCCCTCCCCTCCTCACACTCTGTCTCTCAAAAATAAATGAAAACATTTAAAAAAATGCAAGTACTTCAGTGTCTGTGCTTCAGACTAATTGCTGAGTACATATATCTTCCAGTTTTATCTTGTTTTCATTCATATTTCTGTGGGCTAAAATTTCATTTATTAGAAGCTCAAAATGGAGTTTATTTTTTACTTATCTTTTAATTTTTAAGTTTTATTTATTTATTTTGAGAGGAAGGAAGGGAGAGAGAGAGCGTGCACACACACACACAAGCAGGGCAGGGGTAGAGGCGGGGGGAGGAGAATCTAAGCAGGTCCGTGTGAAACCCAACGTGGGGCTTGAACTCAGGAGCCCCTGAGATCAACCTGAGCCTAAATCAAGGGTCAACTGCTTAACTGACTGAGCCACCGAGGCACCCCATCGTGTTTATTTTAATTAAGCCTTTTAAGAAATAAATATTGCCTTTTAGTGTAAGAGAAGCTAAGAATCAGAAGGATAGAAAGACGACTAGTGAAGACAAAATGCACACAATTTGAGTAATTCATATTTAGGATTTCTTCCAAATCAGTTGAAGACTGCAAGTATTTACTTTAGCAAAATATGTGTATGTTTCTGTATCACAGATCTATAGTTTCTTTATACCAAAGAAAAAGTAGTATTTGGTAAGAATGTTAAGTAGTCCATGCACTTCTATCATTAATATGCCCAAACTGTTAAGCTATTTTTCTTCTTTTCCCTTTGCTATACCTGCCTTCATCCCACAATAATATACCCCCAAAGTAAGTATGCCAGTGAACTCCGAGAACTTTGGAACAAGCATGGTTGCTCTAAGTGCAGCATTTATAAACTAATCTATTCCAGTTATGATGGCCATCAGGAATTTAGTAAGCTAGATTAAGTTGCCAAATCATGTTTGAATGGTGAACTAAAAACTATGCATATTAGACTGAAGAAGAAAAAAACCCAAAACCAAAGCTAATGATAAATATGGGGCAGGGGTGAGATTTCAAGGGAAAGGATGAGATGAATTGTACTCAATAAATGCTGATTGATTGTGCCAAACACCATTTTAGGTGCTGAGTAGTGTTACAGGGCTAAAAGACAGATAGGCAAAGTTTGTGCCCTAAAGGTATACTGAGACCTGTAGTTCTAAGAGGGCTGTGTGTGTGTGTGTGTGTGTGTGTGCGCGCGCGCGCGCGCGCGCTGAGATATACATAATTGCAACAGTTGTGATAAATCCTCAGAGCCATGCAGGGGGTGATATGTGAGTGGATAAAGGGCACCTAATCCAGCCTGAAAAACTGAAAAGGTCAAGAATTTGCATCTTAATGGAGATAAGGAGTTCTCAAGGCAGATGTGGCGAGGATGTTCCAAAGAGAGCAGCAGAGAGGTACAGAAGTGAAAATATGTGGTACAGTTGGGTAGAACAGTTTTCTCTCAGTTAGGATGTATGAAGGGTAATGGAATCTGAGGTGAGTAGCAAGGAAGAGCAGCTTTTGTTCATCAGGGGCTTTATTTTATTTGCCTCATCCTGATTTTAAACAAGCTAATGTCTTGATCTGGTTTGCCCAAGCTAAATGGGTCCCCTAGACATAAATAAACTGAGTTTTTAGGTTGAGAGAGTTCATGATATTTCCGGTATCACTGCAGAAGGCTGTTTTCTAGTTTGGAGTTTAATGATTAATGTGTTAATTTTTTTTTTAAGTTTATTTCTTTTGAGGGGGGGAACAGCGTGAGTTGGGGAAGGGTGGAGAGAGAATCCCAAGCAGGCGCCACACTCAGTGCAGAGTCCGATGTGGGGCTTGAACTCACAAAGCCCTGAGATCATGACCTAAGCCAAAACCAAGCATCGGACGCCTAACTGACTGAGCCACCCAGGCGCCCCATGTGTTAAAATTTAAAGGACAGTGAAATAATTCTTTGGTTGTGAAAGTCTCAAAGTGCTCTACAAATGGTAGCTCATTACACCAAATGTTTTTATTTAGGCTCACACTGCATTTAATCATTCCCATATAAGCAAGGGGCATTGAGCAGGTACACAATGCATGTAAAACTCTGCAATTGGAGAATGATATCTGGAGCAGAGCTGAAATAAGGCATATCTCTGTTCCATGACTTTCTGCATTCACTTTTCCTTTAGGGGCTCTAAAACCTTATTATTCAAAGTGTAGTCCGAGAACCAGCAGCATCAGCATCACCTGGGAACTTGGAAATGCAGAATCCCAGGCCTAATCACAGCCCTACTTAATCAGTCTGCAGTTCAATAAGATACTCAGGTGATTCCTATTCATCTTAGAGTTTTGAGAAGCACCATTCTAAAGAACAATTCTAAGGGTTTGCAAAGTTCTTTAGTTAACTGAGCCTTCTGACTTTACTCTTTCTTTCACAGTCTTGACTTAGGACAGTAAGATATTTTGAAAATGGATATCAAGGTTACTAGCGATCATTATATTTTCTTTTTCCAAGAGGTTAGAAATGCAGATTCTGGAGTCACATTGCCTGGGTTCAAATCCTGACTCTGCCACTTGTACATAATTTCTTCATTCGTTGAGGGCAACTACCATGAGCAAAGGTGTACCCCACCACCCCACCGATCTGTGATGGAGGTGTAGTTGAGTTACAAATAAGCCTTTGTTGTGTGTTTGGGGGAGTCATTTTTGTCAGTATTATTTATTGGATTCATGATTTCTTGGTCTTAACTGAACCATCAATTATTGAAGAGAAAGTAGTGTTTGGGAAACTTTTCAACTTTAGTAAAGAAATGTTCTAATGAATAATAGACTTTTTGGCTTCACTGTAAAAAAAGTGTGTAAGTAGATTTACAAGTGATGGCAAATCTCATTAAATTATAACTTACTAAGAAATAGTAGGAACATTTTATTAGCAGAGCTTAGAGACTTTACCAGTGCTCTGATCTTGTTTTCTACAGGGGGCAGCAGGCATTTTATGCTATGTGGGAGCCTATGTCTTTATCACTTATGATGACTATGACCACTTCTTTGAAGATGTGTACACTCTCATCCCTGCCGTAGTGATCATAGCTGTAGGAGCCCTGCTTTTCATCATTGGGCTAATTGGCTGCTGTGCCACAATCCGAGAAAGCCGCTGCGGACTTGCCACAGTAAGTTAGCACTTTATTAACTGCATGTGTCATCATAATATGTGGGAACATTTCATTTGTGTTACTGGCTTGAATTGAACATAAAACTCCATAGACTCTTTGGCTCTTATAATTGAAACAGAATTAGCAGTTGTCTTCTAGCAGTTATCTCTGGTAATTGTTTTTTATCAGTTTTTTAAATTTGTATTTAATTTTTAAAAATGTTTCCTTCCTTACAGTTTGTCATCATCCTACTCTTGGTTTTTGTCACAGAAGTTGTTGTAGTGGTTTTGGGATACGTTTACAGAGCAAAGGTATGTTGTCTGCTGTAGTTCGTATGTTTTAAAAGGTGGTTTAAGTGTTTCAGGTAAAATAGAGCAAACTCATTTTATCAGAGTAAACATTTTCTTTTGCCTTGAGTTTAGTCACTGCTTTAAAAATCTAAAGTTGCACCTGAGTGGCTCAGTCAGTTAAGTGTCTGACTCTTGATTTCAACTCAGGTCATGATCATCTCACGGTTTGTGGGATCCTTTGTGGGATCAAGCCCTGTGTTAGGCTCACACTGACAGTGCTGAGGCTGCTTAAGATTCTTTCTGCCACTCTTTGCCCCTCCCCTGCTCACTCTCTCACTCCAAATAAATAAATAAACTTAAAAAAAAATCTAAAGTTAATAAGAAATTGCACAGAGAGAAGGGCCTGGGTGGCTCAGTCAGTTGAGTGTCTGACTTTGGCTTAGTCATGATCTCACAGTTTGTGAGTTCAAGTCCCGCATCAGACTGGCTGCTGTCAGCAGAGAGCCCGCTTTGGATCCTTTGTACCTCCCCGACCCATCTGCCTTTCCCTCTCTCTCTGTCTCTCTCTGTCTCTCTCTGTCTCTCTCTCTCTGTCTCTGTCTCTCTCTCTCTCTCTCTCTCTCTCTCTCAAATAAATAAACATTAAAAAAAAAAAAAAAGAAAGAAAGAAATTGCACAGAGAACAGATTGCTGGTTGGTAGATCTGGGGGCTTTGGCGAAATCGGTGAAGGGAGTCAAAAGGTACAAACTTCCAGTTATAAAATAAGTAAGTCATGGGGATGTAATGTACAGCATGGCAACTAAAGTTAGTAATACTGTAATGCATATATGAAAGTTGATAAGAGAGTAGATTTAAAAGTTCTCCCATCACAGTAAAAAAATTTTTTTAATTATGTATGGTAAAGAGGTTAATTAGACTTATTGTGACCATTTTGCCATATAAGAAAATTGAATCATGCCGAAACTAATATAATGTTAGATGTCAATTATACCTCAATTAAAAAAAAAAAACATTTAGTAAACACACAAGTCCAGTTTCCTACCTTAATAAAGAATACCAAGTAGAGAACTGAGTTTTTGTTTTATGTTTAAGAAAGAATACTGCAACGTTTCAGGCTCTTTTTTCTGAAGAGTTCTTTCCATTGATTTGTGCAGAACAAATGATAAAGATCAGTGGATCCTATCCAAAGAAAAGACAGGCTTGCATTTTAAGATTGGTGTGAAATACACATTTCTGTGCTTTAAGCTAAATTAAAATGTTTACTTTTTTAAGTTTTATTTATTTATGTTTGAGGGAGAGACAAAGAGGGCAAGCAGGGGAGGGCAGTCTCTGCACTGAGAGACTGGTGCAAGGCTCGAACTCAGAACTGTGACATCATGACCTGAGCCATGACTTAATTGACTGAGCCACCCAGGTGCCCCAAAAATGTTTATTTTTTTTAAAAAGACTGTGATTTTTATGGACTTTCTCAGTTAACCAACCAACTACTCCTCTCCATGCATGGGAGGCTTCTCCATTTGTTAAATACAGTATAACTGCATTTACCCTTATTTTTTACATGTGGGATAACAGTGAAAACAGCAATAACAACCTGATGTTCCTTGGATGTGAAAGTCAATTTAGGCTCATGGTCAGGTCCTTTCATTCCACAAATATTCAGAGGAATGGTTTTAGAACCTTGTCAAAATCATAGATGGCCTACTTGGATGTCACATCTGTATTTGACAAACATGTATATAGATAGATAGATAGATAGGTAGCCATATATATATACCCAGCTCACCCAGTTGACCTTTGAACAATACAGGGGGTTTATATATATAAATTAATGGATTATATGACATAAATTTCTGGACTCCAAAGGGTAGAGATCAGCCAAAAGGTTTTCTTATGTAGGTGTCAAAGATCGTGTTTAATGTGGATTCTCATCTTAGGAAGTCTCCTGCAAGCTTAATTGCTTATTTATTTCAGTTTTCATGTATTTTTCAGCTACAGTAATTTTTTTCTACAGTGTATTGTGTGCTATGTCAGTTGGGGTCTTGTGAGAACCAGATGCAAAGATGGAATTCAACATACATGGATTCTGTTAGAGGAAAGTTCTGTGAGAGAACATGGGGAAGGAACCGGGTGTCACTGAGAGCTGTTAGGCCTGATGCAAGTAATCCCAAGTACTTGTTAGTGTAATTGTGTGGTTAATTAAATATTGATTAAGTCTGAAAAAAATGATTACACGAAAAAAAAATTGAATGATTTCTAAAAACAGGTAATCACAACAGCTTTTTTTTTTTTCTTCAGTTTACTTATTTATTTCGAGAGTGTATGTGAGTGGGAGAAGGGCAGAGAAAGTGGGAGAGAGAGAATCCCCAGGAAGCTCTGTGCTATCAGCACTGAGCCAAACCCAGGGTTCTATCTCACAAACTGAGATTGTGATCTGAGCCAGAATCAAGAGTCGGACGTTTGATCAACTGAGCCACCTAGGTGCCTCAGTGCATTTTTTATCAAATCAGCTGGCAGTAAAATTACTATAAAAGTTTAGGGAAATTTATTAATATTTAATAGAATTCTACACTTTGATTGTGCTGCAATGTCTCTGCAGTTTAAAGAAACCAAAACTGGAAGTCACTGTTGGTGTATTAAGGATGTGATTTGTGCAATTTTCCTACTATCCCGTATATTCTCTACCCAAGACATGCTAGGGAATATTCCACTGTCATCTACATTACATTTCAGCTCTCTGTTGAAGGGAGGATTCGTTTTAAAATTTGATTTATCCAGGCCTACCTCTGACCCCAGGCTATTACATTTGATTGATTTGTTCATGCAGAATTTCCAGCTAATCCTTAACTAAACTTTATAGGCATACCCTAGTGACTGTTGCACGTGGGGTAGATGTTGTAGCCCTTTGTAAAATCCTTCTGGAGCTTAAATTCGAGGCTGTTGTAATATCTGATCATAATTCACTTTCCTCATTTGAGGCAGGATAATAGACACAGTAAATCAACAAGCAAGTAATAATTTCTGGGCAGGATAGTTTTCTCTGTTTTCCCCTTGTTGGATTCTGTTACAGTGTATCTAGCCTGGGGACTCCGAACTTCTTAAGGGCAAGGCAGTCATCTTTTACTGTCTAGCAGTGGCAAGATATTTGGCATAATAAATGTTATGAATTGGTGGATCTATTGAATGAAAAAAAATTACAAGTCAAGACTTCTAGTCTTATTTATTATAGCAAAGTGTTCTACTGTTCTAATTTGTAAGCATTTAACTTCCTTAAATTACCTCAGAATGAGAAGTTTGTTCATATTTCCTCAGCCCATAAATTCCCTGTATGGGAGGGGAAATACACATTTTCTGATTTCTTTTTTTAGAACTAAATTGAGGACTTCATTTTCCATTGCCACTTAAAAAAAAAAAGCCTTTTTTCTGGACGTAGAAATAGGTGATTATGAGTTGAGATCCTACCCTTCTGTGCGCATCCTGATAAGTGAGGGTTCTGCCAACTTGAACATTGAGGCAGCTGTTGCCAGCCACTCCCTCCTTGCCCCTCTTTCCTCTTTCTTAGTCACTTCCTTTTCTTTCCTTTCACCTTTCTATTTTGCCTGCTTTTGCTTTTCACCTACAGTACCATTTAAGGCTAAACAGGTTGCCGTTAATTAATTAATTGGGGTATAACTTTAGGGCTATGATAAAGACATAATAGAGGTGCTGACTCTTGATTTCGGCTCAGGTCATGATCTGACGGTTTATGAGTTCAAGTCCTGTGTTGGACCCTCTTGGGATTCTCTGGGATTTTCTGTCTCCCTCTCTCTGCGTGCCTCTCTCTCTCTCTCTCTCTCTCTCTCTCTCTCTCTCTCTCTCTCAAAAATAAATAAATTTTAAAAAAGTATTCTTACTGTAATTTATAGTTTTATAGTTTTAAATCAAAGGCTTAATATGCCAGTCTAATTTTCAAATCATCGATACATAAGGTACCAGACAACTGTGCCCCAAAAAAGAATGTATTGGGTTTACCCCTACTGGTTATCAACTTTATAGTTGAATCACATAACTGGTACAATTACTAAGTAGGTCTAATCATCTTAGAAGGGTAAGGAGAATCTGGTACAAACAGATTTTACTAAATGATACTTTTCTTGCCACTTTAGTGATTAATAGCCATTAGTTATGAAGAGTTTACTTCCTGTCTCCTCATTCATAAAACATCGAACTGCACCTTTTTCATAAAATGCCACTTGTAAGGACTGATTTTTTCACCTGCTGATTACATTTGTGTATTTGACTAAATCTAAACATTGAATAAATAAAATGGAAAGTATGTTGGTATTTGTTCCTAAAGTATCATGTGGGAGGTCTTTAATTTACTTTATTTTTAATCCCCCTTGGGAAAGGAAAATGAGTAAGTCCAACCCACTGAAAGCTTATTTGAAAAGGAGGGCAGTTCATTTATAATTTAGGACATCTGTCTCAGGGTTCAGCTGCTTTGTCCTTCTTGAATAGATTGTTAATCTGTCTTGCGCGCAGTCTTCCCTTTGAATGCTTTTAATGTGTGATGTAATATGTCTGAATTTTTACCTGAATCTCTGGAGACAGGAAGGGAGAAAATTTTTTTCTTAAAAGAAATTCACAAAGATATCTGGCAACTCTGCATACACGTCAGTTATCTTAGCTGGAGCCTTTGACAAATGTTACTTTTCCCAGTATTTTTAAGGGACCGAATTCTTTGTTTTGATTCAGGTGGAAAATGAGGTTGATCGCAGCATTCAGAAAGTGTATAAGACCTACAATGGAACGAACCCTGATGCTGCTAGCCGGGCTATTGATTATGTACAGAGACAGGTGAGCTCTCTTGAGGTGAATTTGTTTTTGAGGGCCAGTCACTGTTGGGTCAACTTTAAATGAACTCAGCCCATTACTATGTAAATTAAACATGTATTTTCATCGCCATGGTTAGCTTCATGGTGTGTCTAATATTTTCATCTTCACCCTTGAAGAGTTTTTTCCACTATCACCTAGGGACTTTTTACCAAAAAAGTAATTAGAAAGGTGATAATGGAAGAGAGGTATGTGTCACAGGAAACATGGGATCCTCAAGGGACTTCAGAGGAGGTAAGAGGTCTTCATATACGTTTAGAAAGCAAAACCAGAAAAGATGATAGACAAAACTGTTAAAAAAAAAAAAAATATGGATAATTTGAAATACATGAAGGTAGAGAGACTAGTATAGTAGATCCTTGTATCCATAAACCTACCTCAAAATTTTCAATTTTTTATTAATCTTACTTCATCTTTTACCCCACATATCTTTTGCTAGATTATCTTAAAGCAAATCCCAGACATTCCAGAGAAAATAATTTGGAACATGTTATCATTGGAAATAATATTTAACTCAGAACCAGATATTTAACATGTAAGATATGAAGATTTTTCTTAGCTATAAATTACCCTTTGTGGGTAATAATGCTTTTCATGTAGAGGTTCTAAAGGTACTAGTCATATGTGGCTATTTAAATTAAAATTTAACCCTGAGTTCTTTAGTCACCCAAGCCACATTATATAAGTGCTCAATAGCCTCTGGTGGCTAGTGGCTACCATGTTGAACATAGACCTAGAACATTCCTTTCATTGCAGAAAGTTTTATTGGATTTCACTTGTCTAGAGTAGCTTAAAGTTCTGCAGTGCACTGAATTTTAAAGTTCACAGGTATATGTGTCTTGGGAGGACTAATATTTCTATTCTCCTCCCCACTAGCTGCACTGTTGTGGAATTCACAACTATTCAGACTGGGAAAATACAGACTGGTTCAAAGAAACCAAAAACCAGAGTGTCCCTCTTAGCTGCTGCAGAGAGACTGCCAGCAGCTGTAATGGCAGTCTGGCCCACCCCTCTGACCTCTATGCCGAGGTAAGTTTGGTTTCTTGGCCAACACTTGAATCTATCTAGCTTGGTAACCTGGTCTTCTCTGTGAATTATCTTTACCTAGAACTTCTTTTCTACACTCTTTTGTTTGTCTTTAATGCTGGTTTATGTTACTATAAATTATTTTTAAATACATTGTCTTTCCTTCTTTGGGTTTCTGTTATTTCCATTTCTGCCATTGAGTAGTAATCTGTGACCTTACAGCTTTCACTTTTAAAAAAGACTTCTATTGAAGATGACTTTGTGTGTTTCAGGGATGTGAGGCTCTAGTTGTGAAGAAGCTACAAGAAATCATGATGCATGTTATCTGGGCAGCACTGGCATTTGCAGCTATTCAGGTAAGCACAGGGTTGTTATCTGAGTGTGCTCATTTTCTGATGTCAACCATGAATGGTTTTAATCATTAAATGCAGTTACTCTTTGTGTATATAGATAACTTGGAAGTCATTGAGGTGCCAGCTGTCAGTTTCCAACCTCTTCCGTTTCCTGTCTCTAGTTCTAGACCCACAATGGTTCCAAGAAACCAGAGATCTGCATGCAGGGACTAGGTTTGAGGAGAGTCTGCTTTACTGTCTTGACTTGATTAGTGAGTGGCCTGTTCAAAAATACATACTGTTGTCCTAATGTATTCTTAGAAGGTATTTTAATAGAACTTCACAGAATATTTAAAAATTGTACTGCTTTATTTCACTTTGGAAATGGAAAGCTTTATTTTGTACTATTTCTTCTTCTGGTTCTTATTTTTCTGTCCTCAGGGTTTTATATGTCCATATATGTACATCAAGAACTCCTACTACAACAATAGACTCTTATGCTGATAGCAATTTTATTGCTTTACAGAAAAGACCAAGTAAAAATGAGGTTCTAACCTTTTCTTTAGTTGTGGACTTAGTTTTATCAGACTGATAGCCATCAAGGAGTCTGTGACATCACTTGGCACATCGAAAGGAACTTGTTTTCTCAACTCCTATCAGTGAAAACAATCTTTTTCCCACCTAATAATGGCATATGCTTAGGAGCTGGTAATTGTTTAATTACCTCTCACCTTATCTACTCCTTCCTCCCCCACCAAAAAATCCCTTCCACCCACATCCTTAGCCCTCACCTGAAAACAAATAAGAAAGACAGCTGTTTTTCTGCTCTGTACAACTACCTACATTGCTAGTTTCACATGTGTATACAATATATCTTAGGGATTCTGTTAGAGGAACATCTTAGAAGAATCTTACAACTGAGAATAGTCAACTGTTTAAAATGATTGAGAATCCGGGTACCTGGGTGGCTGAGCCAGTCTGACTTTGGCTCAGAGCATGATCTCGCAGTTCATGGGTTTGAGCCCCATGTTGGGCTCTGTAACTGACAGCTCAGAGCTGGGAACTGGCCTCAGATTCTGTCTCCGGCTCTCTCTGCCCCTCCCCCACTCGTGCACTGTTTCTCTCTCTCTCAAATATAAATAAATATTTTTAAAAAATTAAAATGATTGAGAATCCTTCATGTCAGGTCTAGCGCTCAGAGTGTCCTTTTGGTTGTTTTTGAAATATGCTTCAGGCCTAGAATCTATTTTAAAGTGTAGGTATCTTTTAATTGTTAGATAAAACCAACGTTAATTGCTAGTTTAAAGGTAAGTTGCTTGGATTGCCTGCTCTCTGTATATTTGAAGAAAAGCTAGTGTATTTAATGAGAAATGCTTTTTAAAATGGCAAAAAAGGTGATTGTTTATTTTGCTGGTATTCAAACAGCTCTGAAATGATTCATTTAAAAGCCTAGCTCTTTATTTGCTATGGTCTCTGCCCTTCTCAGCATTTACTTTTTGGCTCAGCATAGCAGTAATATGTTGATCAGCAGGGATGTATTTCATATTTTGATTGTGCAAATCATTCATTTAGCTGAAAATAATGAAACCTGAAGGAGGTCTCTTTTCCCAAGTGAAATCCTGGTCTGTGCATTCTTAATTATCTTATTTGTGTTAATAAATCAGCACATACTAGCATGAAGCAGAAAAAAAAAAAAGCTTTGAAACTGTAAGGTGCTTGTGGTCATGAAATACACAGCATGTATAAGGAAGACTGATGCACGTCGTTACTTTAGCTGCATCCCTCATCTTGTTACGCTTATTAACCAGACAGATATTTCTTCATTAAATATTTTTCAGTGGAGGCTAATAAATATTTTAACTAGTCTCTTAATTTTTAAGTATGCCTTCTCATATGCATTTTATACTTAAATTACCCTGATTTAACTAATAAAGATTTGATGCGTTTAGTTCAGCAAAACTATGTCAAGGATTCAGAGCTTTCACAGACTCAAAATCTAGTGGTTTTGAAAATTTAAAAACTTTGGTTTTAAGGGAAAAAAGCATACATTAGAAATAATGAATTTTCCCTAATATGTTTTCTTTTTTTAAAGAGTACCTATTAAACTATAAAGAGTACCTAAACATTTGCTACTCAAAATCTGATGTAGGTTGGTGCCCTGGGTTTGGAAAACCAGAGCAAAGGCAAAAACAACCCAAAAGGTACTTTTATGCCCATCCTGATAGAGAAAGCTGGAGCTAGAAGGACACTTGGAGAGTCTCCAGTCCCTGTTTCCTTTGTTTTAAAGGGCATGGAAATGAGGGGGGAGCAAGGGTAGTATGACTAATGACCATCACTGAAGCTTGAACCCTGGCCAATTGTACTCTGCCTCCAATTAGAAAGTGAAGAATTAAAGTTTTCAAAAGATTAAATTCCTCAATTCTGTTATGAAACCTAACAGTTAATTGACACTTCAGCTTAATAAAATACACAATGTAGTAACATTGAAATATCATTGGCACTTTCCTTTAGGTTCTAAAGTGGGAAAGCTAAGAGCTATCATTGGAAATACAGTTTTAAAGTTAGTGCATGGCTGTCTCTGTCAGAAGAGCATGCAACTCTTGACCTTGTAGTTGTGATTTCGAGCCCCATGTTGAGTGTAGAGATTACTTTTTTTTTCTTTTTTTTTTGAGAGGGAGGGGGCAGAGGGAGAGAAAGATTCTTAAGCATGCTCCATGCCCAGTGGAGTCAATCCCATGACCCTGAGATTACTTCAGTAAATAAAACTTAAAAAAATAATGTTAAAGATTTTTGTTAGTGTTGTATCAAAACTGTTGGAAGCATTGTCTCCTTTGAATTTGAAAGTTCTTTGTGTATCGTTAAGCTGCATTCTTTTGAAGTTCTAAAGCATAAAAGTCAATTTAAGAAGAAATGTTTTCATGAACCTAATTTACTGATAAAAGGCCATAGTTCACGTGTTGGCCATCAGTAGGCCCTGTGGGCCAGTCGAGCCCACTACCTATTTTTTGTGTTAGCCACACTCATTTATGCATTATCTGTGACTGCTTTTGTGTTACAGTGGCAGAGTTGCATGGTTGTGACAGAGACCCAATTTTGTCTCTTGATTCACAAAGCCTAAAATATTTACTATATTGCCCTTTAAGAAAACATACACTGACCCTTCTCTAGTCTAGTTAAATGATCTAGGTTTGAGTAGGACCGAAATGATTAAAAAAAAAAAAAAAAAACCCTGAAAAATACTAGTTAATTGTTACAACAGGATTTTTTAATGTAAGAGAAAGATTTTTAGGATTTTGCTACACTTCTTATTTTGTTAGCCTTTTTTTCTTTCCCTTTTTTTTTTTTTTTAAGTAATCTACACTGGACCCAGTGTGGGGTGCCAACCCACACCCCTGAGATCAAGAGTCACACACTCAGCCAAATGAGCCAGCCAGGTGTCCCTTTATTTTGTTATCTTTTTAATCAGCAAGCTATTTCACTTGAGTGTTGCCAGCCTCTTAAATTAACAATTGATCAATTAGGAATTTTATATTTAAAAGATCTGATCATAATAATAGACAAAAATCTAGGTTTTGATTTGATGATCTCAAGAATGCAAGGGTAAGGCTGTCTGCAAAGTAAATATGGGGAAAATGGGAATTGTCTGTCTTTGGAGACAATTGGCGTGCCCTCAAGATGAAATCACCAAGAGCAAACTTTCACAGAGAACTGTTTCCCAAAGCCCTGTTGTTTTTTTCTGGTCTACATGCCAAGTGTGAAGGAGGTTGAGATTACTATTTCCTCCTGCTGCTTCTTGACTGCCAGTTATTCATTAATATGAGTTAAAAACATAAGTGAATAATACTTCACATTGGACCCCCACATAGTTAAAATCTAGTGGGCTGATTCTGATACACTCTTAAAGAAATATTTCAAGTAATTCTGCTTTAAAAATTTAAACCAAGGCTTGGGAAGCTAATTTTTGAGTGGCTAGGTTTGGTTTTGGTTTTGGTTTGGTTTAGATGAAATGAAATCTTAATTGGTAACTTTCTGAAAGTTTTGAAAGTTTTACCCATTTGATAGAATTTTTTTTCAGATTATATAAATTTAGTAAAATGTAAGGCTCCCTCTCAGTTTTACCCTAGTTCTTGAGACCCATTTTCCCCATCCCCTCCTCAAGTGTTAACCACTGCAAACCAGTTTTCTGTATATCTTTCCAGAAGTAGTTTTGGTTAGACAGCACGTAAATATTTCTTTATGCAAATAGAAGCTTATGGTATGCAGTTTTCTACCTTGCTGTTTTATAAAATTGTTATAATTGTATAATCAGTGTATTTTTTTAAGTAAACTAGCCCATTGTGGGGCTCAAACTCATGACCCCGAGATCAAGAGTCGCATGCTCCACCAGCTGAGCCAGCTAGGTGCCCCTATGCACATGCATTTTTAAGACGTAATACAGACAAATCTTTGTATGCCTTGCCCAGTTTCCCCCTGTGGTAATATTTTGCAAACCTGTAGTATATCACAACGAGAGTATTGGCACTTATACAGTCCACCAATTTTATTCAGATTTTTCATTTCCATTTATGGATATTCAACTGTTTTGTACAGTTTTATGACCTGGTGGGTTCCTGTATCCACCACCATGATCAAGATACTGAACAGTTCTAACACCACAGGGATTCCACCTGGCACCTGTTTGCAGCTAACTGTACCCACCTCCATCCTGTACCTCTTCTCCCCATACCTTGGGCAACCACTAATCTGTTCTCCATTTCTAAAATTTTGTCATTTCAAAATATCATATGAATGGAACCATATGGTATGTAACCTTCCGTTCCTTTTTTTTTTTTTTTAAGTTTATTTTTTTCTGAGGGAGAGAGAGAGTGCTAGCAGAGGAAGGGCAGAAAGAAGGGGAGAGAGAGAATCCCAAGCAGGCTCCATGGTGTCAGCATGGAGTCTGATGCGAGGCTTGAGGTCACAAATGGTGAAATCATGACCTGAGCCCAAATCAAGAGTCAAAACACTTAACGGACTGAGCCACCCAGGCGTCCCTGGTTCCTTGCTTCTTATGTTTTACTATGGCTGCATAGTGTTCCATTTGGGGGTACACTTTATAGTTCATCTAATCTACATTAATGAGCATTTATATATGACTTGTTACAAGACTGCAAGGAGTAAATATCCTCTGTATGCATGTGCAAAGTCTATAACAAAACTTTGTAGCTATGAAATTGAGGAGTCAATGTATAGGTGACTTTTTTTTTTTAAGTTCATTTATTTTAGAGAGGGAGAAGACACAAGCGGGGGAGAGGCAGATAGGGAGACACAGAATAGAATCCAAAACAGGCTCCAGACCCTGAGGTGTCAGCACAGAGCCCAACGCAGGGCTTGAACCCATGGAACCAGGAGATCATGACCTGAGCCGAAGTCGTACGCTAAACCGACTGAGCCACTCAGGTGCCGCTATAAGTGACTTTTTGATACAGATTTCCAAATTTTTCTCAGAAAAGGGTGTTTCCAGTGTGCAGTTCTAAAACCTTGTATAACAATACCTATTTGCCCATAATGTCCCCCACATAGTATATTCTAGAACATTTTAATCCTTGGCAGTTTTTTAATCACCATTTGCCTCTGTATTTAGTAGTCATTTTTTGCAGTTGCTTGGTGTTATATTTAGACTAAGTGCAGATTAGTTCTCATGACTTGAATATTGCAGGGCAAATTTTTATTGCAAGAAATAACTCTAGAGCTAAAATATTTCCAATTCTGTTGTTGGAAAATTTTAATGTATCAGTGAAATTTCAGTATAGCAGAGCTTTGGAAGTGGGCCTGTAGCACTTAGTGATGAGGTTTGGAATGTAAGAAGTTAATGTGTAGAACTTAATGTTCATAAACAGACTCATTCCCAAGCATGAGTTGGGTTTTATCAAGCTTATTTAATTGTTTTAAAATCAGTACAAGATGACTTAAGTGAAATAAAAGTCAGGAAAAGAAATACTTACTTCAGATCCCATTTGAGAGTTAACCAACTGAAAGGAATGTGAGGAAAGTGGGATGGGAAGAGAGATTTTTTTCCAGAAAATCAGTAATTTCTGAGCTTAGCGTTTTTATTGCTCAATTTAACATTGCCTGGGAACACAGTTGTGTTTGATTTTATAGCTGTTCTAAGAATGTTTTGATGATGTACAGTGAATGGAAATGTTTTTCTTTAGGAATTAGATACTAAACATGTCTAGAACTGGCTATTTATTAAATTTTCAACAATATCCATTTTTAAAATGTCTCCAAGGTGTTTAGTGCTATTACTGCACTCAGCAAATATTGATATGATGAAACTGATGGATTTAAGCAAAGATATATCTTGAATGGGTAGAATATGAGCTAATTGAGGGCAGAAATTGGAATGTGTGACTTTATATGGAGATTCAGTTTGAGGACATCCTTATTCTCTGTATATGTGTCTCATTAGTAATCTTCCACTTCAAACATTCAGAGCTTGTGTATGGATCTGGTACATTTTGTTGAAATTGATTGACCCCATATGTACAGGAAGCCCTGCCTTTTAAAATCAAATAACTGAGACCGTTATGAAAAGTTAGAACAGGAAATTAACTTAGTTACTCTCATTTAGCTCTTTGGTTACTATTTATATTTTGTAAGAAGCCAGGTCAAAAATTCTAGAATCTTTTTCTCTTTAATCCAGTTTAATCCTCTTAGTTATTCAAAATAACATTGGCATGACTTTACTACAATTCCAGCTTGCTGCCACAGAAGGATTAGGGCTTATTAAAATAGAATGATGAAGGAAGAGTGACCTTTAAAAAGTAATATGTATGTAATGCCACAGAGCCAAATCTGGATTTCAAAAATAGTAAATAATTATGAAAGAAACAAAAACCTTCAAACCAATTGATTGGTTTTTGAATGTTCATGCGTGTACTGAATTTTGTGGATTGTTAATAAAACCTGTGTCCCCAAATCCAGATGTCTGAGAAGACCACCAGCAAATTTCCTAAGTGCACAAAGTCTTGGTCATTCCACTCCCTAGACCTTTGCCATCCAGTATGGTAGCCACTACCCAGCCATATATGTTCAAGTTTAGATTAATTAAAAATAAAAAACATAACTCCTTAGTTGCACTAGCTACATTTCAGGTGCTCAGTAACCCCATGTGGCTAGTGGCTACCATATTTGACAGCTCAGATATAGAATATTTCCATCATTGCAGAAAGTTCTTTTTTTAGAGCACTGTTGTCAGTCGAGAGTGGGGATGGCAGGAGGAGAGCTTTCCGTTTCTCCTCTTCATGTATTGTTCTTAGGTGTGAGGCAGGGAAACTAAAAGTTGGTATTTAAACAGTTCCTAAAAAGACAATGTATTCATTAGAAATTGCCTCCATTACTGTTGTTTTTGCTTTTTTTGATGATTTGAGATCACTGAACTTTGAAACAGCTCCATTGCTAACAAAGAAATTACACACTTGTTATGAGAGGGTCTTCAGCCTTCTTTTTTCCCTGTTGTTTTCTTCCCACAGCTGCTGGGCATGCTGTGTGCATGCATCGTATTGTGCAGAAGGAGTAGAGATCCTGCTTATGAGCTCCTCATCACCGGCGGAACCTATGCATAATAGAAAAATGCAAGCCTGAGCTTTTTAGTCTTGTTCTGATTTGGAAGGTGAATTGAGCCAGGTCTACCGCATTGGCCTATGAGTTTATTTAGTTAAAGCACACAGGTGTTGGACAAAGCAGCTTGGCTCTTCATGTACCCACCTACTTCCCTACCCACCTATGACTTTGTTTTTCCCTATTCTAGCTGACTCTCCATGTCCCTCAGTTTTTAAGTATGGCGATACATGTTCTATTTCAGAACCATTTGCAGGTTGCATAGTGTGGGAGAATTAAAGGAGGGCTTGGGCCTGCTTCTCTCACCTCCATGCAGTAATGGGGCTGCTACCGGAGTATCCTGGGGCCCTTTCAGTCTTCACGATGGAGAACTCTTGGCCAACGGTTTTTGGGGGGAGGGGGAGGAAACCAGCTGTGGTTAAAGTTAACACCAGATGGTGTCCCTCATCAGTGTCCCTTTAAAAAACATATACTGTAGTCCAATAAGATAGCAACTGTATAAAATTGCTAAAATAGATTTTAGAGTCATACAGTGTGTCTCTTGGTTCATCTTCAAAATCAGACTGATCTTTGAAACTAGCAGTTTTTAATCAAAGCTGGCTTTATAGGAGGAGTATAATGTGTGCACTACTGTTTTAAAGCAATTAGTGTGAATGTGTGTGTGTTTGTATGACTGAGCCCATTCATCATAAGTCTAAAACTCATTAGGATTAATGTACCCATGTAGACTAGCAAAATAGTATGTAGATGTGATCTCAGTTGTAAATAGAAGGATCTAATTCAATAAACTCTGTATCACCCGTCAACATGTACTTTTTAATTATTTGGGGATACTTCAGTTCCCGAGCGGCAGTGTAATGTTTTAAATGTTGGTGCATGTCTACATGATTTGCATGTGTTTTAATTACATCAGTTGCTGAATTCTAAAGGCCTTGGGATCCAAAAAACCAGAGATGCTTTTCAGTCCAGTATATCCTACAAATATGAACCCCTAAGCATGTACATGACACTGGGCATAGGTTGATGATGCTCTCCTTGTCTTCAAGGAGTGTGGAGTCCTATTATAGGACTATATACAGAAGCAGATAATTTCCATACAGTGCAATGATTGTAGTAACAAAAAAATGAGAGCCCAAAGGAGGTACCCAGAGAGGTCAGAGGCAACTTCCTGGAGGAGAGGCCTGGGCCCAGAGTTAGAATAAGCTTTGTGGGAGAGGATACACAGGAGTGCAAGATGGGTTGGAGTGTGCAGGGAGCTATAAATGGTTCGTTGTGCTGGAGCTTAAAATAACGGGGCTGGAAAAAGAAGTTTAAGTGGCAAAACTCAAGTCATTTAGGTTCTTCCACGACATCCTGTGGAGGGTCAGTGTTACTTGAAAATGGAGGCAGCTGTGTGTGTGCCAGTGGATCTGTTTTGGATATCCGTGGCTTCAGTAGGGAGAATGATTGGAGGGGCGTGAGGTACGTGTAGTGGTTCAGGATAGAGCAAGAGTGTGGGGTAGAGGACCATTGGTGGAGGTGGGGAGAGGGATGGTGGAATTCCATCACTGCATGTGGGACAGAGAAAAGGGAGAGGAAGGAAGGAGTCTAGCTTGAGGCCTATGTTTCTGGCTCAGTCAGCTGAGGAAACAGAATTAGTAACAGAGCGAGGGAGCAAGTAAGGACCGTATCTAGGGGCATGAGTTCACATTCAGTTTTGGATCTATCAATTTGGGGAAAATCGTGCAGGTCCGTCCTGCCTGAAAATGGAGGTGTTGAGAAGAGTAAAAAGCTAACTCTGTTCACAGAGTGAAAGTTAACTAAAACATTCATGATTTTTGAGAACTACAGGAGGTTTGCTCTGTTCCGCTGACCAATCCCATCTCTTGTCCCTACAGGTTGCACAGTGGCAGGAATATTTTGCTTGTCCTCATGACCTTTCACTACTACCTTCTCCCCAAGCCCTGTCTCTTTTCTTCTCCCTTCGGTTTTCGATATGTACCATTCTTTGGCCATCCCATCCCAGGTTGGAGCTGGGGTGAACAATATCTGGACTGATGTCGGCTGTCCTCTGCAATTTCTGCACAGCAGAACTGAGGCTCTAGAGTAGGAAATTGCTTTGGGAAAATGTGCTGATTGCTAGCCTATTCATTGAACTTGCCCAAGAGGCTAATTCCACACACCCTCCTTCACTCATTTCTCTCTGCTTGCCTGGTGAAAGCTCAACTTCTTCCCATCAGTGGTGGACTAGGAGCTTGTAGTACCCCGAGATTCTTTTCCCCAGTGCCTCTTCTTCAGAGGGCAGAAGAGCTACTTTTTGTGTCTGGATTTAATGGATAAGCTCTCAGGCTATGCTGCTGTCCCACCCTTGTCTGCACGTAAGAATCACCTACAAGAACTTTGGGAACTACAGACCCCTGGATTCCAGAGCACGAAGGCTGCGGGCCACTGCTGTATCCTATTGCCTTTTTTAAAGTTACTTTTATTTGGAAATAATTTCAAACTTAGAGAAAAATTACAATAGAAGGCCCACATATCCTTCATGTAGATTCACCTATTAACATTTTTCCCTGTTTGATCTGTCATTGTGTTTTTGCATGTGCTCTCTCTGTATGTACCTCATGGCCCTTTAGCTCTAATACTTCGGTGGGTAGTTCCTAAGAATAAGGATATTCTAATTCAGCACATTGAGCACTGATACAAATACCTACCATTCATGTTTCAGTTGACCTCATAATGTCCTTTACACCATATCCCCTCCAGTTTTGGATCCAATCAAGGACCAGGTATCATTTGTCCTGTCTCTTTGATCTCCTTTAATCTGGAGCATTGCCATAACTTTGTCACTTATGACACATTTTGGACGAATACAGTCTCTTCTTTTAAATGCTCCTGCTCATTTTGGGTTTGTCAGATGCTTCCTCTTGATTAGATTAGGTTTTGCATTCCAGGTGGCTGGAGCACCACCCGTGTTCTGTGTCCTCTCAGGGTGTGACATCAGGAGCACACAATGCCATCTGCCCCGAAGTGGTGATGTGGTGATGTTAATTTTGATCACCTGGCGCCTGGTGTGTTGTTGAGGGCCCAGTGAGGGGAAAATATAAACAGTTGCTAACTGTGGTAAAGATTGGTCAACTACTGACAGGGGCTTTAAAGAAAGCTGTAAAGCAGCTTAGTAGGAAACAGCTCCCATTGCCGAGGGTCAAGGGAAGAGAGGACAAGAAAGGAATTGAGAAAGAGGAGGGCCCCACAGACCTGACAGGAGTACGTCTCCTGCCCTGTGCTGCAGGATAAGTTCCCTGGCAGTGCCCACCACAGAGCCAGGAGAGCCAAGAGCCGCCGTGGAGAATGCCACTGGGATCCGGGCCAGACTGAAGCACAAAGTCTCCTCCAGCCTGGCCGTCCTCCTCACAGGCCCCCGTTGGCCAGCTGGCAAAAGAGAAATGTCCTCACTTCTGTATGGCAAGGAAGGGCGAGTTTGGCACATGTTGGTTAAGGTGGTTTCTATTCTCTCCAGTAGTATAGTTAACTGTTTTCTCCCAACTTGGGCCATCTCTGGGGACATAATACTCTTAAGACTTTTTTAAACATCCTGCTCCTCACCAAACTTCCCCCTAGGTTTAGCAAATATTGCTGATTCTGGGCTGATTTGATCTTTCCTATGATGATTGTTTTAGATTTCATCTTTACTATGTTGGTGTGAAACACTGTTTTTCCATTCCGGCACTCCTTCCATGTTTACCAGTCTGTCCCCCCTGTCTTTTCCCCCAGTTATTTATACACACACACATTTATATTCATTATGGACTGATGGAGTCCCATGTTTTTTCCCAGTGGTCTATAATTCATTATTGACCTTTTGTGTTTCGTATGCTTTCAATTCTTGAATAGTTTCAGATTTGGCCATTTGGAGCCCCTTCTAGTTGCTTTTTCTGTCCTGACATTTTTGTTGAACACTTTTGTAATTTCTGACTTAACAAGATGTTCCGGGCTTATCTTGTACCCCCGGTGCCCTGGCATCAGGTTCTCCGAGGAGCCCTGGTCCCTGGCACTGTGCTCGTTACTACGGGGGTGTCTTTTCCACTCATCCTTTCAGAGCTTGTCTTAATCCCTTTTAAAAATTGTTTATAATTCTTTTTTAACAAAAGTAATAGTGCTTTTAAAAATGTAAACCGTACAACTAATTTAAAAAAGTACCCACAGGTAAACAAGTTTAGGGATGGTGTGTAGCCTTCTAGACTATTTACATATACAAAACTAGATTTGGTGATGGGGTTTGGTTTTGCTTTTTGCTAATATATGAATTCTGTTCTACAAGGTCTTTTTTTCTTCTTCACAACATAATATGTACTCTGTATCAGAATGTAGGATTCTGTCATTTTTGTTTGTTAGCTGCATGAATATAGTAAGTTCATGCTTAACCAGTGTGCAGTGGATGGACATTCGGATTTCAGCCTTGCTGCGGTGCACACTTCTGTACACATAGTGTGTACAGAACTCTGTTAGGAGTTTAACTTTTTTTTAATTTTTAAAAACTTTTTATTGAGGTAGAATTTACATAGCATAAAATAATGATTTTAAAGTGCATGGGTTAGCAGTAGTTAGTGCACTCAGGGTCGTGCAGTCCCCTCCTCTCCAGTTCAGCGCATTTCACCACCGCATGTTGGGCAGTTTTACATGGACGCAAGAATGGAGTCTCAGTAGTGGGTTTACTCTGGACAAAAAGTCACATTGAAAGTTTTTCATAGTTATGTCCAGCTTCCCTACAGAAAGGTTATTCTAATTTATATTCCCACTAGAGTATGAAAATGTGCATTTTCCTATATCCTGGTTGACATTTTGGGTATTATCAGGCTTTATTTTTCTTCTACTCCGATAGATTATGTATTCTTTTACTATTAAGATATTTTAGCCGTTTGTATCTGTTGGATTTCTAGGTTCTGTCATATGCCTAATTTGATAGGGTTTTGGTCATGGGTGTTTTTCCCTTACAGGTCTTAACAGGGTTAAGTTTACTTAGGAGACTTTTCTGTGAACTTCAGTGTCTGTTGCTGCTGTGAGTGGGATAACCTTCCTGGTACATTTCCTAACTGCTTATTGTGTTGGAGCTCCTCTACCTTGGATACGTTGATCTTGTATCCAGCACCCCGGCAGTTCTTGAAAATTATTTGCACGTTCTGGGTGGCCCTTTGTTACAGTGTGTCTGAGGTCTCCTGAGGGTGTTGGTGTCCTTGCAAAAATAAGCTAAGTTTTCCTACTAAATACCTTTTTGGACAGTGCTGTGTGCATTCCTAGTCCTGGCGAATGGACCTACACACAAGTCCTTCTCTCCTGAGTTTATTCAATGAAAGAAAAATAGATATGGAAATAATAATAAGAGGATAGAAAAGAAACGTGTTTATCTTTGCCTCCCCAGCACCTGGCACGTAGTGGGCACTGAATGTCTGAAATAAGTCACTGTGGTGCCGTAAGAATAGGATTTTCTTTTTTTTTTTTTTTTTTAAGCCGAAGAACCCATTAGCCAGAAAGGTTCTCATCCCTGGCTGCATATTAGAATCACCAGGAGAATGTTTAAAATGTTTACGCTCAAACTCGGCAGGCAGAGAATTGGTTTCAGTCTAAGGTAGGACCAAACTATCAGCATTTTTAAAAGTCTTATTAGGTAACTCCATTAAGCAGCCAGGGTTGAGAACCACTGCTACTCCGGTATGTAAACTCTACACGTGGAGTTCGAGATAAAGTAGGTGCTCCCTTCCTCCTCCTCTTGGCCGCTAAGTGGGGCTTTGCTGGGCACAGTTGAAAGCCACATCCCTGGGGTCCTGAGAATCCTGCGAGGATGTTGAGGGTGGTGCGCCCACTTGCTGGTGGCAGTTTCGTTCTGGGCCGATGCTACTGCTTCACACGCCAGGATGGGAAGTAGACAGACATCTTGGTTCACCAGACCAGGGCAGATGTTGCTGGGCCTGGGGAGTAGCTATTGGAGGGTGCTTGGAATTAGGGGTTGGACCTCAGTGATGGCATGCATCTAGTTTGGCCAAATAGCAGATTGCTTCTCCTTTACTCCTTGTCTCCTTTGGGAAGGACTTACTGACATAACCACAGCCCTCCAAAGGGCATGCTGAATGAGGATGATTATGCCAAGATTCAGAGGTGGTGGGCCTTTTTGTTAAAAATGGTCATATCTTGCTTCTAATTAGCACTTATATCTAATTTGAACTTTATGAGGATAGCAATTACACAAGAAGCTGATTGCACGCATCTTCCTGATGATGAAGATGAGGTCCAGAGAAATTGTGACTTGCCTAAAACCACACGAGGAAGCATAAGCCTGGCTTTGGACCCTGATATTCTGACTTCAGAGGCTGTCATTCCCCCGCCCCCATCTGTTTGAGCAGCTCTCCCATCAGGAAGCAGGCTGCCGTTATTTATACGCCCAATTACACACGGGCCAGCTCCCTCTTTATGTGGTACCGTCTCTTCTGCTGGGAAGGCTGTCTGTCCACGCATTTGGTTCATGGCAGCTGAGGTTCTGACCTGCCTGGTGCATGGAGAATGGAAAAAGCTGCAGAGGCCATGAATCTGACTTAGATTCATGTGTGGGTTTTTTCCCTGGTATAAATTGTGACCCATGAGTTGCTTTCAGCTCCATTCTCTGGCTGCCTGAATGACTAGAGCGCAGGCTCTGTTATCTAACACTCATTACCCATCGCCCTCTGGGGCCGTAGACACTGCAGCACCTGTCAGAAATGATGATAAATATCTAGGCCAAAGGTTTTTTTAAAAAAATCTCTGCAGTCAAATGGAATGCTCAGTCAAGATGACAAGGTATTTTCAAGGAATAAATAAAGCACGGATACCTGACTTTCTCTTTTTCTTCCCTCTTGGCTGCCCATGACCTGATGCCTGTGGTCAGTCTCCTTGGCTGCCCTGCCTCTTCCGGGCCCTTGCTCAGGCTTTGTCCCTGCCGCTGACCCCTCCTCCGTGTCGTACTCAGCCTGGGGAGGACTCGTCTGCCTTCAAGGCCTGGCTCAGCTCAGAAGTCGCTCCTCACCTCCTTCCTTTCCAGTCTTTCCACTACTGTCTCACAGCCTGTAAGTTACCAAGTCCTATCGATCTGCTTTTCCCAGCCTTCCAGAATTGCTCTCCAGCCCCATTGCCACTTCCCAGTTGAACCTCCATCACTTACTTCCATGTTGGACAGCCTGCACCTGGCATCTGGGGCCCACTCCCACCTTTCTACTTATATCAGAGGAGTTACAGCGTCTGTGCCCCGCTTCTGGAGTCAGTGAGCTCTTTGCACGCCTTTTTCTTAGCACCCCTCTGCCCCCCATTATTAAATACAGGGCCAGTCATAGAAGTCCTCAGAAGGCCTCGGATCAAATTTCTTCGGAGGCACCTGGCAGGTCTCACACCTGGCCGTCGCAGGCAAGCATTTCCATAGAGCTTTATTCACTGATGTCTCTCCTTTAGGGGAGTAGAAGACCAAGCATGAGATTATGTTTTTCTTTCCAAACATCCCTATTTATGAACATCAGATGTGTCAGGGTGTTTGGTCAGTTCTCTTGCAGAATGTGCTTTACAAGGGAAAATGACATTTCCAGAAGGATTTAAGCCTCAGTCTGATTTTTTCAGAAGCCCAAAGCCTTCCCCCTACCCCATCTGCCACATGCCCTCTGGTCGAAGCAGAGGTGGGTGGTATCCAGCAGAGGGCTAGCGGGAGCCCTGCTTCCGAGGGACCTGTCCTGCACCGGGGATGCCTGTGCCCTTTCACCCTGCCTGGCCCCAGCATGAGTAACACTTGGGTAGAAAAAGAACCGTTTCACTGCTTGCTGGACTTGTGCCCACACCCGAGACAGGTGAGAGGCTGCAACCCAAAGGCACTCTCCCTCCCAAGAGAACGGAGCCCATCCCTTCCGCTGCCAGGTGCCAAGGGTGCTTAGTCACCCCTCACTCGAGCGATGGAGATGAAGTACAGAGCTGGAAATCTGCAGTAGCCACGGGGGGCAGCCCCCTTTTCCCAGTGCCCTCCTTGCCCTCTGCCTAGGGCAGAGCTTGGTCAGAGGCCTCATTTTTGCCACTGTGGCACCTCACATTTGCCTGGACACGTGGGCCTTTGTGGGTGCTGCCTGTCACCAGGGATGTTGATGCTGCCGGGGGTACCGGTGTCCAGTGCCCAGCGGTGGCAGGCAAGGCAAGGCATTGTGCAGGACGTCAGATTAGATTCTCCCAGAGTCTCTTCTAGTTCTAAACCCTGGGGGGTTTCAGTGCTGACCCTCACTCTCTTCTCCATCATACACATGAGCCCGCTTCAGCCCTTTGTGGGCTACCAGAGGCAGGCAGGAGCAGAAAGGAGCCCCCTTTTTTCTCTGGGAACAGCCTTCCTGTTTCCTTGGCTTGTCTTGGATCACCTATTCCCAGAAGTCTCGTGACTGCTCTGAACAGGACATTTCCTGTACTGTCGTTAACTTTCTGGGCTGTTTGGTCCCCTTGACTGGGTCAAGAGCTCCTTGAGTAAAGCAAGGGACTGAGGTTTACTCCTCTTGTATGGGGTGGGCCTTACGAGTATGGGTAGGTTTATGAATGAGTAAGTGAAGTAACAGTCCTAGAGAGAGCTGTCTTCAGGGGATAGGAACCCCCTCAGCGGTGTCTCAAGGTGTGCCCAGGGCAGGAGAACGCTGTGTCCCCCTGCACTCCTGTGGTCACGCCTATTGTGCTGGCAGTGTTGGGGCCCCCACAGGTAAGGGTGGGGTGGGACTGAGGAGCCATCGGTTCCCATGGGCTCTCTCCCCACCAACCACTCCCAAGGCCTTTGGCAAGGATGGTACCTGCTGTGTGGCCAGAGCAGGGCTTTGGCAGGCCTCGGCCAGCAGTGGAAGTTGTGTTTCTGGGGACCTGCAAGCCCGGCAACCTCAGGGCCCAGGGCCAGCCCACATGGGCTCTGGAGCCCCTGCCTGGGTGGGATGTGCCATGTGTGATGGGGTGGCACAGGCAGCCGTGCTTTCCCCGAGCCTCAGCTTGGTCTGGGACAGGGTCACGTGCACCCACAAGCCTCTAAGCCTGTCGACTCTGCACCCTGGTCTCTTCACCTCCAGTGGACCCATCACCTATTTCCTCCCCAGACTGAGCTTGGCTCATCCCCAGAATGTTCTAGGCATTCCCACCTCCACTCTGTGCTCACACATTTACTCCACCCTGATGCTCTGCTCTTCTTTGTGCCCTGTCTGCTGCTGCCATTCCGAGGCCCCTTTCCAGTCCCTCTGCCCCCAGGAAGTGTGGTACCCCCATCTCAGGTCTTGTAAGTACCTGCTCGTCGCCACCTCTCTCCCCCATCCCGACCCCTACAGCTTTCTCCCGTTGGCCTGTGTGTGAATGTGCCTCCCTGGCAGCATGGGAGTTCCCAGACTGGGGCCAGGGTTCTGCTCCCTCCCCAGCAGACCTTGCAACAGGCCTGGCCCGGGCCTTAGTGATGATACTGGAAGTAAGCGAGCTCTGTTCCCCTGGACTTCTCCCTTCACTCCTTTCCCTCATCTTGGACGATGCACTTGGACACGGGGGCAGGAGAAAGGGTGAAAGGGACCACCTCGCCAATGAGAAAAAATGCACTCCTTTATTCCCTGCGGAAGACTGTTCAAGGAGCCTCCAGCATCCGTCCTGGGGGGCAGGCTTGGTCTTAGGGCCCCAGCAAGGCCAGGGCAGTGGTGGGGACACTACTGGCCCCAGGGCAGGGCAGGTCCAGGTAGGGGCTGCTGCCCCTTCCTCAGAGCTTCTCCAGGTAGGAACCAGGGACGAAGCCACGCTGCCCATTCCGTTCCACTGTCCACCAACCATCCTCCCCTTCCAGGATGACTTCCAGGATGTCTCCTGCAGAGATGTTCAACTCGTCGGAATTCTGGGCAAGAGAATGAAAGTGCATTGGGCTGGAGGGGCCCTTTCAGTGGGGCTCTGGTGGGCCCCCCACCCCAGGAAGTAAATGGGAGCTGGTCTCCCAGGTGGGCTGGGTCCTCAGAGCTGTGCCTGGCTTCCTGGAGCCACAGGGCGAGGCTGCTCTGCCTGGGGCACCCTCTGGAGACATGTAGGGTGTGGGGTGTCTAGTGGGACTTAGCCTCCTGCCCTGCTTGGTTTGTCATTTTAGGCCTTCCTCACCCTGGGGCTTCTTCCCCCAGTTTCCCCCCTGCTGCCCACTCCCCCAGCTCTGCTTCCAGACACAGTCAGGTGTGTTAGCCGTGCTCCGAGCCTCTCCCGGCGCACCACGCACGGCCTCCCCACTGCTGCCGAGCCAGCCCCCATCACACAAGCCCACTCCCATTCACCTGGCCTGGCCCCTCACTGGGACCGAGGACCAGGCTTTGGGAGTCTGCCCAACGCAGGGCACAGCCTGCCTGCCCCGAGGGGATGCTTGGCTTCCACAGGGGATGTGGACTAAGGGGGGCTCTGCAACACTCCCCTCAAAGCAGGGAGCAGATTGGGCTTTCAGGGGTCTCAGTATATCTGCCCTGTGGCCCCTTGACCCCTCCTTTCCCCGTAAACCTCAGAAGATCAACCCGAGGGTCTCATTTTTGGCACCCGTGGCCCCAGCCCGAGGACAGAGTCTGACCCTTGGTCCATTTCCTGCAGGTTGCCCCAGGCGCTGTCCGCGTGCCTGCACACACACACCCAGGCACACGGTGCCCACGAATGCCTGGCTACCGAGCGTGCGCATGTGTGAGAACAGAGCTGGGCAGACACAGGCCCTCGTGCCCGTTCACCATTTGCTCAGCAGATACATAGCCACTCCCAAGTGTTGGGTGCTCTTGTAGGGGCACACACCCCGGCACACTCCACACTCTGGCACACCTGTGCCCACCTGAGGAGAGGGGGTGAGGGTCTCACCTGGGCCGTGTAGTCGTAGAGCACCCTGTAGCCCTGGGCCAGCACGCTTGGGGGACCTGGCGCCTCCTGCACCGCGATGGCAGAGTAGACAACCTCACTCCGTTCAGGGGTTGGGGTCAGGGTCTCTGTGGAGGCTGAGAGCAGCATGAGGCCTGGAGCCCAGCCCTTTCAAAGGCAGTGATCCCCAGAGTTTGGAGCTTCCCCAGACTCGGCTCAGCCTCCCCACAAAAGCAGTTAGAGAACCCACCTGCGCCTCAACCCATCCTTTCCATCCTTCCCCCTGGGCTCAGTTTCTTGGGGGCCCCCCCATCACTCCCAGTAACCTGCAGAAGCTGCCAGCGATGTAGTCTTGGGACTTCCATGCAGCAGCCCGGAGAACCTGGAGGCAAGAAGCAAAGCAGGGAGGGATGAGGGAGGGGGATGCGGCAGTGGGCCCACGAAGCCCCAGGGTTGGGGCCATCTGGCCTCTAGGCACAGAGTGACATGGGGTGCCTGTCAGGCCTGAGGGTGGGCCTTCCTTTCCCAGCTGCCACACCCTCCTAGGCCTCCTCAGCACCTGCTTTTTGCAGGCCCTCCACACTGCATTCCCAGGACCCTCAGTTCCCAGACCCCTGCTCCCTCCTCCTAACCCCCACAGGTGAAGGGGCTGCCCTTCAGAGTTCAGCCCACTTGGGTCTTGCTGGGACCCTCACTTGCCCGGGCCCAGCCAGACCTCCTCCCTGCACTCCTCCATGACCTGGCCAGCCCAGCTGCGCCCTGACCACGGGAAGTAGGGACTCCAGTGTTCCTATGAGCGCTAGGAAGCAGTGCTAATTCACCCCTTCCCTTATGCCTGGCCCATGCCTGGACTGGGAGGCAGACATGAAGGTTTGCTGAATAAAAAGACCCTGGAGGCACTGGTGGGGAAGCAGACGTGGGTACCCCACAAAGCAGGCAGTGCTGAGGGCTGTGTCAGTAGAGGCTGATGCTATTCCCAGCCTCAGGAAAGGCTTCCGGGTGGGGTTGAGTCCCAAAAGAAGCTTTATTTATTTTTTAAGTTTATTTATTTATTTTGAGAGAGCGAGAGAGAGAGAGCAAGTGGAGGAGAGGAGGAGAGAATCCCAGGCATGACCTGAGCCGATGTCGGATGCTTAACCGGCTGAGCCACCCAGGTGCCCCTAAAAGCCAGCTTTAACAGACAGGGATGGTGCAAGGTGTAGCCCGTGAGCGGCTCTGAGGTGCAGGGGTGTGCCACACAGGCGGAGGAGTTTGGGGAGTGGACTGGACCGGACCAGTCTGGGTGTGCCGGAGACAAGACTGGAATAGGGACTGGGCCAGACCCCAAGGGGCCCTGAGTGTGGCTCGGGCCTTGGGAGGCTGCCCTGCGGTGCCCAGGTGGTGCCTGAGGGGCCTTTCCCACAGGCAGGAAAATTCAGCCCCTGCCCCCCGCCCCGCACCCCCCCCACAAGCTTTGTGGAGCCCAGGACCCGGGAGTGGACACACATGCCCAGGATAGAAACACTTGGACATGAGAGTGTGGACCTGGTCTGATGATGATTCGGGCTGTGCAGGTTCAGCACCAATGACGGGCAGCGAGTCAGGGTAGAAGTCAGCAGGGCTGTGGCAGGGAGGAGCTGAGCTCATGGAGGCCACTGCCCATTTCCCCAGCTTTGTGTATACCTGTGACACTTCACTCACTTCCTGGCCACTGCCCCACCCCTTCCCACCTGCCCCTGGCTTCTGGCTCTCCCCTGCTCTGGCTCCCGCCCATCCCCTCCAGTCTCCAGGCCTCCCCCACCTGGTGAGACCACTCTCTCATCAAGGCACCCCTCTCCGTCCTTTCTTGGCGCTGCCCCAGGTGAGCTTTTCCATCAGGTGTTTAAATGACCACCTGTGCTGAGACCCAGGTCCTCCCCATGGTTGCAGGGAGGTCTGAGTCCCCCAAGACTACACTATGATTCTGAGGGTGTGACTGCCCCCCCCGGGGGGCCATTGCTTTCTCATGGATCCTGGGGGGACAATGCTGTGCCCCTGCTCTGAGCACAGGTGGTCCCCCGTCTCCAGAGGTGTCCCACAGGGGAATTTCGGTGGTTCCCAAGGCAGAGAGAAGCTGCCCTCAGGGGGCTGGGAGGTCCATCACCCCATCTTCATCCTCCCCTACCTCCTGAAGGCAGGGCCTTCTCTGCACCAGGCTGGATGGAGAGAGGGCATCACAGGGGCCTCGGGGTAGGAGCGGGGCACAGGCACCGCATGAAGCCCACAGACACACTCAGACACCCCCCCCCCCCCCGACACACACACACACAGGGTACGTGGCCCTCTCAGGAACCTAGGTGCTCTCAATGAGCTGTCACCGTTGTCACCCAAGGCCTGAACCAAGAGGGTCCTTGGGTTCTGAGTCTGACCCCAATGACTCATGGGCTCTGGACCTGGAGAAGGTGACTTGTGCAGGTGACACAGAATGCATGGCACTAGGATCTTCTGCTGAAGGGACGCTGAAAAGCCTGGGGAAATTCTCCCAGAGCACTGTCTATAGGGTCTGCTCCTGTGTCTTGATCCTGCACCAGCAGGAGTGTCACCGCCACAGCATGAGAGTCCAGGGTGCCAACCCAGGCTAGCAGCAGGACCCAAGGGACAAGGAAGCCAGCCTGGGGCCTGCCTAGAGCTCTGAGCACAGTCACCTGCAAGTAAATGGGGTGTGATTATTTGCCTAATGTCTAGGTCCCCTTGGACTGAGGGTGTCATGAGGCCAAAATGAGGCTGTCTTGTTCCCAAAGAATGCCCAACACCTAAACCCAGCACCAGGCCTGCAGTAGGTGCTCAGTAAATACGCACGGAAGAAACACTTGCAGGAGGAGAGGACAGACCCACCTCCTGGTGCCTCCCCAGCCCCATCTGGCACCTCACCTCTTTATCATGCCGCAGGACGGTTGGACCCCAGGGCTGCTGGATGACGGGGCAACCTCCCGATCGTAATAGTTCTGGTAGGGCACCGGAGCTGTGGGCAGCAAGCCTGTGAGGCCCTGGTGACCGAGGGCAGGGCAGGCAGGACCTGCGCCACCTGATCCCCGACCTGTCCCCATCCAGAGACCCAGACTGGGGCCCCACTTACCCATTCTGGCCCTAGCCTGCCTCGGTGCTTGGGGAGGGGGCCTCTCTCCCTTTGACGAGACACCCCACCGTGGGCACCATTGAGTTCAAATATTCTGGACTCATGATTTAGTGGAACCCAACCGGCTGTAAGAAGGTTCCCACCTCTATTCCCCCTTCTGAGAGAGGCGTTCTTAAGTACTGTGCCATCCCCCGCCTGAGGCGGCAGCAGGCCAGGACCCCGCCCAGGGGGCTACCCCATCCTCGACCCCTCCCCGGGGTCTGGCCCAGGCTCCTCCACTGAGAAGGGAGCTGTGAGCCTTGTCCTGGCAGTTTAGGCTCAGAGAACTGGGACCAAGCCTCTTAGGGACAGATGGGCCTGGCCCCAGAGGCTGTCTACCTCCAGGCCGGGCCTCACCTGGGGGCTCAGTGCCTGTGCTCCTGGCCTGGATGAAGCCATCGATGTCGGCTTCCACGCTGCAGCCTTCTAGTGTCACCCGCACCTCCTCGTAGAGCTGGCGGTGGGCAAGAGCAGAGGCTGAGGGATCAGACCTCACCCTGATGCCCACCCTCTTCAAAGCCCTGCTCCTCAGTGGATCTGAACTCAGGCCAGGGGCCTCCACCCCACCATCCTCCTCACAGGCCTGTGTGCACAGCTCAGTGCCTGTATATGGGGACCTTGGCATGGAACTGAGGGGTCAGAGCCTGGCTGACAGCTTTTTCTACTTCCTGAACACCTATTGTGCACAAGGTCCTATGCAAGGGACTTCCCTCACTCCCGTCCTCTGAAGAAGACACTACTTTCCCCATTTTATAGACGAGGAACTCAGAAAGGGGAAGTGACTTGCCCAAGGTTGCAGAGCAAGAATTCAGTGTAGCCAGGCTTTGCATTAATGAGAGGATCCAAAGCCCCCATTGCTTCCTCTGCCACAGGAGACCACCAGTCCATGGGCAGAAGGGTTCAGGACAGGAGCAGCAGTGGGCATCGGGGAGTCAGGGCTGCCTCGAGAGAGCTCATGGCTCTCAGGCTGCACTAACAGAGGTCAGAGCCCCTGGTGCGGAGGTGGGGGCCCCTCTCTGCGGGCATCCCAACACTCTTGGCATGTAGAGTTCAGTAAGGGGAACCAGGACACCTCAGAGATTTGGGGGGCCTAGGAAGGACTGGACCTTGGCTCCTGCAAGCACCAGGCCTAGAGTAGAGCAGCCCAGTGTCCTCCAGCCTCTCTGCAAACCTCTGAGGGGCAGTGTCCACCTCCCTTCCTGACCCTGACGGGGATCAGGTGCTCTGTGGCCCTGAGAGCAGAGCCAAGGACCTTCGAGCAGGGGTGAGCAAAGAGGCAGATCCCAGGGTAACCACAAAAGCAGTCTTTCAGGCAAGGAGGCCAGGGCCCTGTACTGAGTGCCCTGTCCTTTGGGGCCCCAGAGGCAGAGGCTAAGCCCTGAGGTGTTTGTTGATGGACTCAAACGGACCTGGGCATGCTGTTGCCTGGAGGCTGCCCTATCTGCACACCCCCAGCCCCAGCTCACTCTCTGCCCCTCCCTGTCTAGCCCCCACCTCATCGTCCTTGACACACTGCAAGGAGAGCTGGTTGCAGTGCACCCACAGGGCGTTGCGCAGGATGGTCAGTCGGTCAAACTCTTGCAGCTGGAAAGCCTGCAAGGTGGAGATGGGATGGAGGTGAGAAGTGAGGAGGGACTCCCAGGGCCAGGCCAGCCTGGGCCCCACTCAGCTCCCTTGGCACTGACGAGCCACATCCCCCTCTGCTGAAAGCCAAATCCAAAGGCAACGCCCTTCTTGGAGGATCCCCACCCCCACCTCTGTGCTAGCCCCTGAGGCTTCTGATTCCTGCCCTCACCCTCCCTCCAGGCTCCACCACATGCTGGAAAAAGGCCCTTGGGCACTGTTGTGAGAGGAGCACTGGACCCAGAGTCCTAAGGCCCATCTCACAGGCCCTTGTCCACAGCAGGACCCAGGGAAGCTATGGGTTTTGTCTGAGCCTCAGTGTCGCTTCAGCAAAAAGGGGTGAAGGCTGCCTGCCTGCACAGAGGGCCACGGGGCATAAAGCCAGATGGGGAGTTCCCTGGGACAGGGGTCCGGCACAGGGCCTGGGGAGAGAGCAGACAGCTGAATGAAGAAAGGAATGAGGCCTTCCTCCCACTACTGCCTCACCTTGCTTCATGAAGCAGCTGGAGGGATGGACCTCTTTCTCATTTTGCAGCTGGGGAAACAGGCGTCACGCCCACAGTCACTCACCTCACAAGTGGTCCGGTGCTCCTGCTCCCACTCGCCCCGCACCTTCTCCAACTGCTCGATGTTCTGCCTGTATACTCGCTCTGGAAGCACAGGTAGTCCTCAGGGAGGCCAAGGCCTAGACACCCACCCCCAACCTCCACCCCTTTGCTCCCACATGCCCCTGCACTGAGTGCCCTCCTGCCCCAAATCCTCAGAGTCCCTCCTCCTGCCTCAGAGACCTGCCCTGGCTTCTGGTGCCTCATCCGAAAGCCAGACACACAGTGGTAAGTAGTACCATTTACTCTGGTACTACTCTTTCTTGGGGTGACTCTTAGCTCCCTGCTGTGCTCTGAGCTGCCCAGGGCTTCTGTAGAGCCCACACCTCAAGATCAGAGTCCAAGCCTTTTGCCATCCCCAGGTCCTCCCTTCTCACACTTCCTAGATGAGAAACTGAGGTTTGGAAAGGGCAGCGTTGAAGGGGGGATGGAGCAGGGGAGCTGTTGAACCCAGCAGGCTTGGCCATGACCTCCATTCCCAGAAATCTGAGGGACACCTATCTGCCAGATCTGCCAGCCAAGGCAGCAGCTGGGTTCTGGAAGAAACAGAGCAAAAGGGAGAGAATTTTCAGGGGGAAATAGGGGTGAGCTCTCTGCCCTAGGAGGTGTACCAACAGAGATGAAGCGTGTTGGGAAGGTTCTGGCATCAGGTGAAGGATAGAGGAAACAGAGGCCCAGAGAAGGCTCTGTGTGTGTGTGTCTGTGTGTGTGTGCGTGTGTGTGTATAAGGGAGAGGTGAGCGAGTCTGTCTCCCATGATGGTGGTTGTGAAAGTCCTGGGCTCTGGAGCCAGATAGCCTGCGTTGAAATGCGTTTACCACTACTTCTTGACTGTGTGACCTTGGGTAAGTTAATTAACCTCTCTGTGTCTCAATTTCCTCATTTGTTAAAAAGGGGGCTTCAACAGTGTGGCCGAGCCACTCAGCCAGCTGTACTGGGGGCTAACCTCACCCACCAGCACAGCTGCAGCAGCTGCAGCCAAGCCTCTCAGCTGGCCATGCTGGTGGCCAACCCTGCCCATCAGCAAGCCTGCAGCCAAATCACAACAGGAGGGCATATGCAGCCCACACAGGGGATACCTCTGGAGTCCTGATTCTAGTGACCAGGAAGGATTGTCCTATTGGGACCCACAAGACACCTCCTACATAAGACTTTCAAGTCCAGGATACATAGCTGACCTACCTAATACACAGAAACAAACAGTCAGACAAAATGGAGAGATAGAGGAATATGTTCCAAATGAAAGAACAAGACAAAACCTCAGGTAAAAGAACTAAATGAAACCAAGATAAGCAATCTACATGTTAAAGAGTTCAAAGTAACGGTCATAAAAATGCTCACCAGACTTGAGAGAAGAGTGGATTAACTCAGAACTTAACAAAGAGATAGAAGATATTAAAAAAAACAGAGCAAAAGAATATAATACCTAAAATGAAAAATACACTAGAGGGAATCTACAACAGATTAGAGGAGGCAGAACAGATTAGTGATCTGGAAGATAGGGTAGTAGAAAATATTCAAGTGGAATAACAAAAAGAAAAAAAAATTATTTTTATTTTTATTTTATTTTTTTAATGTTTGTTCATTTTTGAGAGAGAGAGAGTGAGAGAGCACAAATGGGCGAGGGGCAGAGAGAGGGAGACAGAGAATCTGAAGCAGGCTCCAGGCTCTGAGCTATCAGCACAGAGCCTGATGCAGGGTTTGAGCTCACAAACCATGAGATCATGACCTGAGCCAAAGTCAGACACTTAACCAACTGAGCCACCCAGGCACCCCAAGAAAAGAATTTTTTAAATGAGGATAGGTTATGGGGCACCTGGGTGGTTCAGTCAGTTGAGTGTCTGACTTTTGATTTTGGCTCAGGTCATGATCTCGCAGTTCATGAGATTGAGGCCCACATCAGGCTCTGTGCTGACGGCAAAGAGCCTGCCTTGGGATTTTCTCTGTCCCTCTCTCTCTGTCCCTCCCCTGATTGTGGTCTGTCTCTCTCTCTCTCTCTCTCTCTCTCTCTCTCTCTCAAAATAAATAAATAAACATGAGAAAAAAAATTTTTAATGAGGATAGGTTACAGGACATCTGGAACATCAGGTGTCCTGACTTTGCAGTTTAGGGGTCCCAGAAGTAAAAGAGAGAAGGGAACAGAAAACTTATTTGAAGAAATAATAGCTGAAAACCTCCCTAACTTGGGGAAGGAAACAGACATCCAGGTCCAGGAAGCATAGAGAGCCTCAAACAAGACAATCCCAAGGAGGTCCACATCAAAACACATAATCATTATGATGTCAAAAATTAAAGCTAGAGAATCTTAAAAGCAGCAGGAGAGAAGCAACTGGTTATATATAAAAGAAACACCACAAAGCTATCAGCCGATTTTTCAGCAGAAACTTTGCAGGCCAGAAGGGAGTGGCACAATATGAATAAAATGCTGACAGAAAAACAAAACAAAACAAAAACAAAAAAACCTAAAACCAAGAATACTCTACCTGGCAAGATTATCATTCACAATTGAAGGAGAGATAGTTTCTCAAAAAAAGTTTAAAGAAGTTCATTGTCACTAAAATGCCCTTATTAAAAAATATTAAAAGGACTTCTTTAAATGGAAAAGAAAAGGCCATAACTAGAAGTGACAAAATTATGATAGAGAAGAAATGACACTAGGAAAAGCAAACATACAATAAAAAGAGTAGATCAATCACTTATCAAGCTAGTATGAAGGTTTAAAGAAAAAGCAGTAAAATCAATTATATCTACAAAAATAAAAAAGATGTAAAATATGACATCATACACATGAAATGTAGAGGGGGAAGTAAAAATGTAGTGCTTTTAGAATGTGTTGGAACTTAAGTGACCATCATTGTAAAATAAATTGCTATATTCATAGAATGTTATATACGAACCTCATAATAATCATAAACCCAAAACCTATAATATAAACAAAAAGAGAAAGGAACCCAGGTATAACACTAACGAAAATCATCAAACCACAAGGGAAGAGGGCAAGAGAAAAACTACAAAAACAACCAGAAAACAGTTAACCAAATGCCAATAAACACATGTCTATCAATAAATTACTTTAAATATAAATGGACTAAATGCTCCAGTCAAAAGACATAGGATGACTGAATGGATAAAAAAAACAAGACCCATCTATATGCTGCCTAGAAGAGACTCATTTCAGACCTAAGATACATACAGGTTGAAAGTGACAGGATAGAAAAAGATTCCATGCAAATAGAAGCAAAAACAAAACAAAACAAACAAAAACACAACTGGGGTAGAAATACTCCTATCAGGCAAAATAGACTTTTTAAAAAGATGGTAACAAGAGACAAAGGAGGGCATTACACAAGATAAAGGGATCAGTCCCACAAGAGGTATAACAATTGTAAATATCCACACACCCAATATGGAGGCACCTAAATATAAAAGCAAATAATAATAAACACAAAGGGAGAAGTACAATAATATAAGGACACTAACACTCCACTTACATTAATGGGTAAATCATCCAGACAGAAAATCAATAAGGAAATGATGGCTTTGCATGATACTTGAGACCAGATGAACTTAGATATGTGCAGTAGATTCCACTCAAAAACAGCAGAATACACATTCTTTTCAAGTACACATGGAACATTCTTCAGGATAGATCACACGTTAGGCCACAAAACAAGTCTTTGTAAATTTAAGAATATTGAAATACTCTCAAACATCTTTTCTGATCACAACAGTATGAAACGTAAAATCAATTATGAGGAAAAAACACAAACACATGGAGGCTAAACAATATGCTACTAAACAACCAATGGGTCAATGAAGAATTCAAAATGGAAATTTAAAAAATACCTGGAGATGAATAAAAATGGAAACACAACATTTCAGAATCTTTGAGAGGCGGCAAAAGCAATTCTAAGAGAGAAATATATACCAATACAGGCCTACCTCAAGAAATAAGAAAAACCTCAAATAAACAATCTAATCTTACATCTAAAGGAACTAGAAAAAGAACAAACTCCAAAGTTAGTTGAAGGAAGGAAATAATAAAGATTAGAGTGGAACTAAATGAATAGAGACTTAAGTACTTTGAAAAGATAAAATTCATAAACCTTCATCCAGACTCATCAAGAAAAAAAGAAAGAGAACTCAAATAAATAAAATCAGAAATGAAAGAGAACAAGTTAAAACTGACACCAGAGAAATACAAAGCATTATAAGAGACAACGAGAAAAAAACAGATGTAGAAAAACCATTTGATAAAACTCAACATCCAGTCATGATAAAAACTTTCAACAAATGGGTTTAGAGGGACATATTTCACCATAATAACCCACAGTTAACACCACACTCAATGGTGAAAAGTTGAAAGCTTTTCCTCTAAGATCAGGAACAAGACAAGGATGTCCATTCTCATCATTTTTATTCAGCATAATATTGGAAGTCCTAGACACAGCAATCAGAAGGATAAAGAAATACCCAAGGTGGTAAGGAAGCAGTAAAACTGTCACTGTTTGCAGATGACATGATACTATATATAGAACACCCTAAAGCTTTCACCAAAAACTATTAGAACTAATAAATGAATGCAGTAAAGTTGCAGAATACAAAATCAATACACAGAAATCTGTCATGTCTCCATATACCAATAATCAAGTCGTGAAAAGAGAAATTAAGAAAGTAATCCCATTTATAATTGCACCAAAAGGAAGAAAGTACCTAGGAATAAATTTAATCAAGGAAATGAGAGACCTGTACTCTGAAAACTAAGGCATTGATGAAGAAATTAGACAACACAAATAAATAAATGGAAAGATATTCCATGTTCATGGATTGTAAGAATTAATATTGTTAAATGTCCACACTACCCAAAGAAATCTACAGATTCAATACAATCCCTATCAAAACACCAACATTTTTCACAGAACAAGAACAAATCCTAAAATTTGTATGGAACTACAAAGGACCCCAAACAGCCAAAGCAATCTTAAGAAAAAAGAACAAACCTGGAGGTATCACAATCCCAGACTTGAAACTATACTAGAAAGCTATAGTAATCAAACTGTTATGGTACTGGCACATAAACAGACCCATAGGTAATGGAACAGAATAGAGAGCCCAGAAATAAACTCATGCTTATATGGTCAATTAATCTGTGACAAAGGAGGCAAGAATATAAATGGGGAAAAGACAGTCTCTTCAATAAATGGCATTGAGAAAACCAGACAGCTACGTGCAAAAGAATGAAACTGGACTACTTCCTTATACCATACACAAAAATAAACTCAAAATGGATTAAAGACCTAAATGTGAGACCTGAAACTATAAAAGTCCTGAAAGAAAACATAGGCAGTAAACTCTTGGATGTCAGCCCTAAGAATATTTTTCTGGATCAGTTTCTTCAGACAAGGGAAACAAAAGCAAAAATAAACAATTGGAACTATATCAAACTAAAAGCATTTGCACGGCTAAAGGAAACCATCAACAAAATAAAAAGACAACCAGAATGAATGGGAGAAGATAAGGGGGCAATATCCAAAATATATAAAGAACTCAAATAACTCAACATTAAAAAAAATCTGATTTAGGGGCTCCCGGGTGGCTCAGTCAGTTAAGTGTCCAGCTTCGGCTCAGGGCATGATCTCATGAATCATAGGTTTGAGCCCCGCGTCAGGCTCTGTGCTAACAGCTTAGAGCCTGGACCCTGCTTTGGATTCTGTGTCTCCCTCTCTTGCTGACCCTCCCCTGCTCACACTCTGTCTCTCTCTGATTCTCAAAAATAAATAAATGTTAAAAAAATTTTTTTTTAATTTGATTTAAAAATGGGCAGAAGAGGGGAGCCTGGGTGGCTCAGTCGGTTAAGCGTCCGACTTCGGCTCAGGTCATGATCTCACCGTTCATGGGCTCGAGCCCTGCGTCGGGCTCTGTGCAGACAGCTAGTTCAGAGCCTGGACCTTGTCTTCAGATTCTGTGTCTCCCTCTCTCTCTGACCCTCTCCTGCTTGCGCTATCTCTCTCTGTCTCTCAAAAATAAATAAAAAACATAAAAAAAATTTTTTTTAATGGGAAGACCTGAATAGACATTTTTCCAAAAATGACATACAGATGACCAATAGACACTTGAAAAAATGCGCAACATCACTAATCGTCAGGGAAATGCAAATCAAAACCACAATGAGATATCACCTCATAGCACTCAGAATGGCTATTATCAAAAAGATAAGAAATAACAAGTGTTGGCAAGGATGTTGCAAAAGGGAACCCTCTTGCACTGTTGGTGGAAATGCAAACTGGTATAGCCACTCTGGAAAATAGTATGAACTTGCCTCAAAAAATTAAAAACCGAAAAACCACACAATTCAGTTATTCTGAATACCTCTGGGTATTTACCTGAAGAAAATGAAAACATGAATTTGAAAAGATATATGCACCCCTATGTTTACTGCAGCATTATTTACAAGAGCCAAGATGTGGAGGCAACCCAAGTGCCCATTGATAGATGAATGGATAAAGAAGATGTACAATGGAATATTATTCAGCAATAAAAAGGAATGAAATCTTGCCATTCATGACAACACGGATGAACCTAGAGGGTTATGATGCCAAGTGAAATATGTCAGACAGAGAAACAAATGCCGTATAATTTCACTTTATGTGTGGAACCTAAAAAACAAAACAAACAGCAACAACAAAAAACAGAAATAGAGTCATAAAAATAGAGAACTGGTGGTTGCCAGAGGGCAAGGGCCTGGGGATGCAAGATGGGTGAAGGAGATTAAGAGGTATAAACTTCTATTTATAAAATAAATAAGTCACAGGGATGAAAAGTACAGCATAGGGAATAGAGTCAATAATAGTGAGTGTGATAACACTGGTGACAGACGGTAACTACACTTTATCATGGTGAGCACTGCATAATGTTCATGATTGTCGATAAACTCTGTTGTACACCTGAAAATAATATGATATCGTATGTCAACCATACTTCAACTGAAAATTTAAAAATTTACAAGAGGGATAATTAGGGGCGCCTGGGTGGCTCAGTCAGCTAAGCTTCTGACTTCGGCTCAGGTCATGATCTCGCGACCGTGGGTTCGAGCCCCATGTCGGGCTCTGTGCTGACAACTCTGACAGCTCAGAGCCTGGAGCCTGCTTCAGGTTCTGTGCCTCTTTCTCTCTCTGCTCCTCCCCTACTCACACTCTGTCTCTCCCTCTCAAAAATAATAAACATCAAAAAATTAAAAAGTAAATAAAAGAGGGATAATGACAGCAGCCATCTCATAGGACTGCTGTTCTCGTGCAAAGCACCAAGAACAGTCTTGGCAAATGGGAGAACACCAATGTTTTTATTTTACTTACATGATCATGTGAGAGTAGAAAGCATGTGACTCTGTACAGTCCTGCATGAGTGTGCATCCCCAGGGTGAGGAAAGTGTGGGGGCGTGGCAGGGGACAGGCCTATCTGGGCCACCATCCCAGGGCAGAGGAAGTGGGCGGGGCCGCATACCTGCCTCGGTGGCTGAGTCCTTGCACTGCTTGGCTTTGTTCTGGCTCTGAGGAGACAGAGGGAAAACGGAGCTGAGCCGGCCCCAGCGCCTGGGCTCCCAGCCTCCCTGGGGGGCTCTGAGGTGCTTCTATCCCACCCTTCCTGAGCCACTCGGGGGACACTCAGGAGCCACCTGTGGGCAAGTGCTACCATTTACTCCAGCTCATCCCACAAAGGACCACAATCAAAAAGGGTCCAATTAAAAAACAAACAAACAAACAAACAAACATGTAGCCCATGCAGATACATGTGAAGACTGGATATCAAGACCAGAGGGAGAAATATGGACTGGGGCCAGGTCCTGCGGCTCCCCCCTGGCCACCTACAAACCCACCAGCCAGGATGTGGGCTCTGTCCTTGCCTTGCTGCCCCTAATTCACCTGCAGTTCCCTGCCCTTTCTGGGCCTCAGCTTTCCTGTCTGTGCAATGGGAAAATTATGTTCTTGGGCCCCGGTGCCTCTGATGCCTCACCCTGGCCCAGGGGCCAGAGCAGTCAAGATCTTGGGTTCTGGATGACCTGGGCATGTATCCTTTATCTCTTCCTTCTTGGATCTGAGACCTTGGACAAGTCACTCACTGTCTCTGGGCCTTAGTTTCCTCTCTATGACATAGGTCTCCTGAGCCTGTCTCCAAGGGTTACATGAGGGTTAGCTGGTCCTGTCCATGTCCTGAGTTTCCACAGATGGGGAGACAGTAGTTCAGAGAGGAACGAGCAGATGTTCCAGATGTGGACCTTTGTTGGGGTGTCCGTGGCACGCCTTCTTTCCCTCCCTGCCCTGCTCCAGCCCTGGGTGACACACCACATGGCCTCAGTGGCCCCACACACCTTCTCCACTTGCTTCTGGGGGCCATTGGTGCTAATGCGCTCAAACGCTTGCTCGGCATCGTCGGCATCCCGGCACTTCTGCTCGTATGTCTTCTTGGACTGGCGGTGTGGAGAAACATGACTGGGCTAGCACCCAGAGTGAGGCTTCCTGAACCCAGCCTCCCTTCTCCCCGTCGGGGGACTGTGGGTGGAGTGGGGGCTTTCTAACCAAGGACAGGGATCTGGGGGTCCAGAGTAGAGATGGAGAAGGGAGTTTTATTTCCAGGCCCTGTCCCAGCGGGATTGGTGCCCCATCCTCTTTAGAGATGTGATCACATCAAACCACTAGTAGGTCCCTGAAAATGCCATGCATCTGCATGATGCTGGCCTCTGCACATGCTGTCCCCTCTTGCAGAACCTCTTTTCTCCTTCGCGCTCAGGGTCCTAGGGGACACAGCTCAGGGGTCCTTTCTCCCTCCACCCCCAAAGTGTCCAACTAACAGTATGGATCATCCTGTGGGCCACATCTGGGACTGACCACCAGCCTGTCAGTCAGGAGCCCTCCAAGGGCAGGGCCTGGGTCTATCCACATGGGTCCTTGGCTCCCATGGTGTGTGTTGTGGGACAGGGGTCGAGGCAAGGCCTGACCCAGGGGCCCAGCCCAGGGCTCCTGAGGTCCACAGTGTGAGTCCTCCACCCCTCCCGGCCCAAGACCCTCACACTCACATCCATAGTCTTCTTGTAGAGAGACAGCTTGCTCTTCTGGACACGGTCCATGACGGTCTCATACTGCAGGGGACATGAGGCTCTGAGCAGGAGGGCTATGGCCTCAGGATACTCCCCTAGGCCAAGAGGATGGGGTGTCCCTGGGATGAGACACAGCATCCCCTCCTGGCTCTGAAGGGGGCAGTGACAAGCTGCCACAGAAAACTAGAGCCCGGGGCAAGATGTGCCCATTGTGTCTTTTTGCTGCGAACTCCAGTCAGGACTTGGTCTCTATCCTGGGAATACTCACCCTGCGCACACACACACACACACACATAACCCTTCACTCATGGTCTCTGTACCTCCTCACACTGGTCATACATTGTGTACACACTGGCACACACAAGCACACAAAAGTACACATGACACACAGAAGTACACACTCACAGGCTCCCATTGCTCCCACTGCTCACACTTGCACACACGGGCCTTCATGTGCACACTTGCGAGGAGAGTGCGCTTGCGTGTACTTTTGGGTGCTGTCTGTGGGTGCTCCCAGGCTCCTTGTTCAGGTAGAGAGAACAGAACTCAGCGTGGGCAGAGCAGAGCTGGAGCCGATTGTGCAGGGGGCCTGCTGGGGCCCTCACGAGTGGGAGCCTCAGGCCCGCCGCCCGGCCACCAAGTGTGGGCACGCTGAGACACACGTACATGCTCACGGGAGAGCACACATGCATGCTGGCTCCCCTGCTCCCTCTCTCACACCCACGTGTACATATGCACACACGTGTCCACACACAAGACCAGGCTGTTGCCCCTACATACTACATCGCAGTTCTCTGCTTGTGGGGGCTCTGGCCACCCTGGGGAAGGTGTCTCTGTCTGAAACAGCTTTTGCAGACATTACAGTCCCTCTGGCCACAGGAAAACTAAAAATAGCCAACCCGGGGCCGGTCTCAGCAGGTGCTCTGCACACATGAGGCAAGTCCCCGCTCAGAGAGGTCACCTGCTTCAGCCCCTCGAGGCCGAGCTGGCTTCTGGGGCTGGCTTGGGAGACCAACTGTCCACTCAGGGCCCCAAATTTAGAATCCGCAAAGCCTGAGACCCTGGGTGGCTGGCTGGGCAGATAGAGTACAGTTACACTCTATTTCTGTGGCCAGAGGCACTAATCAGAGCCGGCGCCCTGTCTGAGAAGACTGAAGGGGCCCCGGTTGTGAGCTGGGTCCCCAAAGCTTGGAAGGTGCACATAGTGCCCCAATCGGTGAGAGGAAAACTGAGGCACGATGAGGAGAAGAGCTTGCCCAGGACACCCAGGTCCAGCCTGGCCTCAGCCATGAGCTGGCAAGCCCTCCCCTAAACAGCTCCATTTTGTGGACCTTTCCATTTTTCAGCTCTTTGGAGAGTTTGCAAGGATCCTTCATCTCCAAGCAAAAAGTGTTGCTGTGTGCTGCTGGCCTCTCCCATCCTGTCCGGGTGCCACCCTCATCACCACGGCCCTGTGAGGCTGAGCACCTGTCCCCAACTGCCTTCCCAGCAGCCACGGGCTTAGCCAGTCAGAGTCTCCAGCCTGGGAGGGGACCCTGGGACACAGAGGTCACCAAGCCCACCCCCCACCCCACCTCTGGCAGTTCCCTGACAAATAGCCTCTAGACTCTGCTTGCATATCTCCCGTGATGGGGACCTTACTTCCTTTCCCTGTGGTCCCTCCATCTAGGGACAGCCATGCCCTACCCATGGGTGAGAAGTACCTTTGGATGCCAAGGTCAGCATGACAGCCCCCACCCACCATCTCCCTGCAGGCTCTGCGGCCCCTCTCAGCCTGAGCAGCCCTGCAGAGTGGCTACAGTCACTGGCCACCAAGTCTGCCTTTGTCCTGGACAAACACCCTTGACCCTTCGGCTCAGGACCAGTTTCTGGTGACTCCCCAACTCAGGCTGCCTCCTTTAGATGCCCCCACACTCTCACTGAACTTCAACAGTCTATTATAGTAAGATAATCAAAAAGACCAATGCCTTTCCCTCTTCCTGGCATGAAAAACTCAGGGGAAGACCCCCAGGCTCTCAGGCCTGCATGCTGGGTCCTCGTTCCAGGGGCCTGTCTCTGCCCACACCCATCCCCTCTGCCTTCAAGTCACCCTCATCCCCAAGCCTGGAGTGCTGTCCTCCACCATCCATGGGTTTCCCCTCGAAGGTCCAACCCCCACCTCCACAGAGATGATGGCCACCTCCCACTCGGGGCCCACCCCCAAAACCCGTCTCACCTTCTTCCTCTGCTCCTTCTGCCTCTCACGGAACTCCTCGAGGCTTCTCAGCTCCTCACGCAGGGCCAGGGCCAGCTGGATGTGGGAGCTGCCCACATTCTCCATTTCTGGGGGCGGAGCATGGAGGCATGGAGCCCCAGCCACCCCCACACTCACCCCTGCCTGGACTAGCCCAGAACCAGCCCCACACCCCCAAATCCTCTGCCAGCCTCAGAGTGCCGTGTGCTCCCCTGAGTACCCCACCCCTGCCAGGGTCTAACTATCTCCATGTATGGGGACAGGCATGTTCCCAGAAGGTCCTGTCACCCTGCAGCCTGGGGTTGGGGACAGGGGGGACTTACGCTGCTTTAGGGAGTCAAAGGAGGCTCTCAGGGAGCTGCAAGACAGAAAGGCCAGGATCAGAAAGAGGAGGACACAACAGATCATAAAGTTCCCACTGGCCCCAGGGACTTTATGTTTGGTGGGAAGGCCCTAGATTGCTCATACACACTGACCTAGACCCAAGGGACCCTCTAGCCAGACCCAGACAGTGACCATCCACTCAGAGCCCAAGCTGGGGTTTCTGGAAGACAGAGCTTCTCTTTGGAAATTATAAAGCCATTAAAACCTCCCCATGGTGCCAAAATGTTCCTGGCTTCTGCATGGTTTCAAGGCCCTCCCTCCCTCAGTGGGGTCCCTCCCCCAGGAGGTCCTCCCCTGCCTTTAGGATGAGCTGAAGCAGGAGAGAGCAGGAGGCTGACCTGGCTTTCGGCCAGTGGCCTGGAGGAGGTTTTGAAGGAAGCTGGATGGAGGAGGCAAGCAGAGCAGGGGTACAAGAGGAGAGAAACGTGGGGCTTCAGGGCAGGATGAACAGGACATGCAGGGGTGGACAGAGAGAAGCTGGCCCTGTCCCTGGCTGGGGTGACTGGGCAGACAGTGGTGACATTTCTGAGAGGGGACCCAGGAGGGAGTAGATGACCCATGAGGAGTGTACAAGAGGGTGCACTAAGCTTGGAGTCCCTGCAAGAACCTCTCAGGAGGAGTCAGGAGGCAGCAGGGTGGCCGTTCTAGAGTGGAGACGTGACACTGTCCACCGTAGGGTGGGCGCCAGCGAGGGCAGGAAGGGGAGAGGCTGGCCCCGGGCATGGGGGAGGACGCCCGGGGGAAGGGCTGCCAGACAGAACAAATGAAAATACAGGGCACCCAGTTAAATTTGAGTTTCAGATAAACAACAAATACTTCTTGAGTATAAGTATCCCCCACGTAAGATTGGGAAGCTACTTACATTTAAAAAGTATTTATTGTTTATCTGAAATTTGAATTTAACTGGGCATCCTATATTTTATCCGGCAGCCCTGCCAGGCCACAGATGGAGCTGGTGCCTGAGCAAAGGTGTGGGAGCCCACCCAGGACACAGGCCGTCTGCTGGTAGGTAATGGAGACCATGAGGCGAACATTTGCTTGGGTCAGAAGAGGACCGGCAGGGGAAAATGCCTCTCTGCAGGTCATTGGATCTCCGGGATGGGGACCCCTCAGTGGGGTGAGTTCCCCATCCTGGTAGAGAAGGAAGGGGACTCGAAATACCAGCCTCGGAAGGCAGCAGGACCTGGACAGGGGCTCCCTGCTCTGCGATCCCACATGCATTAGAAGCAGACCCTGGAGCCAGACAGCCTCGTTCCAGGCCAGGCTCTGCTACTCACTCTCTGTGGGACCTCGGGCAAGTTACTCACCCACTCTGTGTCTCGGTTTCTCCTTTTGTAAAGTGAGGATAACAGCCCAAACAGGATGTTTGTGAGGAATAAATGAATTAATACGTATAAAGTACCTCTGTCGGGACCTGGTTGCTGGTGTGCAACCCTCCCCTGAGCCCGCGTTTGCACACCCCTGTCCTGAATTTGACCTGAGCTGACCTCTAAACTGCCCCACCTAAGAGCTTACCGGGTTCCCCCACTTATCAGGAACCTCCCCAGTTTTGCTTTCAGGTAGGGGTTCCCTTGAGGCAGTCCCTTAGGCTGGGCTCCCTTCTCACCTCCCCAAACCCCAAGGCGGGAGGGACAGCCTGTGTGCACCAGCAGGTGTGTGAGGGATGCCTGGGCCTGTCATGCCCCAGCGTGGGCCCATGGGTGCCAAGTCTCCAAGTGTACAGAGACACGGTGTGCAGGCATTGCAGACTGGGCCTAAGGCAGTACGTGTCCACTCTCTCAGGGCTAAATATCTCTGCCTGAGCTAACTCTCTGCCCCTTAACCAAAGAGGCAAAATAAGCTGTAGCTCCTTCTGCAACCGGATGCCTGAAGAGGCTCAGTCCGTTGAGGCAGAATGAAAACTGAGGTCAGAGAATGGCCAGGCTAGCTGTGGTCACACAGAGGCAGCAGGGAGGCACCCGGTCTCTGGCCACATCCTCTGCTGCTCTCTGCCCAGCCAGCCCTGTGGTCCCCTCCCTTCCCCTCCCTGCCTCTCTGGGGAGCAGCACGCATGCCCCCTGGTGGCCATATGGCCTCATGATGCCCACCCTGGACAGCCCTGGACTCCTGCCCTCCCGCCAGCCACTACCCCAGTCCCTGCAAGGCAGGCTTTCCGGGGGTTCCCTCTCATTGGACAGTTCCGGGAAACTGAAGCCAATGAGGATCAGCAACCTGGTAGGAGCCACGGGGATCCAGGCCTAGAAGAGAACTGTGGGTTCTGTCTGGTCAATGCCAGACCCCTTGCCATAAACTAAGTGGATCTCAAAGGGTGGTCTGAAGACCAAAGCGTGACCATCATCTGGAAGCCGGCTGAAAATGCATATTCTCGGGCTCCACCTTAGTCCTCCTGAAGCGGAAACTCCGGGTGGAGCCCAGCACACGGTTTTCACAAGCCTCCGGCTGCCGCAGACATACATTCAAATGTGAGAATGGCTGGCCTAAATTATTTCATCTTCGCAGCTCTGCCAGTGAGGGTCCCATCATTATCCCCACTTTACAGATGAGAAAGACAAGCATCAGAGGGGCGAAGAAACTGACCCATGGCCACACAACAGGTAAGATGGCAAGGTCAGCCCTCTGCTTCTCACCAGAGGAAGGAGGGGTGATGCCGCGGTGACCCCACCTGCCCTGGGGATGAGGGATCAGGACTCTTGTCTGACAAAATTGATGCCTTGTCAGTGGCTACACCTCCAGTCCCTCTGCTTACCCACACACTCATGTCCCGCCTCAGTCTCTCCATTCCTGGTGAGAGCCTCTCCAGGCTCATGGGGCCCCCTCCCCTGCCACCAGTCCTCACCCACACCACCTTCAGGCCCCAACTACTTCATGACTACATCTCGTCCCAGAGCTCAGGGCCTGAACACCCACAGCCTGGTCTTCACCCCTTTTTAGATCTCATGGCTCACAGACACCTCAAATGCCGTGTCCAAAACTGGACTCTGCTCCCCACAAACCTCTCTCCTCAGCAAGGTTCCCCTGTCAGCAAAGGCATCGCCCTCCACCTGGCTGTACACACCGGAAACCAGGAGTCATCCTCGTCTCTACCCTCTCCCTCCCCCTGCACTACCTTCCTTCTCACCTAAATCTCCTATCCGTCCACCTCACCCCTGCCACCCTGGCCCCTGCCCCATCAGTTCCATGCCTCCAGCTTCACCTATTAGCCCTGTTTTCTGGGCTACCTGACACCTGGCCACCCACCAGTTCCTTCAATATGCCATGTTCATTCTTGCCACAGGGCATTTGCACATGTTCATTCCCTATGTGCAACATCTTTGCAGGTCCTCCTCTTCTATCCTTTCCGAGCACTTGTCCCTGTTGTCACCTTGGGCTGATGCATTGAGTATCTGTTCCCTCACTGAACTGTGAGCCCACCAAACAGGGGCAAGTCCTGGTTCTCCTCCCCACCTTGTACCCAGGCTTGTACTCCAAGGCAACAAATTCAGCATTTGATAAATACCAAGTCCTTCCTCAATCCCAAACCTACCCGACCCCACCCTCCTTGGCCCATGGACTCAAGCGCTCCCTCCCAGCTCTGGGGTGGCTGTAAGGAGTCACAGCCTCCTGGGACAGCTCATCCTTCTCCATACATTCCCCCACCCAGAATGGATGCCGGGAGCCCCTGAGTCCACAGCACTGCCACATGGACATTCAGTCTCCATGCCCACCCGGCACAGTCCTGATGGGGACAGAGTCCATGCTCACTTTGGGCTCCCGTCTGTCAGCCAGCTTGCTGCCCCTTGGGGCTGCACGGATGAGGGTACCCTCATTCTGCCTGGGACAGTGGGGTGGGGCTGCAGGCTGTGAGCACTTCACGTTTCCCACCTGCCCACTTCTGGGCTGCAGTCCTTCCTGCCCAGCCCCACGCATTCTGGTGCTGGGGGCCTCCTGGCCACCACAGCTCCACTCACACAACAGGGCCCAGGACACCGCCTCTCTGTCTTGGCCCCAGACTTTCAAGAAGGTAGTCTCAGTTCTATGGGGGAGGGGGCACTTCACTTTTCCCGGCACAAGAGGCAGCCCACTGTGGGTCAGACACGATTCTCCCCTGGAGAGCAGCCTTCAACTCTGATCTTGTGAAGGATTTGGGGAGCATTTGAAGTCTTTCTCTGCTCCATGAGACCCAGAAAAGATGGCGTCTCATGGCTTGCCTCCCTCTTGCCACCAAGACCTCTGAGAGCTTCTCTTCTATTGTATCTCTGTCGCACGGCAAGGATGGGGCCCCATGCAGGCCTCTACTCTGTGTTATCTGCCACCAATGTCATCATGTGTGACTCATCCCATTGCCCTTTTTGACTTGGCTCTCAAGACACAGATGCTCAAACACAGTCCAAATTGCCAGTGTGAACATCTTCCATATCCTCCCCCCCACCTCACGCCCCTGCCCAGACATGCCTACCCTCCCCCCACCTGCTGGCCAGGAGGCTCCTGACAGGAGCAGACTCTTCTCACCACTCCCCCACCCCCACCCCACGCTGGAGGTTGGGCCTCACTGGACTGGTGTCAGAGGACCCCTGATGGGGCCAGGGCCTGCCTCTCACCTTCTAACATCATCAGCATGTCTTCATTTTCTGAGCTCATGCAAAAAACAAAAACCTCTTCTGACGGGAAAAGCAGAGCATTTTAGGCAGTGGCGAGACGATGAGGTGGGGGTTCAAACCCATGGCCCTTGAAGAGCTGTCCTGGCCTGCGGTAGCTGCCCAGGGGCTCATGGGAAGTTGGCCCCAGCCTTCTCGCCTTGATTTCCTTCCATTTCCGGAATGCCTGGCCTGTGCGGCTGCTGGGAGCACGTGGCACCCCAGCACCCCACCCGGGGCAAGATGAGGACTGGACAGGGGAGAAACGGAAGCAACAACCAGAGCAAAGTCCTGGAGGCTGGACGGGAGAGTCCGGGAGAACTTTCTGTAGAGCAGGACGTGCAGTTTAAGCTGTATGGATAAGCCCTTCACTCACTGAACGAGGTCTTTAAAATGCACTGACAGGACTTGTGGGGATCCCTTAGTTTGGGGACTGGGTCTCATGTGTGTGTTCTCCATTACCACTGCCCAGGAGACGTTTGCTAGGTCTGTGTGTGAAGGAGGTGAATGTTAGAAATTACTTGAGGGTGGGGGGGAACCGCCCTTGAGTGTATATGGCCGAGCCTCCAGGCCTGAGAGAGGTTTCTGGCCGGTCTGCGGTCAGAGGATCATGCAGAAATGCTGCATCTTCGGGCAGCAGAGGCCAGGGAGGCTGGCCCACTCTGCCGTCTTTGCTTTCACTGGGCTTCCTCTGAGGTCACTTACCCCCCCAGCTTTTGTTCTCCCCATTTGCTTCTGCCCAGACCATGCACCCCTGCCCTCTATTTGCCCTCCACAGAGCTAAGAATGAGCATCTCACGGTACCCAAGGGACGTTGCCCATGGGGAGGCTGGAAGCTCCACCCGACCAGGGGATGGGCCCTGGAGGATGGGCTGCCAGCCCCATGCTGAATGGCAGGCCATTTCCAGGGGAAGACCTCAAACATAGCCCCCACAAGTCTCTGTGAAAATGAGGAGGTGACCCATGTTGTCATGGCCACCCTTCACTCCCCACAGAGAGCCCTCCAGGTTGGTAGGGGACAGGGTGACCTGGTCTAATCCAAGACCCTAATAGTCACACAAAGCTGAGCATCTGGGAGGACTTCCTGGAGGAGGTGGGGCATGAGAAGACCATAAAGGGAGGTTCTAATGCAAAGGATTGGGAAGGTTCCGCTCAGCATGTTAGAGTCTGGCTTTAGGATGGTGTGACCATTTATTTTACATTATTTTAAAATGTTTGAATCCTCCTAACTCAGCCTAGGGCATGACACATAGTCGGTGCTCCATAAATGCTTGCTGAATAAATGGATAGATGATGGATGCTTGGCCCACAGTTAAAGGAATGACTGAAGAGTCTCACTAACCCTAGTATATGCCCCATGGCTCAACAGAAACACTTATTGAGCGCCTCGTGTGTACAGTCAGCTGAGCTGGGAGCTGCATAGGACATGACCCTGAGGGAGGTGGTAGCGGGTAAACTGAGATGGGTTCAGCTCCTGCCCCTGTTACCCACTGGCTCTGAATGTGCCCTGACCTTGCCCACCTTCAGCAAGGCCTCTGTCAGGAAGACATCTCCCCTCTGTCTCTGCCTCTCCCGGGAGGTACTCTCCCCAGTCCACCCTGCCCTGACCACCTGAGCCTGCTGGTTCTCCCCCAGCATCCCCCGCCTACTCTGGGCTGTGGGTTTTATTTCTGCCTCTCCTTCTGCTGGGCAGCCTGAGCCACGGGCCTGGTGCTCCCGGCCTAGGCACCAGCTCCTCCTTGGTGGGCAGCAAGGCAGACCTTGACTCTGCCCCTTGCTCTGGCCTGGGGATCTACCACTGATACTCCCACCTTAGATGAAGGCTGCTGCGCCCCCCCACCCCCCACCCAGTGACACCAGCCTCCAGCTTTCTGGGCCAGGGAAGGGCTGGGCCTCAAAGGAAATGGTCTAGACCACCGGGTCAGACTTCTGAGCCTAAACTAAATAGGGCGAGCCCAACTTACCTGACCTACACAGGGACCTGTAAGACCATAAAGAACCCCACTGTTTATTGAGCATTGCCATGGCCTGGTGCTCTCTGCTTGACAATCGTGAGTCCAGAGCAGCTCCTGGGGGCGACTCCTCTTTCACAGCCAAGCCCAGGAGTCAGAGAGGGGCATTGACCACCCCATTGTCACACAGTATATGAGGCAGGGCAGACCTAGCCCCACTTGGCCTCTTACAGCCATGCAGAGGATCAGGACCACCTAGAGCGTTGCCCTGGCCACTTCCTAGTCCTACAATGGGGCAAGATACCGGGTACCTCCCGCGTTTCCCGCCGTCCCCCTGGCTCCCCTTCCATTTTGTTCTGGGTCAGTGGCTTCTCCTTCCCTGTTTAAGTCCCCAGTGACTCACAGACTTCTGAGTATGAGTGTGCCCTACAGCCTGGTCTCCTGTCATGGCCCTGCCTGGAGCACCCTCTCCATCCCACCCCCAGGAGAAGTGACCTTTCCCATCTGACCTGGGTGGCCAGCAAGCAGACAGCAACACCTCCTGGGTCGTACTCCCTCAGCCCCTCTTCCCCAGGGAAGACAAAGAAGGGTTCCATCAGACTTTCGTTCATTCCTTACCATGTCCTCAGCCTGCATCTAACCCCAGCCCTGCCCTGTTTATCTGTAAACAGTCCATTAGAACAGACAAATGAGAACAAACTCAACTTGCCCATGGTCACATAGTTCACAAAGGCCAAGCGGGGACTAGACCTCATGCATTCTTACTTCTAGGGCTGTGTTCATGCTTTCTGGCCCAATGCACAAACCTCTGGGCATTGAGCATTAATCTCCCCTGGCTCACACCACTTCTGAACCTTCCTCCAGCTCGTCCTGGTTTTCTCTGGCTCCAGTTTGGAAGCAGAAACCGGCCAGGGTGCCCCATGTCTTTAGAAGACCCAGAGAGTGTTGGATATTCCAGGCTCAAAATGAGGGAACGTGGGTTGGTTCTAAGTTTCAGAGCTGAGAGGCTTTGGGCCCATTCTCTTTGTGCAGAGCCAGACACTCATGGGCTTGACCTCCAAGGGGCCACTATGACAGCTGCAGGCCCCATAGGTGGGACTCCTGGGTAGGAGGTGCTCACCCAGAGGGAGAGTCCACACCTTCGCAAGGCAGCCTCTCCACTCCACTGTGAGAAAGTCCTTCAGGGGCCCTCAAATCGTCCTGCTCTCCCTACTGCCTCCCCATTCCCCAGTCTGCACACAGGGATCCAGGCGTTGGGGCTGGAGAAGACCCCTGCTTCACAGCAGAACAACTCCTGTTGTCTCCCCTCCGAGCCAGGCCTGAGCCAAGCCCCTGGATTCTGTTAAGCCATTGACGAAGGTTGTATTATTATTCTACTCACTGATGAGGAAATGGAGGCACAGAGAGTGTCAGTGGCCAGCCTGAGATCACACAGCTGATGGGTGAGGAGATGTCACTGGAACCCAGGTGTATCCCCTTCCACTACTGTCTCTGGCCGCACCTGTCCCCTTGAAGCCCAGGCTAAGCCAAGGCCACAAGGGGCTTGGGCAATGAGCAGAGGGCCCATCACCTGGCACTCAGGGCTCTCGGGACTTGGGCGGAGGCTGTCCAGGTGCCACTGGCTGTGCTGCAAACCCCTGAGGACAGACGGCCTCTGCCCCCTGCCCAGAGTCCTCTCAGCACTCAGACAGCAGGGTTTTCTCCCCCACACAGAACCTGACTTCACCCAGAATGCCCTGTAAACCAAGAGACTTGTCCCCCAGGCATCTCTGCCCTGGAGCCATCCAGACCCTTCCAGGCCCTCTCCAGTCCACCCCAAGCCAGGAAGTCCTAAACCCCAGCCAAGGGCCCAGAAAGCACCTGGCCAAGGAGGAGGGAGCCCAGGGCACGGGACCTCTTACTTGATCTCTGTCTGGCCGCCTGCCTTCCGGGCGATCTGCACCAGCTCCTTCCCATACCGCTCTTCTGCTTGGGCCCTGCAAGAACAAAGCGTGGTCACTGTCCTTCCATTTCTGCTGGCTGCGGTTCCCTTAGATGTCTGCAGTGGGAGCTGGGGGTCCACCCACTCAGCCTCTCGGGGCAGGCCCCTCGTTGACAAAGTTGGGCTCCCAGCCCTCCTTCCAAATACATGTTAGCCAAATACCCACACATCTGAGGGGATGTCAGAGCATTTGCCCACGAGGGGAGGCCCAGGGTGGCCGGGTGGCCGGCGGGGGGGGACGTCCGCTGCTCTCACAGAGCCAGGAGGTCAGCCCACACCCTGCTGGCCCTCGTCTGGCAGCTGGCTCACCTCTGCCTCAGCAGCTCCTCCACGTCCTTGCACATCTTCCTGCCGTCGAGCAGCCGCTGCAGCAGCACCTCATAGCCTGTGTGGGCCGTGAAGTCCCTGCACTGGAACACGGGACAGAGGGACACCTGAGTGCCGCGGCCGGCTGTGTGGGTTTGGAGGGGCACTGAGTTGGGGGTCCTGGCAAGGACTCCGTTGACACATCCAGGAATAGTCTCTCTGTCTAGCGTCTGGGGCCTGCCCTGCCTGTCCGCCTCTGTTCTCCCACTAAAGGACAAGCTCTTGGGCTTCAGGATGTGGTTTCGCACCATGGGGCCCCTGTCTGGGGGGGTGCCAGGTGTGCGAGCCCTACACAACATAGCGCTCGCAGTCCAAGACACATCAGCCCCACACAAGATGGCAGTGGGGAGAACCGCCCCCAAGGCCTGGTAATGACAGCCTCATGGGGTGCCCAGCAGGGCTCATTTCTGTCACATTCCCAATAACCCTATTATCTTGGTTCTCCAAGTGAGTAAACAGAGGCACAGATGGGTATGGTGTGCCCATAGTGACACAGCTTGGCGGTGGTAGGCCTGGCATTGGACCCAGGCTGTCAGGCTCCACTCCATGCTTTCCACCTCTACACCGCACAGCCTCTGCAAAAAACTGCACCAATCGTGCTCCATCAACAGCTGTGTGCCAGATGCTATGCCAGGCTCCGTGTGGGCTCACATAACCGTCTTGCACCCACCCAGCGAGGTGGGCATCGAGAGTGACTTCAGTCAGGATGCGGGCACATCGTAACATACCCAGGGTGCCTGGCACATGCCTAGCACCTGAGGGCCAGCCCTGAAACAGGACAGTGGGAGAGGGGCATTCTGGAGAGTTCTCTTGGACGCAACTGCCCTCTGCTGCCTGGCACTAGCTCAGCCTGTTCGGGGCTCCTGACCAACCTGATTCTCCCTTCTCACCCCTGGAATGCATTCTGAACTGCTGGTACTGGACTTAGTCCTCATAGTCGAGGACTATGAGGGTCTAGGTCTAGGGAGTGGGTCTTGGGGCCAGGCTGCACACGTGGCTGATTGGCAGAGGTGGGAGACTGATCATAAGAGAAAGTGGTGAAACATTATGCTGAGAGCAGCGGCTTCTGTGTCTCTTACCTGAGCCTGGTTCCCACATCCAGTCTTGGGGAAGGACCCCCACCCCCACCCCCTAGGATGTTTGACCAGGCAACTGTAAATTGAAGCAAGCCCTGAGATTCAGCACCTAGTCATGAGATTCCATCCCCATAGACCCCCAAAAGCCTCAGAGACTGGAGAAAGGGTCCCTGCTCTCCTGAGTGCACATAGCATAGCCCCATGTCAGACCTCAGCGAATCACTGGGGGCTTTCCCAAGGCCACACCTTGGGGGAGGCAAGTCTAGCCCATCTTAGAGTCAAGGGCTGATGGTGCACCTTTCCCTGCCCCATGTCTTTCCTCCAGTGCTGTGTATGGGCATGTAGAGAGTCAGGGGAGGAATCTAAATCAAGCAGGAAAAGGCATTTGAGCCAGGTTCGGGGAGAGAAGGTGCTGCTATTCCAGGTCTAAGTAGAATCAGACATGGTAGAAAGGGCAGAGATTCCACAAATTGCCCCAACTGGCCCTGTGCCAGGCCCAGCCCCCTCAGCAAACTCAGAATAGTGGAATCCCCAGGCCTATAGGTTACCTGGGACCCCAAGCTTATTCCCTCCTCCATAAGCATCCTTAGAAATTCCCAAGGCCCAGACTCAGCTGCCCACTGGATGTCAAGCAGTGTATCTGGGCCCTGGCTGGCTATTCGGGGCCCCAGGGGAAGAACGTTGTCCCCCTAACTAACCCCTGCCAGCCTGTCCTGGATCAGGCATAAGCCCCCATGTCTAGGCTGGCATGGCTGGGCCAGGTTTTCATTTCTGTGGCTTTTGTGAGTAGCCACTTGCCCACCAACTGGCCAGCAGACCCTGGCTTTCTGCCTCTCAGCCTCTGCCCTCCCTCCACTGGCAGAAGGCTATGACAGCTGAGGAAAAGGAATCTGGAGCCTCAGCGTCCTGCCCTCTCCCCACAAGGGAGGCACTCTGAACTGGACACCACCATGCAGGACTGAATTCCACAGACCACCAAACTGGGAAGCATCTTGTTCAGTGCCCCCACACCCCGCGCCGTCCTCAGGGAAACTGAAGCCCAGAGAAACACAGGCAGAGGGAAGACAAGAATGTGGACTTGCAGGGGCCCTGTCACTACTCCACGAAGCCTCTGGGAGAGAGGGCAGAGCTGGCAGGATAACACGACTGTACCCTGCCCTGCCCCCCCAGCTCTGCTCTTCCCTCCCAGGCCCCCACCCGACCCCAACTCTCCAGGGGAGCCCCTCCGTCCTTACTGAGACTCCCAGAGTGGAAAGAAGCAAAACCAAACCTACATTGGCCATTCTGTAGGAGGCAGAAGGTAGCAAGGGGCCCTGCAGGCTGGTTCCCCAGGAGCTCAAGTCCCCAGAGCGCTGTAGGCTCAAGAATCTTGTCTAGCCTTTGCTCAGAGCCACAGTGGTGCTAGCAGTGGCTGTGGCCAAGTGAGCCACTGTCACAAGTGACTAGATTGTTCCGAGGAAGTGTCTGGTTCCCCGAGGGCTGCTCCCTCCCAGCACTGCACCACACTGCACCCCCTCCCCCAGCCTGCATCCTCCTCCTTAGCCCCTTCCCCACCTCCTCCTCCAGGGAATGGGTTCTGACTCATTGCTCAGAGCTGGGCAGCGTCTTGCTCCGGCTGCTGTGGAGGAAATGAATGAACCAATCATTCAATTAGATAATCAATCAGTTCTGCAAGTCCAGGGCCTAGCCACAGAGTCACTCCTGCCGGGGCCCACCCTGGCCTTCCTTCCTAGCACCCACCCAGGCTCCATGCCAGCCCCCCTCCTTTACTGGCTGACATTTCCACAATGCAGAAGCCACCAGGCAGGGCCTCTCACCCCCTTCTATCTACTCACAGCTTCTGTTGCCTAAAATCCACCCACGGCCTTGATCTTAGTACGAACATCACACATTGAATACGCCACACACCCAGGGAGGTAAGGACGGCGAGGAAGAGGCCCCAAGAAGGGGAGGTGTCTACCCAAGATCACTCAAATGGTAACGGTCAGAATCTGGAATATGAATCTAGGTCGGCCTGTCGCCAAGCCCACATACCTACATCGGTCATTCAGTAGATAGTCTGGCACTGTTTTTCATTTTGAAACATCAAAAAATAATTTTTAAAAATAACTTTTGAAAATGATTACTCGAATTCTTTCCAGCTTAAATCAAAGCTGTATTTTGGGCTATCATTCAGTTACCATGGATTCACAGAGACCAGGTCTGTGCCCAGGCTGGGTCGGAAAAGCTCTTCCCTGGAGAAGGACCACGCTGACTCTTCAGATGTGCACACCTAGAAGCAGCGAGCGGCCAGAGGCCACGTCCCACCCCCCACCAAGTGGCACCTAGAGCAAGCCACTCTGGGGTATGATGCCAGGTGGCGAGAAGCTACCGTCCCCTCCTTCAGGAGGCCTGCGCAAGCGTGGGGACGTGCCATCACACTTGTGTGGCTACTCTGGGCCTCCCTTTCCCCAGATCAGGGCTGCAGGATGTCTCCCAAGGCTCTAGAAGGAAATGCTCAGGAAAGCTCTGGGCAAGTGGAGTTATATGCCTGCCGCAGCCTCAAGGCAGTGTGGGGAAGACCTGGGCGCTCTTTTCTGCCTGGGGACAGCCCATCTGTTTCTATCTTTAGGTGGGTCTAGGTGTCAGCCCTTGTCCAGGCCTGTGCTCTGGGCTGGGCCCTGCCATGCTCCCACTGTGGGGATAGAAAACAGCCTTTGCACTCAGCATGACATCCCCCTTTTCCTACCCATATCACCCTTTTCTTTTTTAAATGTTTTATTTATTTTAGAAAGAGAGAGGGAGAGATCAGAGAGGGTGGGGGCAAAGGATCTGAAGCCAGCTTTGCTCTGTGAGCAGAGAGCCCAGTATGGGGCTTGAACTCACACACTGTGAGATCATGACATGAGCCTAAGTCGGACGCTTAATCAACTAAGCCACCCAGGTGCCCCTACCCATATCAGTCTTGGTGGCTGCCAGGGCTGGGCCACAGAGACCAGGGCCTGGACATGCCACTTCCTTCTGTGGGACTTGGTTTCCTCAGGAGGAAGTGGGAAAAGACCAACCTCTCCTGTCTAGGGCACAGCCCCATCAGGGCAGACTGTGGCCACACAGTCAGCGAAGGTGCCCAGGCCTGGTCTGAGAGGCTGTACAGATATCAGCAGACTTGCTGTGGGTTCACACCTCTGCTCCAGTAAAATGGGCCCAACAGTTCCCACCACTTATGGTTGATCTGAGAAGCCAATGAAATAATATGCACAGGGGAGAATGGTGAACAGAGATCAGAGCATACCCTGAGTGGGGTACAAGGCTAAAGATTATTACCCACATTTTACAGGCAAAGAAACTGGAACCCAGGGAGGTCACCTAACCTGCCCAGGGCCTGCAGGACACAGTCGGGATTTGAACCCAGCTCTTCCAGGCCAAGATCTTGGCTCTTACCCTCTCAATCTCTTGCCTCTCGGCTGTTCCCTGAGCTCAGCGGCTGCACCATAAGTTGTAGCTCCCCAGGTCCTGCCCTGTCCCTGCCTGCCAGCCTGCTGCCACCGCCAACAGACAGAGGGGTGAGAGGGATGGCCTGTCCAGGAATTAGCACTGTTATTTTTTAGGGGACCAAGTGGAGGCTGTGGAAGGTAGCTGGGAAGAGCTGTCTTGTGACTTTCTGCCCACAAGAACCGGCTGACAGGGAGGGAGGAGCCACCACAAGGGGCCATGGGGAGGGGACTGCTGGGTGCAACTGGGAGAGGTCAGAAGTGGACAGGTGCAGGGAGCGGAGCAGGGGGAAACTTGGTGGGGGGACGGGGTCACCGAGGAACCAGCCGAAGTACCCAGGAGAGCAAGAGCTGGCCTGTGGGCATGTGCCACCTGCTGGGCAATCACCAGCTACCAGAGCTCTGGGAAATACGACCTTCTGCCCTTTTAGAGTCACTGAGCCCACACCTCACCCCAGCTGCGGAGACACCGTAAGCGGCTGGCCATGAGCATGGATAGAACGTGGCAAGTGAAAAAGCAGACCCTATTCTTCCCCATCGTAGGCTCCCAATGTGGAGCATTCAACTGAGCAAGAGAGTGAACTTGTGATATGAGGTTGAGCTGGAGTGAGTTATACTGAGACTAGAACAGGACTAGAAAAGTTCTAACACATGCCCAGGCATGGGGAAGGGAGAGCTAACAGTGGCTTTAGAAGGTGGAAGAAAGAAAAGTTAAGCTGCCAGCTTGCACCTTACTGGGCTCAAAAAACATTTTGTTAAAATGTTAACCATTCTTGTTGAAAATGTTTCTAATGTCTTTCATGCTCTTGGGTTGATGGGCTTTTCATTCTTTATTTTTAGCCTTTTTAAAAATATATATATTTATTTTTGGGAGAGTGCAAGTGAGGGAGGGGCAGAGAGATGGGGACGGAGGATCCAAAGTGGGCTCTTCCCTGACAGGCTGACAGCAGCAAGCCCAATGCGGGGCTCAGATTCACGAACCACAAGATCATGACCTGAGCCGAAGATGGACACTCAACCAACTGAGCCACCCAGGCGCCCCAACCATTAAAAAAAATTTTTTTAATGTTTATTTTTGAGAGACAGAGTCAGAGCATGAGTGGGGGAGGAGCAGAATCAGAAGCAGGCTCCAGGCTCTGAGCTGTCAGCACAGAGTCTGACACGGGGCTCAATCCCCTGAACCATGTGATCAAGACCTGAGCCAAAGAGGCTTAACCGACTGAGCCACACAGGCACCCCTGCCCCAACCTTTTTTGGAAAACCACCCTTTAACTGTGGGAGAGGAGACAGAAGAGGAGACTAGACTCATTCTTCTTACCCCAGAAGCCCCAGACAGTGGCCTGAGCAGGCGTTAGGGGCAGCACAGTGCCAGCCACCTTAACATCACTTTCATCAAAGAGACCTCTGCAGCCATGGTGCCTCCCACGGCCAGTTTACGGTTGCCAGTCTTCTGTGGACTGAGAAACCAAAACCTGAAGACTGTTAAGAAACCTGACGTAGTGAGCACTGAACTCTCCACAAGACAGCTCCATGAAGGCAGAAAGTGGGTCTGTTCTCTTGCTGGGTCCCAGAGCCCAGCATCTGCACAGCAAACACATCAGACAAGGGCTGAATAAATGTCTTAGGGACGCCCTCAGAGAGGATGTGGCTTTAAGACTGCTGGCTCCTGAGGTTCTCCATGGAGGGGACAAGATCATTGGCTTGATCTCAATAATTCATTACCCTGCACCTTTACATAAACCAGACAACTCATCCCCTCTACTTCTTAAAGCAATATTATTATCCCCATTGTACAGATAAGGAAACTGAGGCTCAGAGAGGATCAGTCAATGAGTAGTAGCCAGGGTCTTTCCACTGCCCCACAGCTACTTCCTCATAGTGGAAGTTAATCTCCACCATTCTTAGCTGGCAAATCGAGGAAGGCAAAGGACTTCCTCATAGTGGTAGTTAATCTCCACCATTCTTAGCTGGCAAATCGAGGAAAGCAAAGGACCAAAAACTCAGGTACGGCTTGGATGGATGGATGGATGGATGGATGGATGGATAGATGGATGGATGGATAGATGGATGGATGGATGGGTGACCAGAGACTCCAGTAAGCAATCTAGTTGCTTACTAAAGCAGGTGGCAAGTGGGTAAAGACAGGGTCCCAAGCCAAGGCCCTTGAGGAATTGGTGAGGAACACGGTCACCTGCAGACCTTTGTGGAACTATCAGGAACAGAAGGAGTGTCTGTGGCTGGTGTCCCCAGAGGCCCAAGTCAGGACTCATGGGTATAGAGAGAGGGAGGCCGACTCCAGATCAGCACAAAGAAGGGCTTCCCCAAAGCCCAAGGGATTCCAATTATGGCTACACAGGGTGAGCTGCTTTGCCAGGTGGAGAGCGCCTTGTCACAGGGGTCTGTAAGCAGGTTAGGGCTTCTGCAGAGAGGTCTCAGCTGGGTCTAAGTGTCCCTGGCCCGAGGATTGAGGGGTCCACGCATAAGCAGATAAATGTGGGGTGATTGAGAGTTTTTCTAAGATGGCTCCGGGTAGGTGTCAGAGGGAGAGATCCGAGAAGGTCAAGATGGATTTTTCTTTTTAAAGAACAAAAGCACATTGAATGTGGTTAGATGAACTACACTAGGGTCAGCGGGGCTGACAGGGACTTGGGATTCGAAATCAGTTTCCGGGGCATCTAGGTGGCTCAGCTGATTAAGCATCTCTTGACCTTGGGTTAGGTCATGATCTCACAGTTCATGGTTTAAAGCCCTGTGTTGGGCTCTGCGCTAACAGTGCAGAGCCTAGCCTGCTTGGGATTCTGTCTCTCCCTCTCAAAATAAATAAACTTAAATAAATAAATTAAAAAAAAAAAAAAAGAAAGAAATGAGTTACAGAGGACTCCACTTCTCCAATGAGCCCCAGTCTGACCACCTTTCCAGGGCCTTCAGGGGCCCTCACCCAAGCAGCCAAGCAATAGAGCAACACGGCTGGCTGGGGCCCTGAGATGTCCAGGCCCCTCAACCTATGGCCAGCAGTCACCCTGAGCCTTCCAGGGGCCCTGTCAGAGCCCTGTGAATTCTCACGGCCTTTCAGGAATCCTAGGTAACCAGGTATGGGGGGTAACACTAGCACCAGAAGAGGACCTACTGTGTGTGCATGAGCGTGTGCCTGTGGGTGGGGAAATAGTGGGGGTGGGGTGGGGCGTGTAGGGAAACACTTATCTTAGTGATACTGACCACAGGGTGCTGTTGTTTGAGGAAAGCAAGAATGAGAGAGGTTATGTAACTTGTCCAGGCCCAATCAGCAATTGTGTGGGCGGGCCTGGCTCTCAACCAAAGTCTGTCTGGCTTGAAAGCTTTGTTCTTTTAAATAAGCCTCCTTATTATTATCAGGAAGGAAAGGTCTTGGCTACCACACTCCCCTCCCCCAGTCTGCGAAGTCCTGCGAAGTCCAGCGAAGTATCAGGAAGGATTATCAGGAAGGAAAGGTCTTGGCTACCACACTCCCCTCCCCCAGTCTGCGAAGTCCTGCCCACTTCCCTTATGCACTCTCAAGTCTTAAAGGTGTAGCTCAACCCCCACTTCTTCCTACTGCTTTATGAAACCAAAACGTAGAAAAATTAGAAAAGGGAAGGGACAGGGAGTGAACAGAGTCCAGGCAGAAACCTGCAGGTGAGAATGGGCCCCTGAGGTTTAGAAGACTGGAAGTCGGACGCAGGGAGCTCTAAGTGGTCGTGGTGAGATCTGAGTGAGGCTGGAGCAGGTGTCTGAAGAGGTAGCCTGAGGCCAGCAGGAGGTGAGACTCCTGGGACCTTCCCAGGAGGTAAAGGGAAGCATCACCAGGTTCTGAGTTCAGGGGAAGGGAGCTGGGTGGGATGCAGATAGGTAGAGGTCAGTGCTCTACATACCTTATCACCTCTAATCCTCAGAACCCCCTGGAATGTCAGGCCTGTGCTATTATTATTGCCCCATGTTACAGATGAGCACCTGAGGCTCAGCAAGTGAATGACTGCTTGGGTCACACAGTTCCTCTGCACTGGCCCCACCAAGCTGATTTGGCAGTGGGGGCCCCTGAGATCTAACACTGGGTGGGGAAGAAAGCAGATCAGTGGCCGAGGGTGAGCAAAGCAGTGGAATGCAGAGGATGGTTAATGGAGGAAAGGAGAGAACGAGGCACCCCAGACACTGAGTCCTGGAGGAGACTGACCCTTCAGCAAAGAGAGGCACTGTCCATCCCCTGCCTGTGGCTGGCCACATAGACTTCAGTTTGTGGGTGACCAGCCAGAGACTAGAGGCCAGCCCTGATGGTCCACCTATTTACCCTGCCTATCCCATTCCCCTAGTCTCACCCCTCCCACACCACCTACACTTGCCAAGGGATACCCCACAGAGCACCACCCCAGAAGGAAGCCCATGCAGTGGGATGTGGGAAGAGCTCAGGCATTGGGTTCTAGTCCTGGCCAGTTCCATGCACACAGGCAGTGCGACCTTGGGCAAGTCACTGAACCTCCTGAGCACAGAGCCACTCCTCTGCAAAATGAATGTGAACATATTGCCCACCTCTGGACTCTGAGGACTAAATGAAATAATATAGGGAGGAGCCTAGCAATGGGCACCCTGGACCCTGGAAAATGGTGGCCATGGTGATGAGTACATGGAGTAAAAGAAAGGAAAGAAAAAAGAAGAGCTAGGTTTGAATCTTAGCTGTGATACTTATTTGGACTGGTTGCCTCTAACCTCTCAGACTCCATTGTTTTTATTTGTAAAATGGAATGAACACTTGCTCTTTGTGCCCTCACGGGGCTGATGTGGGGTATTTTTTTTGTGGCCGTGAATTGCTCCTCACTTGGGCTTGAGACTTGCTCGAGATACAAAGACGAAGCCCTGGAGCTGCAGAGGAGCCCCATTTGCATCCCTACTCCTTTTCCCGGAGCCAGGACAGAGCACTGCAGCCTCTGGAGAAGGCCCTGTGGCCTCCTCTGTCAGCCTTGTTAGGTCCTGGGTCTCAGAGCTGACCCTGGGTTCTGGCTGCAGGGCCCTCTGAGCCTGGGTGCTAGCTGGGCTCCTGTGCCTGCAGGGAGTCTGCATGTGGGGCCCCTTGCCCTTACAAGGCCATTAACATGCATGTTGCTTCAAAAATCAATTTAATACAGACAAGGACTCAGAGGCTCAGAGAGTGGAGGGCCGCACCAGGGCCTCACTGTAAATGTAGTAAAATCAAAGCAGGGTACTGGGTTCTAAAGGCAGTGTGAGAGAAAAAGATGGCACTTCCAAGTGAGGGGTCTGTGTTGGAGACTGAGAAAGTGCTTTGCCCTGCCCAATACAGCCAGCATGCACCTGCCATAGAGCCACACTGCAGCAAAATACATCCTGAAACAGAGCAAAATGCCATCCCCTGGACCCTGGAGTGCTGGGGCTGCCTGAAGGAACCCTGGGCAATCAGAGACCATATACTGTTTAACTTTCCCCCTAAGCCAGCTGGGAAGTTGGGGGCCAGAAGTCCTGATTTTCAAAGGCCTCTAGTGTCCAGGCAGGCTGAGACCAGGAAAGACATCAATTCCCTGCAGGACCTTCCCATGATCCACTGAGGAAGTTGGCAACCCCAGCCTGTGGGCCAATGCTCCTTGAAGAGTGAGAGTTGGTGGGGCCTCAAGGAAGCCTAGGAAGCCAGAAGGTAGGATGACTACAGGGAGGATTCCACCATCTCCAATTCTGCCATCTATAATGACTTTCATTCTGACATGTAAGGGAATGGAAACTGACCCTGGAATCCAAGGAACAAATGTGGCTGATGCCAGAACCAGGGGAAAACCAGACTCTCTAGGAAGGTGTCTCTCCAAGTGTACCCAGGTTGGGAGAGTTATGGGAGGTTTGTCATAGACTAAGCCCAGTCCAGGTTGGGCAACCCCAGAAAGGCTCAAACCTCAGTTTCTTCACCTATAAAATGGGAACAATAAAAACACCTCCAACTCAGGACCTCAAATAGCCAGTGACCTTGAAAAAGAACAAAGTTGGAAGCCTCACACTTCCTGATTTCAAAACTTACTACAAAGCTACAGGAATTTAAATAGTGTGGTAGTGTCATAACGATAGGCATATAGACCAATGGAATAGAATATAAAGCCCAGAAATAAGCACATGTATGATTTTCAACAAAGATATCAAGGTCATTCAATGGGGAAAGGACAGTCTTTTCAACAAATGTTGCTGGGGAAACTGATATCCACATGCAAAAGATTGAAGTTGGACCCAGTCTTTACACTATATACAAAAAAGTAACTCAAAATTGTAAGAGCTAAACCTGTAAATCCGTGGAAAGAAAACATAGGGGAAAAGCTTCAAAACACTGGACTTGGCAATGATTTCTTGAATTTGACACCAAAACCACAGATAACAAAAGAAAAAATAGATAAATTAGATTTCATCAAAATTAAAACCTTATGCATCAAAAGACAACATCAAGAAAGTAAAAAGACTACGCACAGATTGAGAGAAAATATTTGCAAATCATATATATGATAAGGGATTAATATCCAGAATATATAAAGAATTCTTACAACTCAGCAAACACTAACGAGAGAGAGAGAGAGAGTATGAGTAAGGGAAGGCCAGAGAGAGAGGGAGACACAGAATACAAAGCAGGTTACAGGCTCTGAGCTGTCAGCGGACTCGGAGTCTGCACAGAGCTGAGGACACAGGGCTTGATTGCAGGAACCGTGAGATCACAACCTGAGCCGAAATTAAGACTCAGACGCTTAACCGAATGAGCCACTCAGGCACCCCAAGAAATGAAATTCTAATGTCTGTTGAAACACAGATAAACCTTAAAGACATGCTAAGTGAAATAAGCCAGACACAAAAGGACGAAATATTGTATGATTCTACTTATACGAGGTTCCTAGCATAGGCAAATTCATAGAGAGAAAGTAGAACAGAAGTAGGAGATGAGGGGAGGGAGATGAGGAGTTATTGTTTAATGAGCCCAGAGTTTCTGCTTGGAATGATGAAAAGTTCTGAAAGTAGGAAGTAGTAGTGGTTGTACGACATAATGAACGTACTTACTGTCACTGCACATTTTAAAATGGTTAAAGTGGTAAATTTTATGCTACGTATATTTACCACAATAAAAAAAAGTAATCGTAGATTATATGGTTAAAAAAACCAAAATGAACCTCTACCCTCTATTCATTCACAACTGAGTCAAATGAGGTCACATAAATGGTAAACGCCAGCTGTTTGCTGGTTATCCGCAAGGGCAATTGCATCCAGCATCACCACAATTATCCATGCTGGCATTTCTCAACCCTGGCTGACCTTTGGAAACACGGAAGAACTTAGGAGAATACTGATGCCCAGCCTCCCACCCTGAGATCCGGATGCAATTGGCCTTGGGTGTGGCCTAGGCATTGGGATGTTTGAGAAGGACTGTCCTACAAGATTTGGCTCCCTGTTGCATTTCCGATCTTATCTCCAAGTACCACCCACCTGGGTCACTTGACCTCCTTGTCCCGTGAATATGTCAAGCACTCTTCTGTATCAGCCCATCACCCCCTCTTACCTTCTCAGTATGGCCCAGTTTCTGTTTTTCCCATGTCCACTGCTGGGAAAGCCTAAGTCCCATCTGGCCACCTGATTCCTGCCCTGGGTGTGGTCTCTGGAGCTCCAGCAGGCACTTCCTGTTGCCCAGTAGTGGGTCTGTCAACACCAGCGGAAGGGGCTGTTGTTCACCTACTTTCTCCTCGCCCACTGCTCAGGGTGCCAGGTCTTAGCAAACCACCACACACACCTCCCACTGTTCTCTGATCCAAGCCTGAGAAGGTAGCAGCCAGGTGTAGACCAGCAACCCCAAAGTCCACCTCGGTGGTATCCCCAATCCCACATCCCCTCTGAGATTTCTGTCTGCAAAATGGGAATAAGAATGCCATGTTCACAAGGCTATTGTTGGAATGAAATGCGTCTTGGCTTATAGGAATAACTCTCTGACGGCAGAATTTAATGTGCAACGATGAACAGAGTTGGGGAGGCATTCTGGGAGTAGGAGGAGGCACATATGCGGCTCACCCTGTGGGTGCACATGCAATCCTAAGTCTGGGGCCCTTAGTACCTGTTTCTGGTCTGCTAACTACCCATGGTGAGCAGCATGGTGTGCAGTGGTCCCCTTAGCTGCCCTGAGCCTCCTCATCTTTAAAGCCTCTGTGAGCGTCACTCTGACATCACACATGAGGAATCTGAAGTTCAGAGAGGGGAAATCATTCTCCCTGGGCCAGCAAGTGAAGGTGGAGGCTGGGAGGGCATCAAAGAAATGTACTCCCTCCTGAGCCTGGAGGGAGGAGCTGCTGGAGTGAGGCCAGGGAAGAGCCCCAGCACGAGTGGCCCCAGGGCACAGCATGTCACTCTCTCTTGCTGGAAGCCCAGGCAGTTTCAGTTTCCACACCAAGTTCCCTTCATTGTGTGGTTTGCGGCATCAGCTAGACTCTGGGTGAGGAGGGAGGGCATCCCCGCCCGTAGCCTGCAGCCTCCAGGCTCCTCTGCATGAGAGGAAACATCCGCTGTTGGAGAGGGTTCAGGGAGGCAGAAGAAAGCGTCTCTGCCACCACTTAAGGCCGGTCAGGACCTTTCACAATCTGGCTGGGGCATTACCTTCCTACCAGTCTCCCTGCATGAGTCTTTGGGCCAGAAAACTGCCTTCCAAACCCATTGGGCCCATTCCCCACTTCCACACCTTCGCGCATGCCATTCCTTCCCCTGGAATGTCCTCTGCCCGCCTGCCATCTTCCAAATCCTTGCCCACCCTCCATAGCCCAAGCAAGGCCCTCCCCCTACATTCTGGGGGGCTGGTGGGGGGGCTACCCCCGCTGTGTGTAGTACACAACTCCCCAGCAATGGGAGTGCAGGGGGCCACTGAGAAGCAGATCTTGTTTTCCACCAAGGATAAAATTGAGGGTGTGGGTGACGTTCTTGACTGAGGCCACCGCGGCCAGTAGATCCTCCAGGTGACCATCTCCCAGCCTCACAAATGCAGAGCAAGCATAACCACAGACCTCTGCAGCCTTCTCGCACCATCAGACAGCTGGCCGTGTCCCGAGGAATAGGCACAGATGAACCAAGTTCTCGGGCCCCAGGGGGACCATGTACCACAAAGTGCACACAGAGTATGTGTAAGAGGTAATGCTATCAAACCACAAAATTCACTTAAAATCTCAGACTTGAAAACAGGAATTGCTTAGTTTTGTTTTCAAGTATTTTCCTTTTAATGACATACGTAATCTGTGTTCACTTACAGAAAATTAGGAGGGAAATGGAGAGAAAAATAACCCTACTTCCAAAATGACAGAAATCAATGTCAACATATAGGGGGCCACCCATGTATCCTATAAGAATTATAACTCAACCAAGAAGAAACTAGCCATTCTCCTTGAATTCAGGGGCAGAGCATGACGGTATCCAACAGACCTGGGAGGGAGTCCTCGCTCTGCTCTGGACATGTGGCCATGGAGTAGGCCTGCCCATGCCTCCATTCAAGAGATAGGAGGACCACTGACTGAGAAAGGGTCTGTCCTCGCTCCTTCAGACGGCCATGGTCAAGGAGGCACTGGGAAGGCAGTTGGTAGCAGCAAAGGCAGGACAGCAAAGGCCTCCCTCTCCTACCTCCTGCACTGTCTACATGCCCCTGATGCTGGGGAGGACCCACTTCCCGTTCACTGGCCTCCTTGGCCTTCAAGGCCATAGGGGCCTGCCCTGCTACAAATTCTCGAACAAAGTCTGAGCAGGCTTCTGTTCCCAGCAGAGCCCCTCCAGGCCACTCTGGTTCCTCCTTCCTGCATAAAAAAAGCTCCTGCTCAGCTAGAGACGCGGCCCCACTCTCTCACTCAGGAATATCTTTTCTTCTAGGAATCCACCCAAGGAAATAATTTTTATACACAAAGATCTATCCAATGCATCACTGTACAAAATAATGAATAATCGACAGCAGCAACCTACATGTCCAACAATAGGGATTGGATAAATGAATCATACGTCTACCAAATCCACAAGCTGGACTGTGTAGCCATTAACAATGGTGTTTTGAAACGAGGAAATCACACCCATGCCCACACATGTTCCAAATGGAATTATGTTGAAAAGAGGACGGACTGTCCACAACAATGTGAGTATATTTAACCCTACTGAACTGTACACTTAAATGTTAAAATGAAAAATTTCATGTTAGGTATACTCTACCACAATTAAAAATACATTTTAAAATGCAAGGCAAAAGGGGTGCCTGGATTGTTCAGTCAGTTGAGTGTCTCTTGATTTTGGTCATGATCTTGCAGTTCATGGGACTGAGCCCCACATCCAACTCCTGGCTGAAAGTACTAAACCTGCTGGGATTCTCTCTCTCTCTCTCTCTCTCTCTCTCTCTCTCTCTCTCTCCGCCCCCCCACTTGCATGCACATATGCACACTATCTCTCTCTCTCAAAAATATAAACATTAAAAAAATAAAATGCAAGGAAGAAAAGGTACGGGAGAATACAAAATAGTGTACACAATGTGCTTGCACCTATGTCAAATAATGCTAGGGAAGCACAGCAAAATATTACCAGTTGTCTTTGTGTGATGAGACTAAGGGTGCTTTTTTCCTGGCATTCTCTAATTTCCTGCTTTCCCCTTAGGATCTTATATTTATTGATTTTATTTCTTTTAGAAGGTATATGCATAGCTTTAGGTGCTCAGAACAGAGTAGGTGCCCAATGAGCATCAGCCTTTCCTGATTATCTTTGAGGCCCCAAGGCAATGGTTGGTAGGTCTGGGGTGGAGGACTGGCCAAAGTGGGGCATCTATCCTAAATGGGGAAACTCAGAGTCTCAGAACTGGGAAGGGGAAGAGGCAACAGCAGCTGAGCTGGCACAAGTGGGGAGGGATGGGCCCATCCTCAGCCCCTGTGTATCCCTGGTGAGTCATTCCCCCACCCGGAAAGTGGTGTCTTCCTCTGTGCTCTGTCTGTTGGGGAGCTCAGCTCCTCCCAGCATGACACAGAGGTTTCCAGATGAGGCTGGAGCCTAGCCTCAAAGGAGAGAGATGTGACCACAAGTCAGAGGGAAAAGTTCGGGCTTGCTTCCTCTGTCCCCCTTAGTGGTCCATCTTACCCCTTAGGGGTGAGATGTCGTTGTCATATATGTCGCCCAGCCTCCTCAAGCCCTTACTTTTCCTTTTAACAACCCCAAAACGGGTAGGATGTGGATCTCAATAAACCCTGGTTCAAAACTAGATTTTCCCTTTTAAAACAATACCCAGGGGCTTCTTTGCAAAGGTCTGGGAAGGAGCCGGAGGGTGGGATGGGAAGGCCACAGCTCAGAGCGGTGCACCCTGTGCCTGGCCCAGTTATTAGGGAAACTCAGTGTCCAGTGCCTGACAGTAACTTCCTTGAGGCCAAGATAGTCTCATTCACCTGATAGGATGTGGGGGTGAGGCTAGGTAGGGGTCCAGCTAAGACCACTGAGCAGAGAATACTGTTCAATAAATATGTGTAGAGTAGAACTAAAGTGAAATGAAGGAGAAAATGGGTTCAGGAAGGTAGGGGGACCAGGTTCATACATTCATTCTACAAACGTCGACTGAACACTGTCCCTCGCTTGCCAGCCCTGTGTTGAGGATGCAGACAGATGTTTTCTGCAGTAGAGTTTGGCTGCCTGCTGGGAGCAGAGCCACTGGCAAGGAGAGACTGGGAGGTGGGAGTAGGACCTTGCCGTTTTTGGGCTTCCGTGCCCCTCTGACTCCCTGCTAGGCAGGTTATATGAAATCTAAAGCCTTCTCAGCTCAGGCACCTCATATTCTTACCCTCAACTTTGTCTCACTGACAAGCCCCACTCTGAGGCCCAGCCGCTAACTTCCTGCAAAGCTGCGATGCTCTTTATCATTTGTATGTGTAACAGAAATGAAATTATCCCTTCCTTCCCCCTGTGGCTAATCCACCCCTGACTCACTCCATAGTGGCTTGCATCTGAATGTTTTGCCACAGAAAATAGGCTATAAATACATGCTGGGTGGCCACATTGATAAATTACAAATACAGGCCTGCTGAGCAACAAAACTGGCCAGCTTCCACACTGAATGTTCCCACCACTTCTGAGTCATTATGTAGGCTTTTTATAATTTTTTGGTCTCCTACCTTGCTATTGCCTACCAGTTACCTGTCAAACTGTCTTCAACTGTTCATATCAATCATCAGTGTATGTCATGTTCCATGTAGACCCATACTAACTGATGCAGCTATAAATTAAAAGACCATGTGACCAAGCTTGTTAAAATTATAGGTAAGATTAGAGTTCATAGGCCTTAACTAAAAATTATGGGGCATCTCATATGATTAAAGTATATGAGCTTTAATGTAAGCTCTTTGCTCCTCAGAAACCACTTGTGTTTCCCTCTTACTCTGAGCTACTGCCAGGAAGGGGGCTAGATCTCACCCATGTTCTGGATGGTTGAGATTGCCAAATAACTGCAGTGCTATGGTATTAGACATGATCCTTCTAGTTCATGGGCTTCCTTCCACTATTTAAGACTACTCATTTTTGAACTGCCAAGCTATGGGATATAATGGCATTGCCTAGGGCTGGGGTACAGGGAAAGATGGGGGAGGGGCAGGTTGGGCTCTGTCCCTATACCCCTACAGCAGTGAGATCACTGTGTCTTTTGTTTTACAGGTTTGTCTGTAAACTGAGCTGCAAAATACTTCTATCAACCTCTTCTGATCTTCTTACTTCTCTGGGAGGTAGGAAGGACAGACATTTTTCTGCCATTTTGCTGATGTGGCCCAAAGATCCAGTGTTCTGCTATGTTGATAGAAGGTGTTGAAGCACCTTGGGTGAGAGCCCAGACACTGGAGCTAGCCTGTTGGGGTTTAATCCCCACTGTGTGACCTTGGGCAAGCTACTTAAGCTCTCTGTGCCTCAACTTCCTCCTCTGAATAATAGAGATAACAAAAGCATCTACTTCATCAGTTTAAATGAATGAATAGATCAACAGTCCTGAGAACAGTGCCTAACACTTCTTTAGTACAAGTATGTGTTAGTTGTCCTCACGGGCATCTAGGAGCTGGGCATCAAGGAGAGGGGTTAGAGTTCAGAGCCCTCAGGCAGTGATGCTGACCATGACCTCCTGGCTGCATTTGCACAGGCTCAGGGTGAGAGGCTCCCGCTGGCCACTTCTCCCCCCCTCTCTGCTCTGGCCTTGCCTAGGCTATACCCTCCCTCCGTCCCAGGGAGCCAGCAGGGGAGGAGAGGAGGCACCTGGAAGCCATGAAGCCTGCGATGGCTCAGAGGTGGGGTGAGCACAAAGCATGGCTGGGGGTCCCTTAGAAAGCCACCAGAGGTGGGCTCCTTTCTTGCTGCTGTAGCTGCCCCTGCCACACCCTACCCACTCCTATGCCATCTCTCACTGCCCAAGTCCTTCCATGGGGGCTGCTCCTTGCCAGAGCTCTGCCCTCAGGAAGGTGGGACCAGGGGCCCTGGGCTGGGACAGATGTCCTAGAGGTAAAATGGTCAGGGTCTCCTGGTCTGCCCTGGGCTACAGAGCACCCTGGATTTCCAGGCCCTACCTCTTTCCCCCACTTTGCACTCTAAGTCAGAGCGGAGGTGATGACTCACTGCCCCACCCCCTACTGCAGCCGACGCCCCTTCTCAAGGGCCTGGCTGCCAGCCTGGTGCTTGGGCTGGGCTGAGCCAGGTCTGCCTCCATTGTCTTCTCTGGCCTGAGCCCACCTCTTCTGTGTAGAGATGGGGAAACAGAGGTCCAGAGAGGAATGGGTACCCTCCCCAGGTGGCCCTCTGCTCACTTTGTGGTCAGGGCAGGTGAGAAGCAGGCCACTCACATGCTGGCCACAGGCCCCAAGCAGAGCATGGCCTGGAAGGGAAGGAAGGCCTGGCTCGGTAACTCTCATCCTCCTGGCCATGGGCCCCACAGGAAAGGGCCCAGGGAGGGCTTAGGCTGCTGGCTAAGGCTGAGCCAGCTGAGTGAAGGGCCAGGGAGTCCTCTGTGGGGTTGGAGAGAGGCACCCTCAGGAGAGCCTCATTCCCCAACTCTAACCAAAGAGGTCTCAGCTTTTTCCCATGAGCCACTGGGAACAGTCAGAGCTTAAGAAGCAGAGGAAAGATAGAGGCAGGGCTGCTAAACAGCTGATGGGATCTGGGGTCAAAAGTGGGTTTGCAGGCTGTGTGGCCCATGCCAAACCATTTCATCTCCACGAGCCTACTGGGTGCCATCATTTCATGGTGGAAGGGACTTGGAGTATGCCTGTCCTGAATTTAAGAAAGCTAGCAAGGAGTTGCCCAGCCGGCTGCCTCCTCAAAAGACCTCTAAAGTCTGCAAGGAAGAGGGCTTGTATGAGGAGAAAAGAACTGTCATTTGATTACATTAGATCACCTTTTAAATCCTCCCATTCGGTTGAGATGCTTATTAATATTTATCTGGACTGTATAGCTGGGGAAAATGAGGCTCAGAGAAATAAGATAGCTTGCCCAGTCTCTAAGTAGCAGAGCCAAGATCCCAATTCAAGTTTTTCTGGTCCCCAAACCTATGACCCCCTCCTCCTTAACCTCACATGGCCTCCTCAAGCCCCTATCCATATATTAGATTCTCCTTTTTAAATTTTTTTTCAAGTTTATTTATTTTTGAGAGAGGGAGAGACAGAGTGTGAGCTGGGGAGGGTCAGAGAGAGAGGAAGACACAGAATCCAAAGTAGGCTCCAGGCTCTGACCAGTCAGCACAGAGCCCGACGTGGAGCTCGAACCCATGGACCCCCAAGATCATGACCTGAGCCGAAGTTGGACGCCCAACCGACTGAGCCACCCAGGTGCGCCTAGATTCTTCTTTTTTAAAAAAATTTTTAGGGTACCTGGGTAGCTCAGTCGGTTAAGCATCCAACTTTGGCTCAGGTCATGATCTTGCAGTTCATGAGTTTGAGCCCTGCGGCAGGCTCTGTGCTGACAGCTCAGAGCCTGGAGCCTACTTTGGATTCTCTGTCTACCTCTCTCTCCCTCTCCCCTGCTCGTGCTCTCTCTCTCTCTCTCTCTCAAAAATAAATAAACATTAAACATTTTTGTTTGTTAAAAGTTTATTTATTTTGAGAGAGAAAGAGAGCATAAGCAGGGAAGGGGCAGAGAGAGAGGGAGGGAGAGAGAGAATCTCAAGAAGGCTCTGCACTGTCAGCACAGAGCCCAATGTGGGACTCAAACTCATGATCCCTGAGATCACGACCTGAGCCGAATTCAGACCCTTAACCGACTGAGCCACCCAGGCACCCCTAGATTCTCCTAAAAAGATCCTGCAGTGGGTAGAGGGTCTCTCAGAGAAGTCAGGCCTCGGTGTATAGAGGATATCCCTTCCCCACTTCACTGTGGTGAATTTTGCAGAGAAATCAGCACCCCAGGCCAAGGACCTCCTTCATCTTCCAACTCAGAAGGGACAGAAGCCCAGGTCATCTCCACGATAATGAAGACCAAAAATCAACTGCTATTTTTATGAGCAAACCTCCCTCCCGGAGCCGCACCCCCATCAGCTGCCACGGGGAAATGTCAGCCGAGCTAGCCTCCCCAGAGCCCATTCCACTTGTTCCATGCCCCAGCCGTCTTCACTCACCCAAAAGGCATCTCTGAACTGAAGCTGGGGCATCATCTTCAGGCGACTGCCACGGCAAAGCTTGCTCTCCTGCCACAGACAGGGCTGAACGAGGGCCAGGAGCCAGGCGCACCGTCCCAGTTCCGACAGGGCTGGCCCAGGCCCCCCCTTCCCAGGCCGGCGCCGTCTGCAGTGGCTCAGAAGGCAGCCGCGAGCCAGAGAGGAGCTGCGGGAGGGAGGAAAAGGGCTCAACCTGTTTTGTTTGGGGCTAGAATCAGCAGCAAAATGAGGAAGGAGCAGTACCCTTCCAGTGATGGGAGGGCGGGCCCTGGTGTCCAGCAGGCCCCTTGCCAACCCTGTGGTGATGGAGACACAGTCCAGGCTGCAGGACTGAGAGCAGAGATGCCAGCCCCGGCTGGGAGGCAGTAGCCAGCGGGAGAAGAGGGCTGGTGCACAGGCCAGGCGGGAAGACAGCCTGGGGCCTGCGCAGGAAGGTTTGTGCAACCTCCCCCCGCCACACACAGGGGCAGGCACTGGGGCCCTCGCCCACAGGAAGTGGAGCCGCTGTGCTCCCTGGCGTGGCCCCGCCTGACACCTGCCACTCTGCTGCCGGCTTCCACCTGCCCCCTTCCAAAGCCCTCACCGGGCCATTCTCAGAGCCCGTAAACTTAGGGAGCCTGAAGACCACCAAAGGTGTGGGCAAGGACGGGGCAGGAACCCCAGGGCTGTCGCCCACCATCCCCGCCCCATGGCCAAGCCAGGCGCAGAGATGCTAGATCGCCACTCCCCACCAGCAAACCATACTGGAGGGCTACCCAGGCCCAGGACATCACTATCACTCATCAAACCCTGGCTGCCTAGTGCCCCAATCCACAGCCTGCACTCAAGGAGCTCCAGGCCTGGGGGCAGACAGCCGTGTGCTGAGGGTGGGTGTAGAAGACAGAGATGGAGTGACCAGGTAACTAGCAAGGGAGAACAGCCTGAGGCCTCATGGGCACTGTCCCCCAAGTCTCCAGATTACACACTCTCTGGGGCAGGACGCCCCCCTCAGGACATGGAGTCTTCAGGCTGAAGAACTGGCTTGAACTGAGAGACAGGATTACAAAGGCATAGTGTGGGAGTCTGAAAACCCAGGTTGAGGAGCCCATTTTAGTTTTGTCTGGCGCTTACCCTTTAGTGGCTGAGGGACCTTAATCGACCTTCTAACTCTCTGAGCCTCAGTTTCCCTATCTGCCACCACCACCCCATTCCCCCAACTTTGGAAAGGAGACGGTGTTGAGAACATTACTGGGATTTCCAGTTCAGTTGGGCAGGTGCTGGGGGCACTGTCTGGTCCCACCTTGGAAAAAGCCCTGGGCTGCAGCCCTGAACAGTCCCGAGGACCCAGGGCCTGACTGCTCAGCAGAAAATGCTGGCAGGGGGGCCTAAGCCCAGGGTGGGTAGGCAAGAAGGGATGAGTCAGCCTTGTCTACAAATCACCACCCTCACCAATGCCTCCTTTACCACCGACTGAGGTGATAAGACAGATGAAAGCTGGTGTGGAAGACAGCTAAGCTCCCAAGTGCCAGTCTGTGTGCCCAGACTTAGAGATGGGGCACACCCATACTTCTGAAATAGCCGCCCAGGAGAGAATACTTCAGGGAGAATTGCAGAGCGGTGGGGCTGCTCCTGGGAGTCCCCTACTTCCAGAACCCTTAGGTTTGAGCCACTGAACATCTTCAGCATTGAAGGCACCAAGCTAGGTTTTCTGTTGCTTGCAGCTGATGACAGCTAATGGTGTAAATATCACCTTGAACTTTGAATGCTGAGGCTGCACCTTATCCTAATGGCATCTGATAGCACCACCTCTGATAGCACTGACTCAGCCTCCCTGGCCTTAGTTTTTCCATCTATCAATTGGGGTGACACTTCTAAATTCTGGAGGCAGACTAGAAGCCCTCTGGTAACAGAAGGTTACCATTGGCAGAAAACTTCACAGCCAGGCTCCTTCCCCTGCCTCTCCAGGGATTCCTCCCATCACCCTCAATAAATTTCTGATCCTAACAGACCTTTCCCCTTTCCCCAGAGGTACCCTTTTCATGGCTACACTTTCCCCCTCTGGTCTCCAGCCTTCTCCTGGCATGCCTTCCTTGACCTTCCTTACCTGGGCAAGTCCCCCCAAGGCCCACCTCAAGGACCCCACAAATGAGGTCTTCCTATCCCCACTGCTCTGGTCTAGCAAGGGCAGCCTTGGAAAGATTGCTGTGCTGGTTAAGGGTCAGATCCGTTGTGGAAGGAAGTAACAGGAGGGATCCAAAGCAGCTCTAAAGTTCTCTGCTGCAAAGAGGTCTTCCTCCTCCCCTCACACCGCCCCACCTTTTGCAGCTTCCAAAGGCTGGGCCACCAGAACAGCCAGCTTGGCTTCGAAGCCCTTGCCAAGTACCAGGGGCACCAGTAAGCTTTTTACATGTACCATCTCACCTAGTCCTCACCCCATCCTGTGGGTGGCATGCTCTCATTGCTTCCACTTCCCAGTGGAACAAACTAGGGATTCGAGTTTATGTGACTCACCCAAGGCCTCACAGCCAGTGAACAGAGTGCTGACTCAGGTCTGTCTGATGCCAAAGCCCATGTTCTTGACCTCCACAGTATATTTTACCAACAGCCCTCTCTCTTTTTTTTTAATTTAATTTAATTTTTTAAATTTATTTTAATGTTTATTTCTGAGAGAGAGAGAGAGCATAAACAGGGAAGGGGCAGAGAAAAAAAGAGACCCAGAATCCGAAGCAGGCTACAGGCTCTGAGCTGTCAGAACAGAGCCTGATGTGGGGCTCAAACTCACAAATCGATGAGCTGAAGTCAGATGCTCAACTGGTTGAGCCACCCAGGTGTCCCTATTTTTAAAAAATTTTTAATGTTTTATTTATTTTTGAGAGATAAAGGGAGACAGAGTGCAAGTGGGGGAGGAGCAGAGAGAGAGGGAAACACAGAATCCAAAGCAGGCTCCAGGCTCTGAGGTGTCAGCACAGTGCCCAACACAGGACTCGAACCCACAAACCATGAGATCATGACTTGAGCAGAAGTCAGACACTTAACTGACCGAGCCACCCAGGTGCCCCAACAGCCCTCTCTTAACAATGGGTTTCAGCCTTTCTTTCTCCAGTTCTGCCTTCAGACCCATCTCACCGCAATCCAGAGCTGGAAATACTGAGCCTCGGGAGGCTACTGGGGCTGGTGGTGATATTGGGTGAGAGTCCAGCACTGGTCTTCACTGCGTTATTTGCATCCATATAGGATGTCTTGGCTGCAAGAAACATAAAACCAAAGGGTTTATTATGGAGGAAGTGTGTTATCTCCCACCTGAGGGGCCTGGAGGCAGCGTGGCCTCCAGGTAGGGCTTCAGCTCACTTTCTCTGTGGTTTTCCTCCATTTTCTATCTTCCCCCCATGGGTTGCAGCAGCTCTTGCCTACAAAAGCCACAACTAGGGGAAGAAAAAGCCCACTTCTCCTTGCATCTCATTTTCTTCAAAGTCCTCTCCATCCCCATCTTCCCAGGAGACCTCCCCTCATCATCTTCTGGCCAGAAGTGAGCCTCATGTTCATATCTCATCACTGGGGAGGGGATCTTTTGGGGTGTCATGGATGTTGGGAGCCAACAACTGTTACTACCACAGCCTTCTCTAACTCTGGTCCACAAACACTGCTGGGCACCAACCCCTGCCAGGACTTGCTAGAACTGGGGCCCAGAGAGGAGGCAGACCTGGTCTCTGCCTGAAGGAGCCCACAGACAGGTTCTAGAATATCTTTTCTGATGAGAAGTGGCTTGGGGTAGGGGTGGAGGTAGGTGAAACCAGAAGAGGGTGTTGTTATATCCCAGAAAGAGAGAGAGAGAGAGAGATAAGGCCTGGGCTGGGCAGCAAGGATGGGGGAGATGGACAGTGGACCATACAGGAGGTGGAGAAGCAAGACAGAGACATCTGAGTGCCCCTCAGAAAAGGGAACTTTGGGCCTCCCTCAGTCATCAGCCCCTTAGAGAGGTGAATCCAGTCCTGAAAATCACAGCTTTCTAATGACTTCCAGCTGCTTCAAAAACTCAACTTGCCTTGAGGTCTGGGCAGCTAGGCCTCAGGCCGGGCTACGGCTCTTCTTTTAAGGGGGAGTCCCCCTGCGCAGGCAGAGCCCAATTCTGTTTTGCATGGTATTTGAACACATCTGCTTGAAGAATTCAAGTTGTAGTAAGCCCAAGGATTGAGAATAAAACGCAAGATCCGGTTACAACATCGATCGCCACAGCTAGCCCCTGGGCAAGGCTCAGCTCCCAAAGCCACTTCATTTATCCTTTTGAGCTAAATAAACGAGATTAATTGTACTAGCCACCATTAAGGGAATAGCAGTACCTACAGGTCTGCGTGTATTTTACATGCATTATCTCATTGATCGCCTTCTACCAGGACGAGCTACATCCTTTGCTGGGTCAATGCAAAATGAAAATGTAAGGCCTCTTACTAAAAAGGCAAAGACAAAATTTGCCATTAAAGGTACTAAAATATAAAGTTTCTCCCTTTGCCGTGTTCTCTCACTCTCACTGTTGTGGTGCTTTATTGGCTATTTAATGTGCTTCTGCGCAAACCCCATCAGCTGTTGGGCTTCCTTTCCAGCCAACCATGGGACTGTATTCCCTGGCTGGGGACAAGGAAGTCAAGCCAGCTGTCTCCCTTTCCTCAGTAGACAGCAATCCCGAAAGATATTGCAAACTCACACCAAAACACACTTTTCACCTGCATCAGGAATGGGAGAAAGACTCACCCCCAAGTCACCTGCCAAATGTGCCATGGTGCTGTCCACCTAGGTCAGTGACAGTCACCGACATGCCTCCTGAGGTGCCACCAGGCAACCCCTGGAGCCTCCCCACACCTGCAGCCAGGTCCCCGCTAGGGGCAAAGAGTGGCAGTGGTTGCTAGGCAGGAGTGGAGAGGAGGGAGCTGGGAACCTGTGCAAGGAGTCGGGACCACATAAGAGCCAAGCAAGGCTCTGCAGCCTTCAGCGTCTCAGATTGCACTTACAAAACACAAATTCAAAGTTAATATTGTTAAGAATTTTAAGACGGCAACTGCAGGGCGTTAAGCCCCAAGTACAGGGTCCTTCTAAGCAACAGTGCCCTGCACAAGACACTAGTCGCTCATCCCTGAAGCCAAATCTGTTCACTACTGTCTGTTCTCCACACAGCAGAATGCTATTTTCACACCCAAATTTGCTCATGTACCTTCCCTTTGTCACCTTGCTATCACTTCCCATTGTTCTTAGGACAATGGTCAGTGCTCTCACATAGCTTATAGACCCCGTGTGATCTGGCTGCAGCCTACCTTTCAACTTCCTCTCATACAGGAAGAGTCTGAAGCAAGAGCTTGGAGCCTCCTGGAGAGGGGAAGGGCTAGAGAGAAGGAGGGTTTCAAAGCTGCTTGGTGACATCGGGAAGCCAGAAGGGCTTTACCGTAAATTTCACTTGGAAATGGCATTGCCTGTGGTCCAAGGGGCACTTATTTTGTTCCTTTCCTTGCTGACATGCTGTCTTGATAACATCTGCCATTCTCTAGGCAGGCCAAGCAGCATATGTGTATCTCCTTCCTGGAGAAGCAGAGTGCACTGCCATAATGTTGGCCACGGCTGTCAGGTGCCCAGGGGCTGAACCGGAATGTTTCTGTACCTGACCACTGCCATGCACTGTTCTGGGATGTCTGCAGAGACCCTCCAGACAGCCAGAGGCACATGGCTGCTAGGCTGGGGCTCCCATTCTCAACCCCACCTAGCTTGCCCTGGAATGGGACAAACCCCACTGCAGTGCACCCATCAGCATTTACTGACCTTCCTCCTGGGGACATGAAAACAAGGCATGGCTCCTGCTAGTCCGATGGGGGAGGCAACCCAGGTGGGGAAATGTGCTGAGTGGCAAGACAGCAGTATAGCAGTGAGCAGTAGAGGCTCTGCTGGGACGTCCTCCCACAGGTGGGGGGATCTGGGGCCTGATTAAGGAGAAGGAACTCGCTGGTGAGACCAGGCAGGAAGGGAATTCCAGAAAACCTGCCAAAGCCTGTTGGGGGTCTCACTGTATCAGGCCCTGTGCTATGCCCTTCACGTACCTTAGGTCTGACTTATCCAGCAGATAAAAAAACTGAGGCTCAGGGAGGTCAGTTAATTGTCAGAGTCCCATCCTAAGCAGGATCTTTCCTTCCTAGAGTGTGGGGCTGGAGGTGAGAGGCTGGGCCAGAGTTCGGGACAAAAGCCTGGTGGGAGGGGAAAGAAAAGAAGTCCCCAGGTGAGGAAGAAGTGCAGAGACCTGGGGCTGGGTGGGGCTGGGGCTCCCAGATCTTAGGTCTGAACCTGGAGATAATCCTTCTCTCAGACCCCTGATGGTTCCTGAGGGTGTGGCCCTCAGCCCTCAGGATGTGATATAGATTGTTTTTCAGTTTGCACCGGGAAAGCAGTTGCAAATAATAGTAAGTCTTCTTCCCACTCAGACAGCTCTTCTGAGATGACAAGGAACTTTCAGATTTACTAATTTGCAGCCACAAAAGTATGACTCTGAGTTTCCAAGCACTGTCAGTTTTCAGAAGCTGGGGTGCTGCTCAAGATCCTTGAAAGATGTCAAAGAGGTGCAAAGTGGCCAGTGGGCAGCCGGCAGAGTAACTGAACAGAGGACCAGCAGATGTAGAGAAGGAGCTCCTTCAGCGAGGGCCAAGAATCACTACCACCAGCTCACTGGTCAGAGGACAGTGACCATCTAGAGGTTCTCAAAGAGCGGGAGGAGTGCCTACCGGAAGCTCTGTGGGACTTTGGAAAACAGTTTAAGGCCAGGCTCCAACTTAGACCCACTGACTGGGTTGGGGGCCAGGGAATCTGCAAAATTGGTAGGTTTCGTAAGTGAGTCAGACATACACCCTCGGATCAGAACTCCTGCTACTGCCTTACTGCTTCATTTTACAGATGGGGAGACTGAGGCCGAGCAGGAAAGAAGACTGACCTGACTCTAACAGGGAAGGCAGGATGTAACTACCTCCCACCTACTCCACCCCCTCACCCCGCCCTCATCCTTTCCAGCCTGGTTGTGTTTTCTAGTGTGCAGCTGTCTCACATGAAGAGCTTTAAAACAGCTTCTCAGCAAACCCCAGTTGGGTTTGTCTTAATTTAGTCAGAAAATGACTTGTTCACAGTAAGGCCAAGCTTGATTCTGGCCTAGCTGGTGTTTACTTATCACTGAGAGCCTGGGATTCAGGGGCAGGAGACCTTGACTTCACTTGGCCGTCAGGACATTCATGAAGTTCACACAGGAGGAGTGGACCATGGATGCAGGCAAAGGGAATGGCACGTGCCAAGGTGTGGAGGCAGGAAAGTCTCCGGCACATCCAGAGAGGGGGACAGCAAGCCTTAGACTTGGAATCAGAACAGCAGGGTTTGCAACTTGTTCCAGCCTCACCTTGCCAAGACTCGTTTTCCTCATCTGAAAAGCAGGGAATTAGCCTATGTATTTAACAGGATTGCTCTAAAGCTGAAATAAGGTGTTTCTAATGTGCCCAGCTCAGAGTCTGAGAGCATGAAAAGGTACCTTGCCCTGATCCCATGCACAGCACGCTTCCAACCCGGGGTGGTGATGCACCTTTAGACCTGGCACTGTGGCTGCCCGCAGCCCTGTGGCCTCAGGCTCATGGGGAAAGCCTCACTCTCAGGACTTGAACCAAGCTGAGGAGTGACTGGTAGCTTGAATCGTGTGTGGAACTCGACAACAGACTCTCATGGGACCATGAGACTTCCTACCCTTGGGGTGAAGGTACCCATCCCAAACCTGGCCCTCAGCAGCACCTCCTCTGGGTTATCTGTAGGAAGCATGTTTTCTCATTTTGTAAAAAAAAAAAAAAAAAAAGTGTGCATTTTTGGTATAATTTTAAATTTAGAGAAAAGTGTACACAGAACTCATCTCCTTTACCCAGATTTACCAGATTGATTAAGTTTTACCCCAAGTGCTTTACTATTGTTTCTCTATTTTTATATATGCTTATTAATTTCTTATATTATATTGGCATGGCATCCCTTCACCCCCTAAATTCTTATACCATGGAGACATGGGATCCCTTCACCCCTAATTTCTTCAGTGTATATTTCCTAAAAACAAAAACAAAAATTACATAACCACAGGACAATTTTTATTTCTAAATGTTTATTTATTTTTGAGACAGAGTGAGTAGGGGAGGAGTGGAGAGAGGGAGACAGAGGATCTGTGCTGAGAGTGCAGAGCCCAGAGCAGGGCTTGAACTCACGAACCAAGAACCTGAGCCAATGTCAGACGCTTAACCCACTGAGTCTTCCAGGTCCCCCCACAGTACAACTTTTAAAATTAAGATTTACATTGATCCAATGCACTCCTCACTCAAATTTGATTCCACCAATTATAATGTATTTTTTTTTTTCCTGGTCTCCTTCAGTCTATGACAGTTCCTTCCAGTGATTCTGTAGAATGTCTTTCCATATGGGTTTGTGTCTAGTCCTTTCCTCATGATGAGATTCAGATCATGCATTTTTGGCAGTAATTCCATGAATGATTCTGTGTCCTTCTGGGAGCATCACATCAGGGGGTATGTGATGTCAACTTGTCCCATCAAGGGGGTGTTAGCTTTGGTCACTTGACTGAGGTGGTGTCCACCGGTTTTCTTCACCATAAAGTTGCTGTTTTTCCCTTTGTGATTAATCAATAGCCCATAGGAAAATTCTTTGAGACTCTGTAAATATGTGTATCCTGATCCTCATCCCAACGTCACCCACTGGCTTCCAATAAGGATTTTCTAATTCCGTCATTCCAAATGTGTCTGTTAGTTGGTATCCCACTAAAAGAAGAGAGTCCCCTTTTCCTCATTTAGTTATTTATTCATTTACTTATAATAATGAGGACTCAGTAACTTCTGTTTCATCCAATGGGTCATAATCTGTTATTCTTATTTATTTTGATGTTCAAACTGTCCCAGACTTGGCCAGTGGGAGCCCCTCTAGGGTGGCTTATGTTTCCTTTGGATATGGCTCTATTGCTTTTTGAGCACTTTCTCAATTTCTTGCACAAGATATTCCAGGCTTATCTTGTACATTACCTGCCCTGAGCTCTGCAATCAACCTTTCTCCAAGAATCCCTGGTTCCTTGCAATGGTGAGCCCAAAGCTTTTGCTCTTAACTAAATGCTCTTTATCCTTGTCTCCCAGAAATGGTTGAAGTAGACTTTGAGGAGAGAGTCCAGGTTTTGGATGAGCAGGAGAGCCAAGAAGTCTTAGGTCATTGCTTCTACTGAGCCCTAGGAATGCCTGTTATTTAGTGGGGCTTAGAGAAGCATGAGTTCTTTTATTATTATTATTATTATTATTATCACCAATAAATATTTCCATTCATTCAGTGACACTCACTGAGTCCCCACTCCATGGCAGCCTAGGAGGAGGCAGGCCAGCCATAAAGGCATTACACGCCAGGCTGAAGGTTTGGAACTTCAAGCTAAGGACGCTAAAGGGCTATTCAGGGCCTTGGAGCCAGAGGGTCCTATCTGGAAGACTCAAGGCTCAGATCATGTCTCTTTCTAGGATTGCCTCTTTTCTTCCTGACATCAAGGCCTTGGGGCCAAATCACACAGAAATGGGAAAAGGAGAGAGATGATGTTTAACTGAAGAATAATCTGACACCTTCTCCCAGCAGAAAGCATATTACCAGACCCAGGAGCAAGCACAGGAGGAGGAGAGGGAAGTGGTCAGATAATGACAAGCCGGACATTTCAAAACTGCCAGGCCAGAAAATCAGGAACCAGTGTGCTCAGAGGATCTGACTCTCCTGACAGGGACTTCCTTGGTACAAATACAATGATTTCTTATTTGATTTTCTTTTCCCTATCTAATCTTTTTAAGCATCTGGACAAGGCACAGGTTTGTGTCCTCTAAAATTTCTCTTCCACAGGACTGCCATATACAGTTGAGCAGGTGGTTCATTGACCAAGGTATGACAAACATAAAGAGGCACTATCCAGATTCCCCTTCAAGGCAGGGCCTGCTGCCCAGATGCCGGGAGAGTAGTTGGCAGTCTCCAGCTGTCAGTTCCTTCATAGCCTTTCTCAGCTGCAGAGCGAACCGGTGTCTGGCAAGGGCGAGGTTCTTGTCTAGGGTCACACAGTGAGCTAGTCATAGAAGTGCTGGGCAGCCTGTCAAAGCCCCTTGATGCTCATTTCTGCTCTTGGGCCAGGTTCTGCTGACCTGGTACCTGGATTCATCTTATGTCTTGGTATTAAACCAGCCCTTCCTTTTGGACCTCAGCCCATTCTTGACTTTTCCTGTGGGCCCCTGAAGCCCTGTCCCTCCACCCCACTGCTTCCTTCTCCTTCCCAGATCTCCTTCTCAATCAGCCAGGAGATCACTTCCTCCCTCTGTTCTGCCCTCAAAACTCTCTGTTCACTTTCTCTGGCCTTGGCCTTTGCCTTCTGTCCTGCTGTCTGCAGGGTTCCTGGGGGCTTTGGCTTATTCAATATAAGGACACATATGCCTGGGTTGGTGGAGACTGGAGCCAAGGCCTCACCTGGCAGCATCAGCTTACAGGGGGCATGAATTCACTCCAGTCTCAATCAGGAAGCGTCACACTGTAGCAGTATAAAATTAGTGTGTTCCTACTGTGTGCCAGACACTGAGTTCTATGCTTTCTATTCACCTCACAAAACTGCTCAAGGACAGAATTATCACTCCTGTCATACTGTCCTCAGGAGGGAGAACTGATGTGACCAGGGCTATGAAACCCCCAAGTCTGTTTGATTCAAACCCCACCCCACCCTATCTTTCTCTTATAATCCTGTATTATCTCCATACAGACCCAAGGACAGACAATGCCACCACCACCACAGGTCACCCTAGGAAAACCATTTCAGAAAGTCATTTGGTGGTAAATAGCAAGGGAGTGTTGAGGGATTTTAACATGTTGACACACTGTCGGGAATCCTGTGACTAGAAATCTACCCCAAGGAAATACCAAGAAACATAGGAAACAATTTGTACACAAAGATGTTCATAACAGTATTACGTATTATAGGAGAAAAAAAAACCCTGAAAACAACCTAAATGTCCAAGCCTAATTACATTATGGCGTTGCTCTACTGAAAATACACTGCAGCCACTGAAAATATTTACAAAAGTTTAATAACATCATGGGGGAAATGTTTATGACACAATGCCAATAAAAACAGCAGGTTTTAAAATTATGTGTACGGCTTGGTTCCAACCATGAAAACATGCTATGCAATTAAAATAAAAAAAGGAAGCGCAAGTCTTCAGCAGCTCCACTTCCTCGGTGTACCCTGCCTGGCAGGGACACAACCCCAACAGCAGTTTCCACTCTGATGGTATCTCCCTGCTTTGCCTCTCTCCCTACAGAGCTGTGGGCATCGTAGGTGGGGGCAACTGGGTCTTAGTCCAGTCCAATTTTGTTTAAGTATATTTATTTATTTTGAGAGAGAGAAAGAGGCAGAGAGAGAGGGAGGGAGAGAGAGAATTCTGCGGTGCCAGCACAGAGCCCAGTGCGGGACTTGAACCCACGAACTGTGAGATCATGACCTGGGCTGAAATCAAGAGTCACACACTTAACTGACTGAGCCACTTGGGCTCCCCTTTAGTCTTGTCTGAGCAGCAGTCAGGACAGAGTCCCTTTCTGAGTGGACGCTCCTTCTGCACTGGGGAACGAGTGAGCAAATGAAGGAACAGGAGGGGCGGGAATGTTGGCCCAGATCCCAGGCCACTCACCTCCTTGGGATCAGTCTTCTGACTGGCAAGATTTCAGATCTGCTACCTTCTGCCCCGAGCCCACAGCCAACTCTATTCTCTCCTAATGCCTTTGGCAGCTTTGTCTCCTGAGGAATAGGACAGCCGTTTCCCCCAGAGCAGTCCAGGATAGTGAAGAGAGAGTGTCCCCATCACCCTAAGCCAGGGGGAGGGAGCTGGTGCTTAAGCTGCTACCCAGAATAAGCACCTTATATGCATCATTCCCTCCAGTGCTCACAGCTCTAAAATGTTAGAATTGCAAGCCCCCATTAACATTTACAGAAACTAAGACCTGGTTGTAACTTGCTCCAGCTCGTAGTAAGTGGCAGAGTTGGGATTCAGACTTTTCTACCTGCAAAACCCACACTTTTAAGTGATGCTTGGACAGTGAGGTGCTGACTTAGGGCTCAGCTGTCCCTCCCCACCATCACAGATAACCTGTGAGGATAAAATACTCTGATTCAATCCCAACCCCACCCTGGGGGCAGCCTGGAACCTTGGGGATTTAGGACTGCAAATCATCCAAGTGAGGCTATCTCTACCAACCCCTTGCAGGCAGCCTTGGTCTGGGGAAGAGCTTCTGCCCCTTCCCAGACACTGGGAAAACCCCCAGGAGCATAGGAGCACCTCACCCACACCTCAGATAGACACCTGTGTGCAGGTTGCTGGCCATTTCCCCCTGCCTTACTCTCCCTGGGCTAGCACCTGAGGGGTGTGGGAGGGGTCCTAGGCCAGCTTTGCTCAGCTCAGCACTTATGGCTCTGAGAGCTCCGAGAAAGAGTCCACCCCCAACACACATCCTGATTGCACGGGAAACCCATTATATTAACAGCCCAACCTGCACAGAATCTTCCCCACCCCCCAAACTTAACCCAATAAGTGGCCAGGACAAGGACAGTAGTCCCATTTTACAGCTGGATATCTAAAGGCCCAGGGAAAGACAGTAGCTCTCCACAGCCACACAGCTAGTAAGTGGCAGAGCTGGAATAAGGCTCTAGACTCTCAAACCAGTGTTTCGTGCTTTCCAATCAGAGCCCACTTTTGTCCTATTTATGTGATACACATTTATTGTTTGTCAATCCCTGCCACAGGCAGGACATGGCGGGGCTGTGAAATGGGCAAGACACAGCCTCTGCTGCTGAAGGTTTACAGCTGCGTGGAGCAGGAGACGAGGGATAAGGTCTCACACAGCAGGTTAATAGTTGGGTTACAGAGATCAAATACAATGATGAGGTGTCAGAGCAGCAGGCACACAGTGAGGTGCCTGAAATACCTGCTGAATAAAAGGCTGCCCGAATGAGCAACTTGTTTTATTAGCTAGATGGAGAGAGGAGAGCAGGATGGACAAGCAGCCTGAGGTGTGGCAGCAGGAATGAGCACACACAGCCTGACACATGGACAGGATACATATCTGAAAGGAAGGAGCAATAAAGCTGAAAAGTTCAGTAGGACCACATTCTTGAACCACTTTAAATGCCAGGTCAGGAAGTTCCAAAGATCCTTTGTAGATAAAGGTCGCAGTTATAATACATGTTTTCAGACCATTAGTTTGGCAGCAAAACAGTGAATAATCAGGAAAACAATGGCTGCTCTGGTAGATAGGTGTGAGGGGTAAGGCTGGAGGGAGAGAGGCAGGTGAAGATCCTAGAAAGGCATGAAGAGGCAGGGCCAGGGCCAGGCTGGCACAGAGAGAAAGGATGGACATGGGTGAAGAGTGCCTGGTTTTGGCTCCTGATACTGCTCCCAACACCTGGGACACCCTGCTGGCCAGCCTCAGCCTCACCCCATCCCAAGGGTCAGGCCTGACCCATGAAAGGAGGGTCAGAAGGCATCCAGCGGCAGGTCTCATCAGCTCTGCTGCTAGCCCGTTTCCTACCTGGATGAAACACAGTAACACAGTGATGTGCCTGGCTTGGTGCCTAGCACACAGTGGGAACTCAGCCCACGGTTGTAACCTTAGACCTCGAGCTGCACCTTCCAGACCTCATAAACGCCACTTCCTCTGGATGTGGGACTGCCTCACCTCAGCTCGACAAAGCTGGAGTTAGGGCCTTGAAGGCCAGGCCAAGCTGTTCGTGGCCCTGACGCTAGGAGCCACCTGACTCCATATGCGCCCCTGCCCTCGTTAGCACTGCCTGCTGGACCACACCACCCCTAGGCTGCAGTAGTAGAAAGGGGGAGGGAGATTTGAAGTAAGATAAACCTGGGTGTGAATTCAGCTCTGTCCCTGATCAGCTTCCAGTTCTTGGCCAAATTACTTAACTTCCCTGGGTGTCATCTATACAAAGAGGCCAACAAAACTCATGTAACAGCATGTTAAATGGGGCTTTTCTGTTATCTGAGAGTTTGGGCTGATGCCCAAAGGTGAGGAGGAAAAAAGACGTTAGGAGACTACCTGCATTGACAGGATCTGCCAAGAGGGGGCTCCACATAGGTCCTGCACTATTGCCCATCGTCTACCTCCAGCTCTACATAGAGTTTGGGGCAGAGAGGAGACTGGTGAAGGAGGATGATTCCAAAGAGAGTTTGGGGGAATGCTGATGTATCTCTTCCTTTCCCTTTCTGCAGATTCAGAGAATCAAAAATGGCCGTAGAGCTTGATCAATAGACCTCTCCCCCCCCACTCCCATTTTCTTTCTCTCCCTCTCCATTTCTCAGCTCTGCTTTCCTGGGAGTGGGCTCTGTTCTCACTCAGGCTCTTCCCATGTGGCTGCCCCTGGCTGTTCAAGGCTGACATCCTCGCTTAGCATCCTCAGACAAAAAGGGATACACTTCTTGTCCAACGCTCCAGCCAAAGTTTCCCACCTAACTCTCCTTTGCCATATTTGGGTCATGTGAACATCTCTGAACCAATCACTGTGGCCAGGGTGGGATGGGGTTTCCTGATTGGTCAGATTTGTGTCACATGTCCACTCCGGGAGCCCAGGTGGGTCAAGAGTAAGGGAGGGAACTGAGAATTCGGTATAAGAGGAGGGAAAGGGAGGCTAGGCCAGGGAAAATGTCCCATAATTCACTGCTTCAGCCATAGGAGAAAAACGTTGGTGTCTCCTTTCCAGATCGCCATATCTGATGTAACTCTCTATTCACCGCCCTCCCCCCCGCATTATTCTGTATCTCAGCACCCTCCCAGTTTCTCTCATTGTTCTTATTGCAATTCATAACTATGTATTTTACTTGCACACTGCCCTGACACATAAGAAATTCCCAAAGAATAGTTGTGGAATCAATGAGTAAATGTTAGCCTCACAGTGACTGCCAGTGACTCTAGAGAGCAACCATACTTAGAGGGTCAGCCACCCACCCCTATCCTAGGCTGCCATAGAGGGCACTCCACCCCATGGGCTCCTACTCACCTCTCCACTCTGACACCCCCACCGCCAATCTCACTGGTCTTGTCCCAACATGGGTGTCCTTAATCTGCATTCATGCCCATAAGGTAAGGGCGCAGAAGGCAAAGAAAAGTATCTCCCTTCCACTGTTTACTGTGTGGTGGTGTCTATTATACACAGAAGTTGTTGCTTGTGTCTTCCTGAGATAAGGCATCCAGGGAGTTTACCAGGGAAGGTTACTGCTCTCCTGCTAGGGAGGAGAGGACAAGATATGGAACTACAGAACTAGTCAGTGGTGAGGGGAGGGTTCAGCCTATCTTGGTCACTTTTGGAAGGGTCTGGATGAATAGGAGGAGCTCCTGGAACAATGGGGAAAGATGGTTTTGTTGGAGCAAGGTGGAAGAGAACCAAGCTATACCCCAAAGGATTTATCTTGGTTTGGATTCTGCCTCGGCCAATTTCCCTTGATTCTCCTCAAGGCTTTATCTGAGCAGTCTTTATCATCCCCAGAGGCCCCACCAAGCTCTGGCTCAGACCCTCAGATGTTGGAGAAACAGCACCCTCTAAAGGCCAAGGGGTGGGAGGTGGAAATCAGCAAGAGGTCCCCTAAAGCGCCATCTTTGGGCTTGAAGAGCTTCATGCCAGAGTCAAAAATTTCTGAATTGTATTTAGTTCAAGAAGCTTGAGCTTCCTAAGGTGGCTTCAGTCCAACAGTATATGAAGATACTCCCCACAGGCCTGCCTGGCCAGGTGCATAGGCGCCACCTGATCCCAGGTGCACCTGCTCAAGTCTTCTGCCTGCCCCACCCTGCTCCCAGGTCTCTTCAGCTTTGGGGCGGAGGTGGCTGTTTCCCTACCCTGAGTGAGATATGCTCAGTATTCAGGACTTGTAAGCAACATTCGAGCAAATTCTTCAGAGATGTTGGGCCTCTCAACTGGATCCCAGGATGATTACAGAGGAGGGGAGACTGGCTGCTCCTCAACTCTGACTTATATACCTCAAATCTTACACTTTGGAGAGTTAACCCTGGCACTACCTCTCTAGAGACAGGCGTTGTGGCTGTTCAGACTTCCAGAATGTCTCTTCCAGGCACAGGGAAAGGTTTTGGCATCTGCTGCACTAACATGTTTACAGGCTAAAGCCTCTGTCTCAGTCCTGTGACCCAGAAGTTCTGTTCCTGTGCCCGTGTTGGGGGAGGGAGCAGGCTGAGAGTCCATCGGCAGGGGAGTGGATTAGTAAAACGTGGCTGTGGCTGATGCACTACAGGCAACACGGATGCATCTTAAAATTGAAGTGCTTCTTTTAAAAACCAGGAAATCAGGGACACCTGGGTGGCTGTCAGTAAGGATCTGACTTCAGCTCAGCTCATGATCTCATGGTTCGTGAGTTTGAGCCCTGTGTCAGGCTCTGTGCTGACAGCTAGGATCCTGCTTCAGATTCTGTGTCTCCCTCTCTCTCTGCTCCTCCCCTGCTTGTGCTCTGTCTCTGTCTCTGTCTCTCTCTCAAGATAAATAAACTCAAAATGGATGAAGGACCTGAATGTGAGACAGGAAACTATCAAAACCCTAGAGGAGAAAGCAGGAAACAACCTCCTTGACCTCAACTGCAGCAATTTCTTACTTGACACATCCCCAAAGGCAAGGGAATCAAGAGCAAAAATGAACTATTGGGACCTCATCAAGATAAAAACCTTCTGCACGGCAAAGGAAACAATCAATAAAATGAATAGGCAACTGATGGAATGGGAAAAGGTAGTTGCAAATGACATATCGGATGAAGGGCTAGTATCCAAAATTTATAAGGAACTCACCAAACTCCACACCTGAAAAACAAATAATCCAGTGATGAAATGGGCAGAAGACATGAACAGACACTTCTCCAAAGAGGACATCCAGATGGCCAACAGATATAGGAAATG
>CM053560.1:110463992-110555231 GCA_028646485.1 Cryptoprocta ferox
GCGAGGATGTGAAGAAATGGGCACGCTCCTACACTGTTGGTGGGAATGTAAACTGGTGCAACCCCTCTGGAAAACAGTGTGGAGGTTCCTCAAAAAATTAACAATGGAACTCCCCTATGACCCAGCAATAGCACTGCTAGGAATTTACCCAAGGGATACAGGAGTGCTGATGCATAGGGGCATGTGTACCCCAATGTTCATAGCAGCACTTTCAACAATAGCCAAATCATGGAAAGAGCCTAAATGACCATCAACTGATGAATGGATTAAGAAGATGTGGTTTATCTATACAATGGAATACTACATGGCCATGAGAAAGAATAAAATCTGGCCATTCGTAGCAACATGGATGGAACTCGAGGGTGTTATGCTAAGTGAAATAAGTCAGGCAGAAAAGGACAGATACCGTATGTTTTCACTTATAAGTGGAACAGGAGAAACTTAACAGAGCACCATGGGGGAGGGGAAGGGGAAAAAATAGTTGGGGAGAGGGAGGGAGGCAAACCATGAGAGACTCTTGAATACTGAGAACAAACTGAGGACTGGTGGGGGTGGGGGGGAGGGGAGTGGAAATGATGGGCATGGAGGAGGGCACTTGTTGGGATGAGCACTGGGTGTTATATGGAAACCAACTTGACAATAAACTATAAAAAAAAAGGAGGAAATCAGCTGAGATTTTATAATGTGATTCCATTTCTATACATTAAAAGAGGCATACGTGCATACTTATTTTTAGCATTTGTGCTATTGCCTCTGGTGTTAATAAAAGGAACATGACTATCTTGTACCAGTGTGTAAAATATTTCCAAGACTTCGCTTATTTTTAGGATACTAGGGAAACATATTTTCATCCAAAATTTGAACACAAACTTCATGGACCAGCATGATTGTATAACATCTCCCCTGTGTTAAATTTCTTTTTAAATTCGCAACTTTCACATCTTTCACAAAGTTGAAAGCTATTTCAGTAATTACAGTAATTTAGTACTATTCAGTACTATTCAATAAGTCAGTACTATTTTAACAATAAAATTTGAAAATTTTGCCAATCGACAGAAATAATATACCTAAGTGGAATATAAACATGTCAGTTAATCACAATATATTTTTGCTCCCCAAATTATTTTTCAGCCACAAGCGTGGAATAACATGCTTATTCTACATTTGGATAAAGTTCTGGTAGTGTAGTAATGGTTATAATTTTCTGCTTACATTTAAGAAAAATACATAATTTTCCAACTTAAAAAAATATACTCACACACAACACATGCTAGAATACATGCAAATAAAAAGGCATCTAGCGAATCAGAATGCTTATCTATAGTGGGAAGGGGGAAGGAAGGAAACTAAGAGATAAAAGGGAATTCATTAATTTGAAATCAAGGAGGGAGTCTCACTGAAGGGTGATAATGGGCCAAGAAGGATGAGTAACTCAACCTCCCTGCTGACACCTAAGGGCAAAAATATAAAAAATCTTGCAAAGCTCCTGTCTCCAGGCCAAAGCTAAGTCCATCTACTCCAGCTCTGGGGACCAACTTCTTCCAAGAGTTTGAAACAAAAAAGCACAGTGGCCTGTGGCTTATCACCCATCCAGAGATCCAGCATTATAGAAAATTCCCAGCAGCTTGTATGGAGGGTGGTCAAGGCTCAGGGAGTCTCACATATGACCGGTTAGACAGAGAGAAGCGCCCCCTAGGGGCCAGAAAGGTGGCAGGGGTCACAGAATTCTGTTTCTGCTCTATTTGAGTTTAACCAAAACTTCTGGACAAACTTTGAAGCCCTTGACTGCCCAAAAAGCTCTAACTATGAGCAGTGTTCAGGCTGCCGTGGCTGTGAGGGCGGGAATGGGCTGGCAGAGCACTGATCAACCTGAAGCCTGCTGTGCTTTTGGTCCTTAATATCCACCTCCTAAAAGAAAAAAAATCAGGATTCCAAGGAGACACAAGTCTCAGATTCACAGCTGCCTGGCTTATAGAACTCTGAAAAATTCCTGGCATTTTATATCTGTAATACATTCTGTATCACAGTCTCCTGTGGTACAGGAGCCCTCAGTAAAACTATGAAGAAGACAAACTTGGGTGGAAGTCTGTACCCCATCTGAAGTCCTCTGTTCATTCTTCATCCCTTCCATTCAAGGGCCAGGGTGTCTGAGACTCTGCTGCCCCTGCCCTTCCTGAGAGAAAAGCTGATCAACTTGGTCTCACTAAGGTGTGAAGGTCTGAAAGGCTTCCCCTCCTAGGACAAGTTGTATGTTGCTCTAAGAGCCTGATGTATATTGCTGCTGATGCTAACAGTTGAAGTACTGATGGTGGGACTTTAAGCAACTGAGAAGCAAAGATTTTTCAAATTAGGCCAAGGGACTACCACCTGGCCAAACATACCAATAAATCTTGGAGGCATTATCCCCTGCTGTTTGGTTTTGGAAAGCATACCAGTGTCATCTTGGAGGCACAATATGAATTTAATTTTAGTAAGTGCTGTGACTTTTTAGAAAGTAAGATGTGTATAATTGAACTGATATTTATTTTCCCCTCAAATCAAACCAAAATAATTATATTATTTATAATGTTACTCCAAATGGTCACATTTTAAACCCTCAAAGGATAAAACAGTCTTCTGATTTAAGATGGCTTCTAGGACACCCTCTCCATTTGTATGCCTTGATTTTGCTTGTCATCATCCTGTGGGAATACAGTTGGGGACAGAGAAAATTATCCTTTTTCCATCCCCCTTTAGGTGAAAGTTATGTATTTAATTTTGGATTTTGAAAACTCCAAGGGCCTTTCAATTTTGCTTCATCTGAGATAAAATTTCTGTCCTCTCACCGGCCATTCACTGTTATCACCCTGGGAACCCATGGACTCCCTGGGCCCCATCGTAGCCCTCCCCCAGCCACATTCCTCTCCACAGCATAAAGAATCAATAGGACCACAGAGACATACCCAAGCAGAGCTGTGTCCCCTTTCTGGAACAAATTTCAGGTTCCTGAGACTTTGGAATAGCCTTCCCAAACTGCTCTAAGCCTGCCAAGGGCCTCTGCTTCACAACTGTGTCCTCCTGTGGGTGAACTAAACTGTTGGCATGTGCAGCCGTAGGTCCGGAGGGTGGCTGAGGGGCGGCTTTGGCAGGGAGCATGGACAGAGGTTGGACGTGTGAGCTGGGATATCCACAAGCACGTGCACAAGGTTCCTTACAAGGTAGGACAAAGCTGGGGAGGGGGGGGACAAAAAGGATGCCCTTTCCAAGACTCCATGTTCCGGCACAGTCTAGGTATTTGAAATTTGAACCTGGTTTTCCAGGTCTGTATGAAGGTATATTTGTCAAGGTAAGAGGATAAAACAAATTTTGCTTAGCTATTGTTAGTTTGATTTATAACTTTTATGATTTAGACATCGCATGGCACATAGCCTCCATTTATACTCTTAGCTTGGGCCCTGCAAATTTGGGGACAGGGTTGGCCCTATGTTCTCTTGTGAGTTTGAGACACAAACATCTGTTCTCCTGTTCTATAAGACAGGGAAGGAGAGAGTAGAGGAAAAAAATACCTCTAAATACCCCTTCCAGCCCATCTTCCACATGCCACTACAGGGATCTTTCTTTTCTTCTAATTGCTTTATGTTTATATTTTTAAACTTTTTATTGTGGATAATCTCAAACATATCCAAAAGTAGAATAGAAGGTAGGACAGAAAAATGAACTCCCATGTGCCTAACATCCACTTTCAGCAATTATCAATTTATAGCCAAACTTGTTTCATCTTTATCCCCATTCACATCCTCCCCCTCTGCTATGATTTTGAAGCAAATCGTATCATTTCATATGTAAATATTTTTGTATATATTTCTCAAAGATAAGGACTCTTGAAATAAAAACCATAACCACCTCACACTTAAAAAAAATGAACAATAGGGGCACCTGGGTGGCTCAGTCAGTTAAGCCTCCGACTTCAGCTCAGGTCACGATCTCACAGTTTGTGGATTCGAGCCTCACATCAGGCTCTGTGCTGTCAACTCAGAGCCTGGAGGCTGCTTCAGATTCTGTTTCCCTCTCTCTCTGCCCCTCCCCCACTCTTGCTCCATCTCTCTCTCTCTCTCAAAAATAAATAAAATATTGAAAAAACAATTAACAATAATTTTAATGTTGTCAAATATCCAGCCACGTTCAAATTTTTAATTTTTAAATTATTTTTAAAATATTTTATTTGTAAGTCATCTCTACACCCAACGTGGGTCTCAAACTCCCAACCCCAAGATCAACAGTCGCACACTCCACTGACTGAGACAGCCAGGTGCCCCAAATTTCTATTAGTCTTTTAAATGTCACAAATGTCATATTTTTTTAGTTTGTTTGAATCTTGATATAAATAAGTCATGATTGGTGATATGTCTCTTAAATTTCTTTTAAATATCAGAAATAAACTTTCTTTTAAATTTATTTTAGAAATGAGATCATTTATACAATGAAGATTTTACTGATTGCATGCCCATGGTGTCCTTTCATATTTTCTTTTGTCCCTTATAATTCCTGTAAATTGCCATTTGAATGTAGATTTAGGCTGAATATCTTGACAAGAATACTTCCTAGAAGGCTTGTGATGTCTGGTTGTCTTTGTTTTGTTTTGTTTAAAGTTAATTTATTAAATTTATTTTATTTTGAGAAAGACACAGAGAATCTCAAGCAGGCTCTGTGTTCTCATTGCAGAACCTGACATGGGGCTTGAACTCAAGAACCATGAGATCATGACCTGAGCCAAAATCAAGAGTTGGACACTTAACCAACCGAGCCACCCAGACACCCTGGTTTTCTCTACTTGTGATAACAGATGCCGCTAATCAGTGCCACTATCCATTAAGTAATTAGGGGTCACCAAATCGTGATATTACAATTCTATCATTCCCTCTTCATTTATAAAGGGAATTACTTCTATAAAGAGAAACCTCCCCTCATCACTGTTGGGTTACCCAGGAGTACAATTTGTACAGGGAAGACAGATAAATGCTCAATTATTTGTCTTTATCAATTTCAAAATAATTTCATGAGCATGCTCCAAAGGCAACCGATCAGATTTGTTTTAGTTTCATTATGAACTCATGGAGTTAAACTTATTGATGTGCTTCACTCCATTGAAGTTTTACCTGCTAAAATTGTCCATATGTGGCCAGAGGGAGCCTCTTCAAGTTGATTCCTGAATCCTTTTAACCCTATCCTAGCAGTCTTCGAGGACTTCCTTGTCATCTGGTTTGATGGAATCAAACATTTTTTCATGGAACCCACTCTTTTATGGGGAAGTGGGATTTCAAGATCACAATCTTGGCACTGGGGGTGCTCACTGCTACTGGATAGGTTATTGGTCCTAGATCCTTTCAGAGATTAGAACAAGGAAATATGTCTTTTGTTAGTTTTAAAGATAAAACATATAAGTTCATAATGATACTGTCAATTCAAATTCAAGGCTACAGTGTTTTTGCATGACCACTTATTTCTTCCACCTGAGTTTCCTTTCTTCCATGCTAAAAATCTCATTTCTCAAAGATACCAAGAATTATAGAATTAGAATTTCACATAGTTTCTCATTTGTTTCATCTCATATTTATATACAACAGTCTCTGAATACAAATACCAATTCTCCCATCAGCCAAATGATTGCTGAAATGGTTTAAGATCATTTGTTTACAATTCTTTTTGTTCTTAGGTTATTTCTTTCTGTAGATATATAATCAAATTACTGGGGTTGGAACAGTTCCTCAGTGTGCTTACCCCACCAACCACAAGCATTCTTCTCTTTGTTTCATTTTATTTTTTTATTTTCAGAGATTCCATTTATTTATTTATTTATTTATTTATTTATTTATTTATATTGACGGAGAGAGAAAGAGGAAGAGGCAAAAAGAGAGGGTAGAGAGGGTGAGAGAGAATCCCAAGCAAACTCCACGCTGTTAGTGCAGAGCCTGACATGGGACTCAAACTCACAAACCATGAGAATGTGACCTGAACCAAAATCAAGTCAGTGGCACAACCAACTGAGCCACCCAGGCACCCCCCAGGGATTCCTTTTTTATTTTATTTTTTTTTTTAATTACATGATATCTTTACTTGGTCCCAAAGTCAATATACAAAAAAATGTATATTCAAATAAGTTCAGCTTCTTTTTTTTAAGTTTATTGTTTTATTATTGACAGAAAGAGAGAGAGAGAGAGACTGAGTGAGGGAGGGGCAGAGAGAGAGAGAGAGAGAGAGAGAATCCCGAGCAGGCTCCACACGCTCAGTGTGGAGCCCGATGTGGGGCTCGAACTCATGAACCGAGAGATCATGACCTGAGCCAAAATCAAGAGTTGGACACTTAACCGACTGAGCTACTCTGGTACTCCCAAACAGGTTCAGCTTCTATCCCCATCCCCTCCAGTCTATACCCTCCCTCTCTGTATAAGTAACCATTTTTCACTGGTTTATCTTTCCAATGCTTGTCTGTTTTAAATATAAGCAGGTAAGTTTATATGTTTATATATTTGTATCCCTGACTTTCTTAGATAAATATTATACACACATGTCTTTTTTACTCAATAGTATGTCTTAGGTGGAGATATTCCTCATTCCTTTTTACAGCTGCCTAGTACTTCTGTGCATGGGCATGCCAAAGTTTATTCAACCAGCCTGCTGATAGACATGTGGGCTGTTTCCCATTACAAATAGTCCTAAAGTTAATTGCTTTTTGTATTTTGTCCTGAGTTTATTTGAATGCAAATCCTAGACATCATATCATTTCATAGAGGAGTACAGATGTGGTCATGACTCTCCCTTCCTTAAAACCTAACAATGGTTCCTCCTCACTGTTGTATAAAGTCCAAACTCCCTAGCTCAGTAGACAGAACCCTACCAGATCTTACCCGCTCAGCTCACCAGGCCACCTGCTGCCCCTCGCTTCCCAGCACTTCTCATGCACCCTCCACCCAGGAGGATGGGTCCATTCTTCCCTGACACTGTGCTTCTTACACATGCTCTACTTTCTGTTTTGAAAGCTTTTTGTCCTTCCTTTCTTCACCTAGCTAACCATGTAGTAGTTTGTGTAAACCCACTGCTGACAATGCATGAATGTATGGACCATGATTTTCCTACCTCTACCCCCTCACCTCCTGGCTCCTTCAGAGCTGGGTCTCACTTAGTATCTTCCATGCCCAGCAAAAGCCCAGCAGCTCTATGTGCTCAGTAAATGTTTGTTGAACGACCAAACAATTGCCTTTCCTTTTAAATATGCAAAATCAAGGGTGCCTGGGTGGCTCAGTGGAGCATCCAACTCTTGAATTTAGCTCAGGTCATGATCCCAGGGTCATAGGATTGAGTCATGCAACAGGCTTTGTGCTGAGCTTGGGGCCTGCTTGGGATTCACTCTCTCCCTCTCCCTCGCTCTCCCCTTTTACCACACTCCCTCTCTCTAAAAATAAAATTTTTGAAAATTTAAATGAACACAATCAGCTCCAGGTCGCAGCCATACCTCTTACCAACCAGAGAAGCGGCTGTACCATAATGAGCTCTCCTTGGTGTTTTTCTTTTTGTGCCCTTCTGAAAGGAAAGCATTTTCTGCCTGTTAGATGTTTATAAGAGAGACTTATCATCACTGTTGAAAAAAAAAAAAAAGATGTTAGAATCCAGAAACTCAAGTAGTCCAAGAATTTTATGACAAGAACTCCAGTTCTGTCGGAAAAAGACAGACTCAGAGCCAGCGAATGTTGGGCAGAGAAGGGAGGGCCCTGGAGGCCAGCCCTCCACAGCAGGTCCTTGGGCCATCTCACATTTGGCCCCTTCATCGTTGAAGAAGACCCCTTTGTTCACCTCGGAGACCCTCTCCAAGGCAGGCCCAGACAGCCTTCTAGGTTGCTTTCAAGATGGGTTTCCCACAGCATGGCAGAACCAATTCCATTCATGCTTACCTGTTGGCTTACGCTTTGGGGTCGGCCTGCTTCATCATGTCTGCGCTGACGGTGGCTGAAGACAGGCATGTCCCATTGAGTGAGCTCCAATCACAGCCTCAGCCCTCTCCCTGCCACTATGATCCTCAGCCTTGACTTGGAAGGCCCTCACTGCATGCCATCCCTGGGGAGGACCTGTGAGCCATGTGGTTGCAGGAGCGCACACTCTTGGATTTGTCCCCCACCCCCTTTAAACATCACCATCTTGGTGATACCACGTTGAAGGAAGCTCATGGCAGCTCAGGAGAAGCCTGGAGAGGAAAAAGAAGTTCTGGTTCGAAAAGTTATCAAAGCACCACAGAACTGGAGAGGTGCCCCGGGGATCACCAAAGAGGCCTCTCTTCAAACTGTTTTATAAATTTAGGTACCGTGCTGTACTTTCAAGCTTGAAGAAAGAGTTCTGATTAAAAAATAACAGTAATAAGTTTGCAAAACCCTAGCCCTAGGGCAGCTTCTTGCCTGATACAAGAATTCCCTTTATTAAGGCGTCTTTGTCACATGGCCATCCAGACTTGCATGCTCTATGAGTCAGGAGGCTCCTAAGATGTCATTCTATTGTTTGGCAGCTCTAATGATCATAAAGAGCCCCCAGAGCCTCCATGTTTCTCTGCATTGGTCCTTTTCTGGATCTTCTTCCCCTTGACTGGGCTGCAGCCAGTTAGCTGAAGGCAGAGCTCAAATCCTTCCCCTCTTCCCACTGCACCTCTTCTCCTTATTAATGTCCTCAGGTCCTTGGTCTGCTCCTTTGATATTTAACAGACCATTACCTGCCCTAAAGGGATTCTCTTGTCAGAAGTAAAAATGTTTTATGGCTATCTCTTCAATTTGCTGTGCCACTGATTCAAAACAGCAGTTGTTTTTCTCTTTAAGGGTTTTTTTTTTCCTCCTACTTGTGAGTTCTCTCCCTTTTTAAAGGTGTGAAGATGGAAAGCAGGCCCCAGCAGGTCTGAGATTGCCTCTCCGGGCGTTTCCTAACACTGTCCTTCTTCACTTCCTGTCACGGAGGTTGTTGCTGTCAGCAGCCTTCCAAGGAGGCAACTTCAGGGGTGCAGAATTACAAACTTTCTAAATTACAAGTAAAGCGGTTTGATGACCCACACCAATAGAAACAGTGGTTCAAATTGGTAGTTTCGCACCTGACCGCCTGCACTGGAATCATCCAGAGGGCTTGTTAACACAGATCCCAGGACCCGGCCCCAGGTTTCTCATTCAGGGGGTGTGTGGTGGGGCCAATGTGCATTTCTAACTTGTCCCAGGTGATGCCTATGCTACTGGTCTCAGAACTATACTTTGAGAACCACTGGATGAAATGACTGGAGAAACATTCAAAAAGGAAGCAAGTTTCAGAGAATGGAAGTGTTTCTAAGTGCCCAGTAGGAACACTTGCGGCTGGACTTGCACACCCCTCAGGTACCTGAGCTCCCCAATGCCTCCCCCTGCTGTGGCTCCTCTCCTGCTTGCCTGTGGCATCACCCCCCCCACCCCCCATGGAGTCTCACTGGGCCAGAAGCACTGTGCCTGGCACTTAACCCTTTCTTTGCTGACCATTTTATCTCAGAGACTAAAGGAAACTGCTCCTCTGGACCCAATTTTGGCCTTTAAAAAGGAATTGGCAAGAAAATAGCCATTTCATCCTGGAGATGGCTATCACCAGAGAATGGAACATAGCCATGGCCTCAACCAGCATTTAAACAACTCCCATTCATGTCAAAGGGCCCTGCAGACATGTCTGAGAGTCCTCGACATGGCACAGTTCAAAATTCTGGGAAATCTGATTCCCAAGAGATGTGGCTCCTGAGAGATGAGAAATACTTTAATAATAACGGTGGCCTGATTTTGCCATGCTAGAGGATGTTAGGAAGAGAAGCCGAGCAGGAAACCAAAGCAGAACGGGCTGTCATCAGGACTAAGAGGTGTTAGAGTTTGTGTTGGGGGGGGCGGTTTGTTGGTTTTTAAAATTTGTCACACCACCTGAGCATCAAACAAAGACTGACGACACACTGTGAAACTTCCTGGTCCAAGAGAAAGGGCAATTAAGTTTCAGGGGCAGGAGCTGTCAATTGGTAGCTAATGTGTGTGGAAAATAAGCCCTCATTTCTGGCATCTTAACTCCAGGCTGTGGGATTCATCTGACCCTGCAGCCTTATCAAAGCATTGCCCTTTTGTTGCTTAGAAAATCACTTTATTGAGATCTTAAAATGCCAAAGTTTTCAAACCATTGTCAGTGGCTATCAGAACTTAGATGAGCTTTCATCAGAATGTGTGTATTTTCTGTTTTAACCTTCAAGAGGAATTGCTATAGTACCCACTGAGGTTTGACGAGAGCTGTTTTATGACAGCGGTTCCAGAGCTTTCCTTCACATTGTATTTTGGCTATGCTTGCTTCATCTTTTTATTACCTAGCAAGGAAAGAATTTCCTTTTTTTTTTCTAGTCTAAACATTCCCCACGAGAAAAACAGTCTGCTTTTCTGTTGAATAATAGGCCAAAGAGCCTGTTTAATAAAAAGTAAACTCTATTTAGAAATTAATGGTGGTAGGTAAGAATCAACATAATTCATGTTAATCTTATTTTTGCTACCTGATAGAGCATAAAAAAGCAGATTGCCTTCCTCAGCTTGCTTTGAAGGAGAGTTGATTCTCTCCAAAATGTCTCCACCATCTGTTGTGAGGACAGTTGTCTTACCCAAGGGCTCATTATTCCTTTCTAGATGAGTCAACATCCTCCTAACCCCTGCACCCATCTCACCACCTCCACTGTCCTTCCCTTCTCATTTTGCTAATAATCCCTTCTCCACACACTTCCCAAAACACACTTCCATGGCTCATGGATCAAGTCCACATTCCTCCTCAGGGGGTACCACAGAGCCCCCCACCAACATTCCTTTCCAGCTTCACCTTGCCCAGTCTCCCAGTTCTCAGCTCCTGCCTCAGAGCCATTGCCTTTTTTCTGCCCCCTTAGGGCCATTGCTTTTGAGTCCTGCAGCCAGGAGCTCATTCATCCACTCAGCACCCATTATGCCCTTTGGCCCTGGGCAAGGGTTTTAATAACAATAACAACAGCTAACATTTACTAAGGACTTTCCACAGGCCAGGCACTGTGCTAGTCCCTTCAGGTAAGAACTCATTTGATGCACACAATGACCCTATTAGGTAAATATAGTAACTCATCAATCTCAGTTAACAATAATAAAACAGACTCAGAGATTCTAAGCAGCTTGCCCAAGGTCATGCTTCACAGTTTTGGGAGAGACAGAAGATCTAAAGATTAAGTGCTATAGTAGATATGTGAGTGTATAGTGGGAGACCAGAGGAGGCTTCCACCTACCTTTTATCCTTCTCCCTTCCTTCTTTCCTCCCTCCTTCTTTCTTTCTTTTTTTCTTCCTTCCTTCCTTCCTTCCTTCTTCCCTCCCTCTCCCTCCCTTTTTCTCTCTCCCTCCTTTTCTTTTTCTTTTCCTTCTTTTTTCTTTTTCTTCTTTCCTTCCTTCCCCCCCTTCCTTCCTTTCTTTCCTTCCTTCTTCCCTCCCTCTCCCTCCCTTTCTCTCCCTCCTTCCTTCCTTTCTTTTCCTTCTTTTCTTTTCTTTCTTTCCTTTTCTTTCCTTCCTTCCTTCCTTCTTTCTCTTTCTTTCTTTCTTTCTTTCTTTCTTTCTTTCTTTCTTTCTTTCTTTCTTTCTTTCTTTCTTTCTTTTCCTTCCTTCCTTCCTTCCGTCCTTCCTGTTTTGGTGCACCTGTTATGTTCCAGGCATTGTTCTAGGTACTTGGAAAACATGAAAGAAGAAAACAAAGAACTCTGCCTTCATGGAGATTACATTCTTGTGGCAAGAAATGGACAAAAGAGAACAGACATTATAAGTAAATTATATAGTATGTTTGAAGGTGGTAAGTATGGAATCAAATGAAGAGAAAGGCCTAGGGAAAGGGGAGTCAGTATGAGAGTAGCAGTTTGCAGTATTAAGTAGGGTGGTCAGGGTGGCTGAATTAAGCAAGGGACCTTTTACCAAGACCTGATGGAAGGAAAGGAGTTACCTTATGGCTGTCTGGGGAAAAAGCATCCTTGGGAGAAGGAATGGCTAGTGCAAAAGTCCTGAGGCAGGAATATGCCAGTGCCTGATGTGTTTGAGGAACTAGAATGGTGTCCAGTGTGGAGGGAGAGGAGTAAATGAGAGAAAATAGCAGTAGATGAGGTCCAAGATATAAGAGGAGGGGTGGGAACCCAGATTCTATAGGACCTTGTAGCTATCATAAGGACTTCGGTTTTCACTCTGAGTGAAGTGTCAAGTGGTGGGGAACAATTCTCTTCTATTCTTGTGCCCTCTGGAGAAGAGATTATGGAGAAGAAGGTGGAGGGTGGGGAAAAGGGAGTCAAAATGGAAGCAAGAAATAGGAGTTGATTACATTAATCAGAAGCGATAGGTCAGGCTGTAGCAGTGCTAGACTAGAAATGGAATGAGAGAAAGAGAGGAACTAAGGACTCAAGGCTTCCAGGAGCCTCACTTAGAAGCCCAAATGCTTTGTCTCTTGCCCCACCTTCTGTCTACCTTCTACTCTATTCTGCCTCCTTTACAGGTTCCTCTGATTTCACTGTTGGGCTTTTAAAGGGCAAGGCACCAGTCTTAGCTGTTTTTGTATCTCCAGTGCCCAGGAGGGCTGCTGTTTGCACAACTCCAGGGTTCTACATTCACACTGTAACCTATAGGCAATGCTGCTGCCTTGCGGGGCGTTTCATTATGAGGAGCTCAGTCAATGATTGTCAGAGAGGGGGCTGTGGAGGAAGGAAGGGAGTCTCTTTGAATTAGCAGATTTGTTTGCAATCACACATCCCAAACTGGAAATAGTTCATTTAAGTTACTTTAATATTAGCATTATATATATTTAAATATATTATTAAAAATACATCTATATAAAAAATAACACCTACATTTTAAAGTTCCTACAGACATTTTTTGTCATGAGAATTAAAGTGTTAAATCCATCATCTCCACTTTTAAATTCCTCTCATAAAAAGCAGTGTTTCTTCCTGCCTGTTTAAATCATATTCCACACTGAAATTGGTTATGTAACTTAGGAATGAAAACAATCCCATGCCTTACTTTTAGTTTGTCCCTTGGGAGATTGGTACAGGAAACTTACTGAGGTGGAGTGGAGAATCAATAAAGTCATAACCATAAAGCAATTTGATGAACTTTTTCTTAATTAAGTGGGAAATATAAAATTCTTTTCGATAAATGTATTATTAAAACACTCCTGCTAGGTAAAGCAGGGAAAGACAGAGTCAGAGCTGGAAGGAAATGGAAAGATCCACTTTGGTTTGTTTGTTTGCTGGTTGAAGTTTATTTATTTTGAGAGGGAGAGAGAGAGAGAGAGAGGGAGCACAAGCAGGTGAGGGGCAGAGAGAGAGAGGGAGAGACAGAATCTCAAGTGGGGCTCAAAACCACGAAACACAAGATCATGACATGAGCCAAGATCAAGAGTCAGACACTTAACCGACTGAGCCACCCAAGCACCCCGTAAAGATCCACTTTGTGTGTGATCTCTTCCATAGCCCTCTGATGAGGAACAGGAGCCAAGGAAGGAGAAAGAGCAGCTGGGATTGTAATGCTGTTGAGTGGCGGAAGCCCAGGTCTGCCTTCTGACACCAGTCTAGCGCCTTTCCCAGACACAGTACTGCAGCTTCCTATCAGAGAAGCACAGAAAACAAAATTATAGGCTTTCAAAGCCAGGCTCTTAAAGCAATACACAGAACCACTAGACCAGTAGCTCCGAATGGGGTGATTTTACACCCTGGGGGACATTTGGCAACATCTGGAGACATCTGTCACAAGTAGAGTGGGGAGGTGCTATTGGCATCTCACCAATAGGGGCCAAGGACACTGCTAAACATCCTAGTACACACAGGACAGACTCCCAGCAAAGGATTATTCAGCCCCAATTGTCAACAGTGCTAAGGCGGAGAAACCCTGAACTAGACTGCAGACCCCAAATGAAGATAAAGCCAGTGAGGCAGCTCCCACCCTGGGGGCCAGGAGCACAGTGAACTACAGAAAGAGCTGCATTGGTGAGGGCCCCTGAGCTTCTGTTTGGATTCTATTTCCATGGAATGCCAGCCCAGTGAGCAAGCAGGCAAAGGGACCCAGCTTCTCTGGTAGGCTTGGATTCAAGGCTTCTGTCATCAAAACTGGATTTGTCTCCTCTATGATCCTTTTTACCTGGGATTTTATCCTATCAGTATCATTATCGAGCTCTAGTCTCTCATGTTTTTTTTTTTAAGTTTTTATGTTTATTTTTGAGAGAGAGAGAGAGAGAGAGAGAACGAGCAGGGGAGGGGCAGAGAAAGACACACAGAATCTGAAGCAGGCTCCAGGCTCTGAGCTGTCAGCACAGAGCCCAATGTGAGGCTCAAATTCACCAACCATGGGATCATGACCTGAGCTGAAGTCGGATACTTAACCGACTGAGCCACCAAGGCACCCCTCTCTCATGGGGTTTTGAATAAGGTCACCATACACCAAATATTTAGGGACCCTTTCTTTTTTGCCAATCTTCTCAGTTATAATAAAAACTTAATATGATACAGGGGTGCCTGGGTGGCTCAGTCAGTTAAGCATCTGACTCTTGGTTTGGGCTTAGGTCATGATCTCCTGGTTCTTGGGATCAAGCCCTGTGTTGGGCACTGTGCTGAAGGCGAAGAGCCTGCTTGGGATTCTCTTCTCCCTCTCTCTCTGCCTTTCCCCTGCTCTCTCTCTCTCTCTCTCTCTCTCAAAAATAAATAAGTAAACTTTAAAAAACTTAATTGATACAAATATAAATGAGAGAGAAAACATTCTTCTGCTCTTAAAGATCTAGAGAGGGTAGGAACAGAAGTCAAAAGAGGGGGTTTATGTTGATGGGTCTGGGAATTTATAAGGAAAATCAGTGGGAAGGAAAGAGTTGAGGGGATCAGAGGTCATCAGATATAGAGTATCTAGAGGAGGATGGGATGGGGCTGGGGCTTAGTACCAACTCTGGTGGCTCTACACTCCAGCTACACATGCCTATTCCAGATCATTTTTTCCCTACAACCAAAATGATCTTCTCAAAGTCAACCTGACAACATACACTTAGTGGTGTTTCCCGATAAACTCTGAAATGACCCAGCTGGTTTCCTGCCTTTACCTCCTGGTTATATTCATCTGCAGAATCAACCTTGATCCAAGGTCTAAGGTCAAGCCTATCATTAGGAAGTATTTTAAGGGTTAATTCTTACATTTTGATATAATTTCACACCTAAGAAAAGTTTCAAGAATATAACTTTGACTCAGATTCATCAACACTTTGTTTTGCCCCATTTGCATCATTATTCTCTTTCTCTTCCCCTCCTTCCCACCCTTTTTTTTTTTTTTTAACGATTTGAAAGTAAGTTGCAGATATCATGCTCCTTTGTCTTCTAAGTACTTAAGTGTGTATTTTTAGAACAAGGACATTCTCATTAAAACCATGGTTCAATTCTCAAAAATAGGAAGATTTATCATTGGTACAATATTAACTAATTACACTACATTTCCAAATGTCAGTATTGTTCCATTAATGTCCTTTATCCTTATTTTTTCTTTCTTCAGGATCCAGTCCAGGATCACATGTTGTATCTGGCTGTCATACTTCAATCTCTTTTAAACTAGAAGAGTTCCATGACCCTTTTGATTTTTCTTCACATGTCATTTTTGAAGAACATAAGTATTTGTAGAATGTCCCTCACTTGGTGTCTGTCCAAGGTTTCCTTGCAGTGATTCAGGCTATTTTTGTCAGGAAAGCCACAGAAATGATAGTGTGTCCTTCTCAACGACCATATCAGAGGACAAATAATATTAATGTGTCCTGGTATTGCTGATGTTAATTTTGATCATTTGGTTAAGGTGGTGTCCACCAGGTTTCTCAGCTATAAAGTTATTGTTTTTCTCTTGGTAATGAAAAAGTCGTTTGTGGTGAGATGCTTTGAAACTTTAAATATAACGTTCTTCATTAAACTTTCATCCACTAGCTGTAGCATCCATTGATGACTTTCTAACCCCATCATTTGTTTTATGTTTATCAGGTGGCATTCTGCCACATGGAGGGAGGTTCCCTCTTCTGCTTACTTGTTTAATTCATTACTTTATATCACCATGGACTCATAGATTCTTATTTTATTCAAAATGTTATAATCTATTACCATGACTCATTCTGATGCTTAAACTGTACTGTATTTGGCCAGTAGGAGCCCCTACAAGCTGACTACAGTGTCCTTTTGACATGTCCCCATTATTCTTCTTTTGAGGAATTTTAAGAATTCCTTAAAGTACATGGAAATGCTGGACAAAATACAATCCAAAATGTTTAATAATATAAATCAGAGTGCAAGAGTCAGAAAAAGAATCTCCAGGTGCTAGAAACAAAGAAGGAATAAAAACAAAGAAGGAATCAACAGGGGCACAATGGCTCAGATATGGCCACTGGATATGGGCCTTAACCACTGCCGCTGAGGTCTAATGTCAAAGAGAGGAAAGGAGATGATGTTTGTACATGTGGAGAGCTGGCCAGGACCACGAAGGAAGATCTCTTTGAGACAGAGACTAGAAAAACACCACTTACTGGTCTAAAAGGAGAAAGAAATTGCAGTATCTGCCAGTCATGGGTATATAAGGTCACTGATGAAAACTGGGATCCAACACTTGCCTGTGCAGATACATGGGAGGTCCTAATTTACCCTATTATGAAGTACGGAAATTTCAGGCTAAGAAATTTAACACAGAAACCTGTCTAGAATAGATAAAACCAAAGGGTTTAACAAAGGACACTTCCACAATGTTCCAGATTCCCATGAAAACTGAAAACAACTCTCACTAAATGTGAACTCAGCCATAATTTGCAAACCACAATGAGGCAGAGACATTGGACTACTAAATGGGAATATAACTAGAAGTCACAGAATCATCTCAAAGACACTTTAACATAAACTGAAATATCCAAAGAGATAAAGAATATAGAGACCACAAGGCAAGAACAGGCTGAGAGACATAAAGAAAACAAAAGCCACAGCCATTGAAACAAATGGATATTATGTCAGCTCCCTCCTCTTGTACCATTAGTACATTCACTCAGTAGATATTTACTATGTGCTAATCACATCCTGGACACACAATGGTAAAGAAGATATAGCTGCAAGCCCTCAAGAAGCTTACATTCCAGTTTTAAGTGCAAGATGATACACTGATTTCTAGATAAGCCGTTATACTTCTTTTTTTTGCCACACATAAACTTTCATAAATATTTGTCTTTAAATTTAGCAGGGTAGTGGCATTAATACAAACGATCTCCATCTGTTTCCCTCTCTTAAGCACGTAGGAATTGTTTTGGTAGGTTGTTTGGGAGTGTGAGAGTTTAGCTGAGATGTTGCACTATATAATGTGGAAGGGCTGAAGAAGCACAGAGTGAAGACTAACTTGCTGTGTGACGGCCAGTTAATGTGTAAATCGCTTCATCACAGCTCAGTCTCAGCTTAGTCTAGCTTCCCTTTCCTTATCACCACGAAAGTAGTCCACAATTAAATGTGATCAAGTTTTTCATTAGAGTACTCTTTAGGAAATCAATCACTTGCATGATGTCATTGTCATAGATGGAGCAACACAGCATCAGTTCTGACGGTCCAGCAATTGGCACAAAAATACCTTTGTTTATGTTTTCAGTGTATCTTGTAATGGGATAGCCTCTTTACCTGTGTCACTAACCACTGCTAATGGTACAACAGAACAAAACAGTGATGCCTTCTGTTCATTGGAACCTGGTCTCAGAAGAAGAAAAATATCTTTGTAAAATAGAGAACTAGTTAGGACTTTATTTTTTAAGGTATGTAAAATGAAGATTAAAGGCTATCTTACTTCTAAAAATTCCTTTAATCATTTTTAAATAGTCTTATCAAATCAAATGGTTTCCTTTCTACACCTTGTGAACTATCTGTCTTTGGTTAATTTGAAATGAAGATATGGTAAACTTTAGGTACTAGTCTTTCTTTGTACTTGGATTGAGTCCCTTTTTCCAAATAAAACTGAGATATTTTATATTTGGTAGCTTCTCTGGGGGCCCTTAGATAGTTGAGATGCTCATTGATATCAGTTATAAAAATAATTTATAGCAGCCAGGAAACCTAGACAAATATTTATTCCATGAAACTAAATGTTGAAATAAAGCAAATTAGTTGTTATACTTTTATCAAAAATTTCACTCTAATTGGCTCTAATCTAATCTAAATCTCACTCTAATCTAAACCATTTTCGAAAGTGAAAAAGATTTCATAGCTTAAGTAGAAATTTCTCACTTAAAAGTAAATATTGTTACACAAAAACCTTAGCGAACCAACAGCACACATTCTTACATTTAAAACTGCAAAGGAAATCTGAAAAGGCCACATACTGTATGATTCCAATTACAGGACTTCCTAGAAAAGGCAAAACTAGAGATACTAAATTCAGTGGTTGCCAGGGGTTGGGGATGGGGAGGGCTAATATGCAGAGCACAGATGATTCATAAGCAGTGAAAACAACTCTATGATGATAATGGTGAATACGTGTCATTGTATATTTGTCCAAACCTACAGAATGTGCAACACCAAGTGTGAACCCTAATGTAAACTATGATCTTTGGTCTTTGACTAATAATATCGTGTCATTGTATGGTCATTGATTGTAACAAATATCCACCCTGGTGCAGGATTTTGAGAGCAGGAAGGCTGCTTGTATGTGAGGAGCAGAAAGTATATGGAAAATCACTGTACCTTGTGCTCAATTTTGCCGTGAACCTGCAGGTGCTGTAAAAACTAAAGCCTATTTTTTTTTAAAAAACTGTAATGGAAAGAACAAGAAAGCCAAATATGACATTGTGGCTTTTACCCTGAGTGTCCTGGCTTCCTTTAAATTCATATCACAAACTAGACAGCCATTTTCTGTCCTGTAAATTTGCCCAATCAGAACCACCTAAGAATTGACTTGTACAAATCCTGTCAACTTTTTCATTCTGAAGTAGTACCTGCAGTCAAACAATGGAAGTGATTAAGTCCTTTAGCCAGAATCAGCCAATAATTCAAAAAGCCACATTTTATTTTTACTCTCATGCTAGAAGGATAAATTCAAATTTTCCTAATTCTATCGAAATTAAAACAAAAGCGTTATTTTTAAAGGTTTATTAAAATTAAAATCCAAAGAAAGTCTTAAAAATAAATTTTTCTAGTTTGACTTAGCAGAAGATATAGAAACTCTTTTCAAGCAGATGATGCTTTTTCTCCGTATGCTTATAAAAGCCAGTTGTTTAATACTAAATCTTCACTCAGGATAGGATAGGCTCTGCCGTGGTTAAACATACATACTCCCCTCCCCCAAGATCTCAGTGGCTTCACACACACACACACATATTCTCAGCGGCTTAACAGAATAAAAGTTTATATTTTTTTGGTCATGCAAAGTCCACTGAGGGTCCAGCTGACCTCCATGTGGTCACTCAGAAATCAAGGCCTCTCTGACCTTGTGGACCCACCATGTCAAGTGAGGCCTTCTCCACAATGCCATGGCAAAGGAAATGGGTTGGTCACTGGCCCAGTCTGAGAGTGACCCACACTATTTCCACTAACTTTTAACTGGTCAGAGGTAGCAACTGTCTACCTGCAAGGGGGCTGGGAAGTGTAATTTTCCTCATGCCAGGAATGAAAGGAGAACATATTACTGAACACTAATAATATCACCAAAAATCTTGTATCTGCACAATATCAAGGCTGAATGTAGAATGTTAATTCTTAACTCAAGATGAAAATAAAATCCATATCTAATGACCTAACAATTCTGATATAGATTTTGAAGAATCTAATAACAGAAACAGTTTCATACTAATCAAACTGGTTATTCCTGATATCCCAACTTTAGTAAGGCTGACAATTGACAAGTGCATGATAACGGCGTATCTTTAATTCTTAAACTGCTATGACTAGATAGGTGTTGTAGGTTAAAATGAAAACCTTGTACTTTAGGTATCAGGGTAAGCAAGCTATCATATAGTGTAAGAGTTTACAATTTGCATTCACACTTCACATCAGTAAAGACAGGGACAGCAGAGAGGTAGGCAGATGCTGTCAATTCTATCGCAAAGAGCTTCAGGCTTTCCCAAATACTCACTGAGGACTTGTTAAGCCCCCTGTGTGTGCCACAGAAGACACAACTTTAGTCTGGAAGAAGGTTAACAGAATATGTAGCTGACCTCTTCCCCCAAAATAAAAGTAATTAAAAAAATTTTTTTAAATGTTTATTCATTTTTGAGAGAGAGAGAGAGAGAGAGAGAGACAGACAGAGGGGGAGGGGCAGACAGAGAGGGAAATACAGAATCTGAAGCAGGTTCCAGGCTCTGAGCTGTCAGCACAGAGCCTGATGCAGGGCTTGAACCCACTAACTGCAAGATCATCATGACCTGAGCCGATGTTGACATTCAACCAACTGAGCCACCCAGGCACCCCAAAAGTAATTAAAAAAAAAAAAGAAAAGAAAAGAAAGACTATCTGTGGTTAAGAGCTAGGAAAACACACATTCCTCACCTTGTCGCTTTTCTTACTTCTGGCAAAGATGAATAAATTGATCCCCTGAATAAGGTAGAAACTGACAAATACTTATCAAGTATGATTTTAATTTCAATAGAACTGATAGTGAGCTCTACCACTGATAACTAACCAGCTCTGCTACTGATTTCAACCTGTGTAATTCTTAGGGTTATTTCTAGCACCAAACAGCAGGACCAAATAGCAACCGAAATAGGTCAAGTGTACATTCAATTATAACTTGATTCTTTTATCAAAAAAAAAGAAAATGAGAATAGGTAGCAAGAATAATTTAAGTTTTGAGAACACTCACTACCCAAATCTAAGAACAAATAAAGTGAGATCATGTATAATAACAAAACCAATGTGAAATATCTGGGAGATCAAAAAAAACAAACAAACATATAAAAAGATAGGACATTTCATTTTTAATCAGTCAAAAATGAAGAGTTCTGGACAATGTCAAATTCCACACACCAAATGCTATAGTTACACATTAAATATAATTACTATCTATACATATGCAAAAATATAGTTCTATTTCATACAATAAAACCCTTTATAGAAACCATTTTAAAATTAAGCAGAACTTCTCAACATTAAAATGTGAGGTATAAGTCCTTCTAAAGGTTCCTTTAAAGGTTTTTAAAACAAAATGCTAAATCTAAAATCAATGTCCTTTCTGTCAGTTCCAAAGTTAAATCTACTTAAAACAAAAGAAAAATTGATAGCTCACATACTATTTAAATAATATTGTTCAGGCATCTCTAAAATCCTGCATTTTTTTCAAGTATGGAAACAGAACTCAAATATCCCACGATACAGTACTAAACAGATGGAATATTCAGGAAACACTTCGTTGTCATATGGCACAATATTGTTTTATTTCTTCGATACATTTTGAAATAAATACCAGGTTTGGTTTTGTTCTTCTAAAAGGCCAAGATTACAATCTACATTTAAGATCATTCTGACTGTGGTAAGACTTGAGTGTAAAATATAACATCGATATTTTATCACAAAAGTAAAGCTGGTAACAAATTATAAAAGACACAATACTCTACCAGATCTACCCAGGGATTAAAGTTCATCATGATAGAAATACTCATCATGAAGCTGTCTGCCATAATCTGTGGCTTCGCTGGTAAGAAACAAGTCCTGGTGCTCCAGAATCTCTGCATCCGAGAGCTTTCTATCACTGTTCAAATCCATTTCATCAATCAGGTGAAGAGCCTTCAAAACGAAACAAAACAAAAAGGTGTCAAGTACAGTAAGTATTTTCAGCAAGATGTTCACATTTCAATGTGATTGGATTTGTCAAAATCATTCAGGTGTGCCAAGTACTCATTATTGTCGAAGTATCTCAAAATATTACATGTTATAACAGGTTGTCTACAGCTTCTCCTATTATACTCTTTCTTAATTTCTGCCAGGTTCTGCCTCCTCCCCACTCAAATCCAATTCAGGATACCTCAAAGTTAAGCCAAAAAAATATAACCTACTTTGGGCCCTTATAGGTAAAGTATAAACTCTTATTGTTCTATTCACTGTACTATCAAATTAATACATGATATAATCTTAACTTGTCTCGTTGACAATGTAAAACAGTTCACAGATTTAAGTCAGGAAATAGCAATATATGGATTCTAAAGAAACAATTCCATTACTTCTTTCTTTGGCTTATGGCTTTGAACTTCTTTTCCTATTAACAGCACCAAATCTGGGCGAGAAAGAGGAGAATTTTTAACACTCACCTCTTCTTGTGCAATTCCTTGATTATTGGGTACTACCCAAGACAACAGCTCTTGGGGATCAAGCCTGCCATCGGTATCTTTGTCATAATCATTCAGGAATCTATCTTTCTCAACAAGTATCCACTCTGGATCCTCATTTGCTGCTTAATTAAAAAAAAAAAAGCACAATATACATACACAAGAATAGAACCTATATCCAATAAGACGTTTGGTACATCCCTATAATAAAGGAAATGAACTTAGAGCTTGTATCAAGGAAGCCCAATGAAACAGATCTACTTATCTGAGAAGTCCTGAAATAAGTATACAGTATATAATTTTCAAAAGTGACATGTAAGTCTAAATGACCCAGAGTGTTTATTTTTTATTAATTTTTTTTTTGAGAGAGAGAAAGAGATTGAGTAGAAGGGCAGAGAAGGAGGGGGACACAGGATCAGAAGTGGGCTCTGTGCTGACAACACAGAGCCTGACATGGGACTCGAACTCACATGAACTCATAACTGTGAGATCATGACCTGAGCCACCCAGGTGCCCCACCACTCAAGAGTTTTTAAAGGGATGTATATTATCACAACTAGTAAGTTTGGTAACTGCTGCTAATTGTTCTGGTATCTAGTTATCCCACATTTGAGCGGGGTGCATGTACCCATGTACACATTACATATACATCATACAACTATAGAAAACTTCCTATGTGTACTTATAAAGTAATATCGTGTGCAATTTTAAAGTGAAATTCGCACTAAGTGATGCTTTGAAGTAACAATTCTAAAAAGACTGCTGTGAAGAGAAAAAGCTGCACGTGCAGATTCCTCAAATTTCAAACACTCAGGGTCTATACCAGTAATTATAGTATTTTGTTTCTTTTTCTTTTAAGATCTATATGCAAAGGTACAGGATTTTGTTTAAAAATATCAACCTTTACCTCTTTGCCCATTTGAATTGATAATTATGTTGCATTTGTTTGGAAAGGAAGAAAACTGTTTGAATCTAGATGTGGAAGTAAAAGTGAGATAGCATTCTCACAGAAGCCATGAATCCTTCTGTTTTGCTTGTATTACATTTACTTGGCAGAACAAGCAGAAATCAGGCACAGTTCTTCTTGTTCCATTTCCCTCTGTCAAACAGACCTCTCAATGAGCAAGCCTGTCTCCCAATTCCTTTCTTCTTAATTCCATTATTTTCTTCCTCCTTCCACACACCCCAGGGTACTTACTTGGATCCCGCCTGTAGTCACCAAGAAATTCTTCCAAACTAACAAATCCATCACCATTTTTGTCATGTTCTTCTAAAGCCTCTTGAATGACAAATTCCTATTGCATGTTCATAAACAACAACAATTAGTTACAAAAAAATTTCCCACCACCATCTAAATCCATCCCAGTACAGAAGTTCTTTAAGAATAATCATTTTAGTTGTCCATACTTGCAAGACGATCTTTCTAAACACTGGAATTTAGAAGCAGGAATAAAACCACAAATATTAAGTAGTTTTAAATTTAATAGCTCCTGCCATTGAGAAGAACTCCACTTTACCCTCCTAAACAACCTGAGCACTAAACTCACAATCCTATTTTCTGCACATTCCCCTCCTTCTCCAGAAGGACACCTCTTACCACCCGAGTCTCCTTTAGCTCCACTTTTCCTCTAGTCCATGAACAACCCCAAAAGAAGCCTCATTTTAGATCCCTTTGTGTGGAAGTGTGGTTCTGCCTCCAGATCTAAATGAAATGTGTCAGTCCCCCATAAACCTATACCTCCTTACTTCCTATTCCACCAAATCTATCCCATTCACCCCAAACTAGCCCAAATCTGCCCCTCATTCTTATCATGGCTTCTTATCAACCAATCCTCTCTAACCCAAAGATTACACACTTTCTAGTTACACTTGACCCAAGATAACCTGTTTAATGGCCAATTATTTCAAGCCTTCCCTTATTACCTTCCTGTATCTTCTTGTACCCTTTCTTACTTTGCCAATCTCCACCCTGTACAGCAGACCCACATCACTTTCTCTTTTATTCCAGAATCATGAAGTCTAAAAGAAAGAGAAACCCAAACCCAAACCTAATGCTTATAAAAATAATTTTTTTCCTTTCAGTGGACTCTCACTGCAGCAAGGAAGTCTGTCTCTGCCTCAGTTTCCCTAACATATACATACTCTAAAACTGTTTTTTGAAAACTCCACTTTGAGCCTTACTGCAACTCTCTCCAAATACTCTCTTGGCATAGACCTTCCCATTTTTTCAAACAAGGTACAAGGTATCTTCTGAGAGACAGAGAGTGAATGGGGGAGGGAGAAATGGAGACAGAGGATCCAAGCCAGCTATCTCTGTGCTGACAGCAGAGGGCCCGATGTGGGGCTTGAACTCATGAACTGTGAGATCATGACCTAAGCTGAAGTCGGATGCTCAACTGACTGAGCTACCCAGGCGCCCCAAGTTACACTTGTTTACCAGCATTGCATCCTCACCTTTAATTACCTCTATTTTAATGCCTATTCCTCTCATCCTTCTCTTCGATCTTAAGAGTTAGCTAAATTTCGCCCTTCTCTAGGGTGAACCCCTCAACAGTCTTCCTAGATCCCATACTTTTCCATTTCCTAAGTGTTTTCTTTCACTCTTAACTCTGGCTTCTCCTAAGGCTCCAACCTCTTCTCTATCAGCTTCTTCTATGCCTTTAACACATTCAAGTCCCCATGACTTTGCTGCACTCTAATTACCATCCTGGTTTCTTTTCTTCCATGCCTAGCCTCTTATGGGTTACATTTATTATTCTGTCCTCATAACCTGCTGCCACCTGAACACCTTTCCACCTGGATTCTAGCATCACAATTGTGACGAAAATATATTCTCAAAAGTCTCTGATTCTAGCCAAACCCAAAGGCTTCCTTTACATCTGCATGAAATAACACTTAAATACAAGTTTTAGTTTTCTAAAAATCAAATGTTACAGATTTTATATATAGAGTCAGGGATCTTAACCTGGGTATCCAAAGATTAGCTTTAGAGAATCTGAGAATCTCCTGAAATTATAATCCCCTATTTTGTGTGCAGGAGCACACGTGATTTTTCTGGGCCAGAGTCCACAGGTTGCTCCATATTTTTCAAGGAATCTGTGATCCCAAGTAAGTTCAGAATCACTGATTATTCCTCCATTTAAGTAATCCTCTTGGGAGACAACAGACCTATTTCAATAATGTTGCCATGGTTAAAAAAAATTTTAGGGATGCCTGGGTGTCTCAGTTGAGCATTGGACTCTTGATTTCAGCTCAGGTCATGATCTCACAGTTGTGAGGCCAAGCGTGCTTGGAATCCTCTCTCTCCCTCAAAAAAAAAAAAAAAAAAAGGAAATTTTGGAACTACATGAATGAAAGTACTTTAAATTCTAACTTTTAATTCAAAGTAAAATCACCTAGTTGATCTCGTACCCTGCCTTTCCCTTTATCAAATATATCCTTAAATGGAAAAATGGATGCACCAAAACAAATTAATGTAAATAAGAATTAATGAAGCTGCTTTGAATGAGATACCACTTTCTGGTCACACATCTTATGTGCCGTAGTCAACTCCCAGTCGGCACATCCTGTTCCATCCTGACACACCCCATTCTGTCAATGGTAATACTGTTTTGATCATTTTTACACAAGTTGAAAACCTCAGAGTCCTCTCTGGCTTTTCCTTTCTCTTCCCGTACTTATTTAGTCAGTCAACATTCCTGCTGTTTTCTTCAAAATGTTGTTCATGCCTATTTCGTTCCATTGCCACATTATACTCCGGGGCTGTAGTGCATGATGCCAAAATTATTTCATTGCTTTCACTGGTCATTCCTCTCCTCAGTCTTCATTCAATTGTTCCTTATTCCCCAGAGAATCAATATCCCACATGCCCTGCCTGCCATGCTAGGGTTCAATTATATAGTCTTAACTTAATTTTGGCACTTAAACAATTGTGCCCAGCACTGTTCCAAAACCAGGTTCTGTGTTTAGTGCTAAGTGAGAAATCAGAAGCCTCAGTGTCAAATGTGGTCACAATGGTCTTGCCACTGGGCTTTGGAGAAAAAGGTTAACTGCAGCCTTGTTATTCAACACAGCAGCTTTTGGCCACGACCCATTTAACATAAAGCTACATCTTCCCTTCCTGAAATATCCAGAGAACCAAGCCACACAGCTGGAGGCTGAGGCTAGGCAACAGACATCAATATTGAATGTTTAGTCTATATTTTTCTAGACTATTTGTTATATTAGTCTTTACCCTCCAATAGGGTAGTTCCTGTTTTCAAGAAGCTTGCCACGTCATAGTAGGGACTCAATCAATGTTTGTTAAGTTCTACAGTTCAACAAAAATCCTGAAGAACTGGTACTTCTTTTATGTACTAAAGCGATGAGAGGACTCCTCATGCCTCACGCTGCAAGCATGGAAATCAACAGCAGTGCACCCACCCCCTCACCAACACCCTATGAAAAGGGATCCAAAGGTGATATGTTTCCCCAGACTTGAAGTTCTTACAAGTGATGTCGTAAATTAAATAGGAAGTACTGATGTAACTGATACTGGAAAACAGAAAAGTCTGAAAGCTACAAAAGGACAAGGAAGACAACGAAGGTAAGGTGGTAATAAGGGAGAAAAGAACCAAGGGAAGCATGCCGTTCACACATATGATGGAGATTTACCTTCTCCCTCCTAATCAGTACTCCTCCCCCACCAGCAGAAACCCTTTCCCACCTCTAATCTTAAGTGGGTAGATCTTTGGATCTTGTGTTCTCTTAAAAATTCCGGTTGCTATACAATTCATTTTAACAACTTAGAAAAAACCAGGTTTTAAAGTTTTGGTCACTCAAAAATTCTCTTAAAACTTTTCTTCCTTACCGTCATATAATCAACTTCTTCAGGATGCTCAAAAGCAATAAATTCTTCAAGATTCAAACCAGGACCTGAATCTTGGTTCGCTTTCTCGAATCGCTTCTTGTCCTTTAAATGAAGCTTTGAAGATTAAACATTGAATATTTTAAAGGTCTCATCCACACTGTAACATCATTACATATACTTTGAAAAATACACACTATGTGAAATCTGAAGTATATTCTCATACATTATCTTCACATCGCCCCTTTGAAGGCAGGTTAGACAAATTAACAAACATTTATGGAAGCAACTGAGACACAAACTCTAGAGTCAGAGGGACTCAGATCTGAATGCCAGCTGTGGTAAGGGCATGTTGCTTAACCTCTCTAGTTTCCTCAGCTATAAAACCAGGATAAAAATCTCTATTAAGCAATTGGGATGAGAATCCCTCTCAAGCAATTAGTAAACTTTAGCATTTAAAAAAATGTTACATATTACAATTATTGATAGAAAACTGAAATTAAATGATTGAGAGAGATATAAGAAGTACAGCTGGGATGCTGAACTTTGATCCTTCCTGTTCTTCTACAGTACTATACATTATCTTAACAATCTCAACTTTTTTGAGTGTCCAAAAAGCAATAAATTCAGACTATATTTTAATTTTCTTGATATATCATTTTCAAATCGTTTCTGGTCCTTGGAATGACTTTTCAAAAATGTTAACAGGTTTCAGAAAAATAGTCCTCTTATGAGAATACTTTTGGTATATGTATCTAATATTTGAAAGTCTATTGTTGGTAGGCTTTAGAGTGCTAATAATTATTCAGGTACAAACACATCAAAAGCTGAAGCGGACCTATTTTGAGGTTAAGTAAACACTTTTCTACGTTCTCACACCAATCTTCCTTTTTTTCTTTTTGTAAAGTATGCACAAGTAGTAAAATAAGTGGTAGCTATTAGAGACAGGGCTGCTTTTAATGCATTCCTCAAAGGTAATTCTGTAATCAAGAGCCTTGGAAGACAATAGTGCTAAATTGCTAATCCTGCATAAATTCTATTTTGAGAATTTATGGGGAAAACTTTCCTTTCTGTAAACTGTATGTATTAAACAGCACATGAAAAAAACCCACAATTTCAAATATTTTAGAACCTTTGATTTATGTGTCTAACTGTTGAAAAGAAATGCTCTTTTCAGTTTTCTAGAGTAGACATTAGGTAGCAGTCATTTACTGAAACACTAACTAGTTCTTTTGCAATGACTGATTTACAGTGGAGAGGTTCACTCCTTCCCCAAAAGAGTTCATCTTTTAAACCATCCAGATCCCACTAGCCAGTTATACTTACCAAATCATGACAGAAAAAAAATAACTACAACCTTGCTTCCAAATAGCTGCTTTGAACTTAATGTTTCCTAATTTCACATAACTAGACCAAATAATTTACATTTTATGTTCAGGGATTTAACATGGGAAAAAGTAGACAAACAAGAATTTGAGGTACTTTGTTGAGTCAATCAAGTTCTTTTTGAATAAACCACTATTCAAAATACTAAGTGCTTAGATTTCCTTATGAAAGAACCCTTCAGTTTGGACCAAAAAGGTCCATGTTTCAGCAGTGGGAGCTGAATTTGGCCAAATTTGCCTATGGAAAGAAAGGATCTCTTTCAACAAGCTCAGATTGTTTAAAAAAAATTAAGGAAAGTAGTTTTCTTTTTCATATTTCTCAGATTTTTAAAACCTAATGAAATAATAAAATTAAAAACAGTTTTAGTCATGGTTATTTGAAGAAAACAATTTAAGAGCAACTCAAATTAAAGAAGCCAATACACAGAAAGACTGTTTTTCCAAAGTGGCAAAAGATAACAACAAAAAAGGCTGTTGGATTTTCATAAAACCTCAACACTCCTCTGTGTAAAAACACTGTATTCTAGTGGAGAGTACAAAGTGCTAAATACAGTAGTAAGAAGGTAGATATGACCATAATCATTTATTTTTATGTTGTAACAGAAACTTGTGAAGAACAAAACTGCCATCTTTTGGTAGACTAATGATTTTACATGAGAGAATATATAATCTGTGATACCAGAACAAAAGTCTAGGTCTTGAAAATTCCGATTAGCCACATGCCAGATTCTTACATAAATAAATATTGCTTGTACATGCACATTCAACAGCTGGCTTTAGAAGTTAGACCAACTGAACTTTTGCCAGATAGATCCCCAAACTTTAATTATCCTGCCTAAAAGTGCTGACTATAATTGTTCATCATTAGCATAAAGAAATGCTTTTTCAGGCATTTCACAGTCTTAGAGAGCCATTATTACAGGTTATCTCTATTCTCTACATGGAAAGTTACTAAAAATAAGATAAAATTCAGGCATCATACTGAGTTTTGTTTTTTTTTAATAAGCTTCCATATAGAAAAATTTTATTTTAGATATTCAATTACTTTTGATGATTAGTTATGGTATAATGTTATGTCTGTAACTTTGAGTAAGACTAATTCATTCTTCATCCTTGTTGATTTTTATTTTGAAGAATGAAGAACTTTCTGGGTTTATCTTTATACCCCATGTCCACTTTTAGGGGGTTATATATATCAAATTCTAATAAAGCATTATGATTAGAACTTCATATAGAGACATGAAGAGAGACGTGAGATAATACTTCATGTAGAGATATTCCTGGGCTGTCAAAGAATCACCAGTAGGACTCCTATTGAGAAATATTCATTTTAGGGATCCATCAATTCCTTTACACTATTAAGATCTAATTCACTCTTAAAAAGTAGAGTCTTATAATCAAAATGTACTGTTCGGTGGCAAAACCATTATTAGAACCAGTCATTTTTTAAAAGAAAAACTTCATAAGCAGTTTATATTAATGAGTCATGTATCCCCTCAAAGTAGAGTTTTTTCTCAATACCATCATCTATTACTAATCACCCTGTTCCAAGAATACAGACTCAAGAAATCACACATAAACATCTCTTATGTTTTGATGGGATAGTTATTAAATCTTCTGGGTGCCAAAAGAAAAAAAAAGGATACAATTATAGTCTGATTCTAGTAAGATTTTAAAATACTCTATTGAATTTCTCTCATTACCTAGCAGGTTAAGTCATTATATCATTCCATGGTTTGGTTTTAGAATAGTCTCAGAACTCAAATGATACTTTTAAGATTAATTAATTCCTATAGGATACCTAGGTGACAGGCAAATCCCAAATCTCATTATCATTTGTTTCTTTTTTTAGTATTAAGTAGTAAAAAGACTGATTTCCACTCTCTTCAGTCTGCTATAAGATGAAGACCCAAATAAGGAGAAAAAAGGGAAAAGGAATCTTATCTGAACCTGATACAGTTAACCAATGCTTCAATAATTTTTAAAAGCTAATTATATATTAATTATAAACCTATGTGAATCACACATGCTTTCTTCAATAATATTCTTTTAAATTAACAGAGAACTGTTTACCTGCCCAATTGCTACTATTTATTGCTATTTCTCCATACTATTATTATCCACATTTTTTGATATGAAGAAACTAAGGCATAAGGAGTTTTAATAGTTTACCCAAGCCGCACAGCTGGACATGAAGCCAGGCAGACTGGCTCCAAGGCTGAGGCTCTTAATCTCAACACTGGTGGCATATGCATAGCCTAATCATTAGCAGAAAAAAACAATCCACTTTGAGTTAGTGATGGCCTGTAGAGTTCAAGTGGCCAATATGATTCTGAAATAAATAGCATGTACAATGATAAATATGGCTACAACAAAAACTAAAAGGTGTACACTATAATGGAATGTTAAAGAATGGAAGAGGCTCAAATGTCTTCCAAGTACCCTTGACTAATATTTTTGGGATGTAACAATTTGCAACAAGGTGTCTGGTTTAATTAAATCAGTTAGTTAGTATATTCATTTATTTTTTAAATAGGCTGCATGCTGGGTCTCCAACATGGGACTTGAACTCATGACTCTGAGATCATGAGTCAGACACTTAACTGAGCCGCCAAGGAGCCCCTGGGTTTATTTTTTCCACATATAAAACACTATCTACTCAAAAAAAGTCTTTATAATTACCTTTGAAATATAAAAGTTCATATTGAAATAGCAATTTCTTAAGCTTATTTTCCTTTGTCTTGAAAGGTTCCTACAAATGACTAATTAAGAGTTCTTATTAATTCCTAAATAAAAATTGTCTTCCTCATCTCTGCTTAAGAAGCATTAGAACCTGGGTGGCTCAGTCAGTTAGGTAAGTGACAGATCTTGCTTTCAGGTCAGGTCATGATCTTACGGTGAGTTCCAGCCCTGGGTCGGGCTCTGCAGGCTGGCAGCAGGAAGCCTGCTTGGGATTCTCTCTCTACCCCTGTCTCTCTGCCCTCCCCTGCTTATGCTATCTCTGTGTCTCTCAAAATAAATAAAATTTAAAAAAGACTTTTTTTAAAAAGCATTAAAACAAGACATCTTTTAATTATGACAAATTAAACCATGAGAATCAACAAAACTCATAGTGATACTGAATCTCCAAAAACGAGTTATTTTAAATGGTGCAGTGTCTACCAAAGACCATAGACAGTTCCTCAAAAAATTAAAAATAGAATTACTATATGATCCAGCAGTTCCATTTCAGGGTGTATACCCCAAAGAATTAAAAGCAGGGTCTCAAAGAGCTATTTGTACACCAATGTTAATAGCAGCATTATTCACAAGAGCCAGAAAGTTGAAGCAACCCAAGTGTCCATGGATAAACAAAGTGTGGTATATATACATGGATACACGTGTGCTACACACACACAACACAATATTATTCAGTCTTAAAAAGGAAATTCTCAAACATACTACAACTTTATGAGAACATCATGTTAAGTAAGCTACTGACAAAAAGACAAAAATATGTGTGATTCCACTTATACGAGGTTCCTAGAATAATCAAAAGCAAAGACAGAAAGTACAATGGTGATTGCCAGGGACCCAGGGGAGGAGGAATGGGGAATTGTTGTTTAACGAGTTTAGAACTTCAGTTTTGCAAGGTGAAAAGAGTTCTGGAGATTGGTTTATTGACAATGTGAATGTACTTAACACTACTGAACTGCACACTTAAAAATGGTTAAAATGGAGGCGCCGGGGTGGCTCAGTCAGTAAAGTGTCTGACTTCGGTTCAGGTCATGATTTCACGGTTCATGAGTTCAAGCCCCGCATCAGGCTCTCTGCTGTCAGTGCAGAGCCCACTTCAGATCCTCTGTCCCCATAGCTCTGCCCCTCCCCTGCTCATGCTCTCTCTCAAAAATAAAAATAAACATTAAAAAAAATTAAAATGGTAAACTTTATGTGTATTTTATTACAATTAAAAATTTTTTGAATAGTTATTTGATATAAACTATCTGTTTACAAATGGGAATGGGCCTCTATAATCTTAGTCGATATGACATAAAACTGTTCAATAATAACAAACAATAAAATGTTGAGGTACATATTCAAAATACACCAAAAAGCAACCCTAGCAATGAGGACAAATAATGCAGCTGAGAAAAAAAAATGCAAGGATAATTTAGGTAGTCTGGAATAAGAGTCCTAAATCCGGTGAGAAAAGAAGCCATCAAAATGACCACTGAAGTGGAACAGGTGATTGCCCAGAGAACAAGGCAATCCCAGTCTATAACTTCAGAACCTCTTGTGCTCATTCATGCAGGAAGGGAAAGTGAACTGATAGATCAAAAGGGACAGCTCGTGCACACATATTCACCTGCCGAAAAGACTCCTCTTCTGCGTCATCCAGGGCAGTGTTCTCATCAAAGTCGATCACACGATCATACATCTGAATGTTGTATTCATCCCATGATACACTACCATCACCGTTTTTGTCATATTCAACAAACTGTTGTTTCGCTTCTTGCATAGCATAATGTTTAAAAGACATCTGAATCCACGAACTGAGTTCACCTGTGAGAATTTCCCAGAACACAATAAATGTTGACGGTAATTCTGATATTTACAAAAGCAAAGGTTTCTAAACTTTATCTGAAAGAAAAAAAAATCTTGAGTGTTTTCAAATACCGAGCGAGAATTAGCCTAGTTGTTGTACTCAATAGGAGTAGAAGGTGGTGAGAGCAGTTTGGAGTCTAAGAATATAATACTATGTGATCCAAATAGAATGCAAGCTCCTTGAGAACAGAGTTTGAGTATATTTTGTCCACTGAGGTACTCTAAATGCCTACAAAGTGCCTGGCTCAATAAGTTATTTGTTAAATGAATTCTCAATTAGTCAAAATAGTACTTGACTTTTAAAAATTATCCACAAAATTGCAGATGACCTTTGCTAACTACCACAGATCTCTTGGGAAGTATAAATATGTTTATAACTACCTATTTATTTTAATGTATTAGAAAAAAGTATTTTTCATTTATGAAAGTAATATAAAGTTTCCCTTTAAAATAAATTTCATGTTGAGTTGAATCAAAACCATATTAAGGAAGTAACAGATGGTAAGTAGTAGCTGGTCTAAATTGTGGAAATGTATTCAAGTGATTGATGTTTGAGAAACACTGTTACAGTATATGTCCTTCAACCATGTCATAAAATTTCTGGAGGAAATTTTAATAGAAGTTATGGGTAGCAATTATGATTTAAGCCCTTCTTGCAACAGCTCTCTGTCTTAACTTGGTCCCTGAACACATGGGAGAAAGTTTCTAAATCTCTAATGTCCACGTTCAGATCAACTTAAAAAAAATCTATTCAGAGATATTTACTATACTGCATTATAGAAAAAAGGTGGTGGGGAAAGAACATGAATATTTGCAAGGACAGCAGGAGTACACCATTTGGTTTAAAGGTGATACTCCTCTATTGGTTTGGGGGAGGTCAAGTGTGTACAAAAGTGGAGACACTTTGTCTCTCCTGAAACTCTAAATTAGGGCAGAATAATTATTTTGGCAATCCTGTACTGAACAATTATTTTTTTGAATTATTATATATCAGGTCCTCCACATATGCTGTCTCTAATCTTCAAAGCAAGGCAATTCTAACCATTTTCCATTTACACTTCTAATCTAATTTATTTTACAGTTCAAGAAATTGCCATTTGGAATTGAGGACTCACAGCCAGAAAGCAGAATCTAGAGTCAAACCTATGTTTGGCTCTAAAGCCCAAACTCCTTCCACTGAATTTACATTCTGAAGAACCTGAGTCCAGCCCCAGCCCTTAAAGTGCAAATTATCAAACTTCTCTTAAGGGTCCTTCAAGTACAATGAGGGTTTCTTCTGGTTTATTTAAAGAGATCATCATGACATAATAGAATATATATTGGAAAAGGGAACACGGGTTCACACTTAAGCTGTGCCATAAGGGGTTATAAATTTACTCACCCAAGTTTTTGTTTTCTCATATGTAAAATGAAGATTTGAACTAAGTTCCTTTTAACTTTAAATTTAAAGTTTACTGTTAAAAATTTGAACATATCTAGGCCCTAATAGACAGGTGCCACAAAGTCTTCCAAATCAATTTTTTCTGTGGGCTTGCTAGTGCAAACAAAGATAGACTTATTTTTAGTGAACTAGAGTCTAAAGCTTTGTTTTTATTTGAAGTAGAGAAACCAAAATCTTAGTATTCCTGAGGGCAACAATTTTACTGACAACACATCTTAAATTTACCAATTATTTTGCACTTCTGTCCAGCAATTTTCTTTGTGATTGACTTCAGATGGTAAGCAGCATTTAAATAAGAGTTATGGCAAAATATGGGATGCCTGGGTGGCTCAGTCAGTTAAGTATCCGACCTTTGGTTTTTGCTCAGGTCATGATCTCAGTGTGTGAGTTTGAGGCCCGCATCAGGCTCCTCACTGACAGCACGGAGCCTGCTTGGTATTCTCTCTCTCCCTCTCTCTTCCTCTCTCTAAATAAATAAATAAACTTAAAAAAAAGTTATAGCAAAATATCTCCTGAATTTTTTAGAGGATCAACTTAGAAGTTGATAGGGTTTACCACTTGAATTAAGCAATGAGGAGAGACAGTTGCACAGCAATTGAATATTCTTTTAATAATCTGTCCATTTCATTTCTGACAGGAGAACCTACCTGAGAGCAGTCAGATTTTTTTAAAGTAAGCTCAACCAACTGAGCCACCCAGGTACTCGTGAAATTTTTTTTTTTTAATGTTTATTTATCTTTGAGAGAGAGAGAGAGACAGACCACAAGCAGGGGTGGGGCAGAGAGAGAGGGAGACACAGAATCCCAAGCAGGCTCCAGGCTCTGAGCTCTCAGCACAAGAGCCTGATGCAGGGCTCGAACCCATGAACCGTGAGATCATGACTGAGCCCAAGTCAGACAGCTTAACCCACTGAACCACCCAGGTGCCTTTCAGATTTTTTTTTTTTAGTGAAGGATATTAAAAACTGAATTAAGAGCAAGAAATTTGGATTCTAATCCTGGCCACTCATTTAAGGCACTTACCCCTCTGCTCTTCAGTTTCTTCAGCTCTACAAAGAGAGGTGGCCAGGATAATTCTAAGGCCCCTAACAGCTTTAATAATTTGTAATAAACAATTTACATGCAACAGGTCTTTTTCTACTTATAAAAAAGAAGCAAATTCTTAAATTCCTAATGAAGCATAGATCAAAAGAGCAATAGATCATGTAACGCCATAAGGTTTTTGACATATGTCTCTAAAAAGAATCATATTGTTGACACCGATAAAAGTCATATGAGAAATAGGGTGCTTGGTCAATGTATGACTTGCCTATACCATGTACCTCAACGATGTTCATATATTACTGGAGAGCACTGATTTTTACTTGGGATCTATGCCTAAAGATTTCCAGATAAAATTGACTCAACATGTCCTTTTTCCCCCCTCACAGTACCTCTCATGTGTTGCAACACTAGCAATCTACACTCAACAGATAGCCCTGCTTCATGAAATGTTTGTTTCTGTCTCCTACAAAGGGATTTCTCCATTGTTAGTTGTGTAGAACGTCCTTACTTTCGGTGAGGAAGCCATCTGAGTCCAAATCAATTTTCTTTATAATTGACTTCAGCCTTTTGTGTTGCTCTTCGGGGGTGAGTTTAACATATTCATCGACTTCTTCCTTTGGGCGTAAGCAATACACAGAGGAGGAAAGCATTACCATCAGTGGGGCAAAATGGTGGAAAAAATAAGGCTACCAGAAGCCTCCCCTGTCCAGGGTTTTTGGGGTGACCCACACTTGCTCTCCAAGGCCCCCACCTCCTACACACCCTCCGTGATCCTGCCCCGTGTAGGGAGGGTGAAGGGAGGAGCCCGGCTCCGGGGCCGCCGCGCTATTTCCTCAGGCTCAGAGGCCTTGGGGTCCCCCAGAGAGTGACCGGCGCTCCGCCCGGACCCCATTGTCAGGCCTCCCGGGCCAGGCCTCGCCTGGCCGCCCCTCTTTGTCCCGGGACAAAGCCCGCGGCAGCCGCGGTGCGAGGCCCGGCCCTCCCAGCCGCGGCCCTGGCCACCTCACCTGGCCGCCCAGCAGCGCCTCACGGTCGTAGTCGCTGCGGTGCTCGCCCTGCGGGTAGTGCAACTCCTCGGCGTCCCCGGCGCCGGCTGCTGCGGCGCAAAGCAGCAGGAGCCCCAGCGCCGCGGGCCTCGGGCCCAGCCGCATCGCGCCGGCCCGCCGCGGACACAGAGAGGCGAGGAAGAAGACCGACGGGGACTCAGGCCCGCGGCAGCGCTCCGCGGGCTGCTGCAAACGGACGGTGCGGCGTACGTGGGGAGGAGGGAACGCAACGCGGAGGGGGCGGTGGCCGCCTTCCCTCGGGCCCTAGTAGGCAGAGGCCCGAGCGACTACTGCGGTGGTGGGGCTGGCCAGCCCAAGGCCTAAATGGCCCCGGCGGAGGGGCGGGGCGCCAGACTGCGCCGCTGATTGGGCCGCCCGGCGCTGGGGGCGGGCCGCGGCGCTGTGGCGGTCGGCTGCCGGCGGGGCAGCTCCGTGGAGCTAGTGGTGGCTGCCGGGAGGTGAGACCCCGGCGGGCTCTTTGGTTGGCGCCACGAAACCCTCAGAAAGCACGCCCCCACCTTACTCCCGTCCTGTTGCTTCCCGTCGACCTTGTTAATGTCAGAAAATCCCTGTCCACTCCAGGTGTCCATCCGCGCTCGAGAATGGCTGGAGATTTGGGTGAAAAAAATATGGTACCTAGAAAAAATGTTTATCTTCAGGAACCAACAAACAGTATGCATTTCCCAGTCTTCAAGTGTATGTCTACTTATTTATTTCACCAGAACAGTAAGAACAAACCCAGCTACTGAAGTTTTTGTAGCAATTTGTAGCAATTTCGTGACTTAAAATTTCTGTGACCTTGGCCAATTTCCTTGGCCCTTGAAAACTTGTTTGCTTATTTATATGGATGTAAATTGACCTTAAAGAGTTATTATGAAGGTTAAATTAAATAATATAATGCGTTTAGTACAGGAGCTTGCACATACGGTAGTGTTCAATGAATGTGAGCTTACATCCATGTGGGTAAAAAAGCAGATGATTGGAGAGAAGAATAGCTTAGCTAGTACCTAGGAAAACCTTTATGGATAGAATGCATGCATGTACTTGTAGCTTCTATTCCATGTCTGTCTACAGGTCTATGTAATTTCTGTACCTCATCCACACTAAACACAAAAAAATTTGTAGGCTGCAGCTTGAGCCCTTTTCGTTCATTGACTGCTCCACTTAAGATCAGGCCTTTTCACACAGAAGAAAAGGCTTTCTAGGTCTTCTTTCACTTCCCACAGTTTCTATTTAGATTGGGAGTAAGAATCCTGTTCCAAACTGAAAAACTGAGTGGGCACAAATCAAGCAAATTTCCTGGATCAGGATCGAATTTTATTGTTTTTGGTCAGAGACCATTGAAAGGTTTACAGAGCAGACTAAGTTCAAATGGGTTCTTTTCAGTGTTATAAACAGCAACGCAAAATAAAGTTTTAAGTTTCAGAGTCTAAGTATAGACTACACCTAGAGTTGATTTCTCTAAAACAAACAAAAAAGAAGGAAAAAAACTTTTATCACCAAGCCATTTTAATTTTAACTTCAGTTCTGGGTTTTGAGGCAGTCTTTGAAAAAAAGAGACATAAATGTCTCTAACTCAGCTTTGTACCTATTGTTCTCCAGTAAGAACATGGTAAACTTTGACTAGCTTCTAATGTGATTCCAATTACAAAGGTTAGGATATAAGGAAGGTATTATAGAAGTTCTTCCGGTCTCAAGGGTTCCACAAGTGGAGCTTTTGGGGCAAAGGGAATCTAATGAGATCTAGTGAGGCAGTGGTGAACAACATAAATGTCTGAGCATCAGAATGCTTGGGTTCTGTCTTGCCTCAGCCCCTAAACAGGCTGCTTTTCCTCCTTGGGCCTATTTTTTTCCTCTGTTGGGAAAGGATTGGGTTAGCTGGGAGGATCTTAATTTGAGAATTTAGGCTGCATTTAGTGGTTCCTAAATGGCGTGATAGTCTCAAAATCTCGTGCAAAATTTTGTGCATATGTACATTTCTGGGGAGGAGGTCTATAGTTTTGCTTTCATCAGAGTCTCAAAAAGATCCATGGTGGCAACACTTGTAGAAGTCTCTAAGCAACTCTTCATCTTTTAAATGCACAGTTTTATGAACTTGGCAGTCAGAATTGTTAGGGGGCAGATAACAGTAAAGACCTGTGCTCAAGAGAGGCAAGATTGATGATGCATTGTCATTACTTGTAACTTTATTCAGGGAAAAATAAATATCTAAAATAACCAGCCTATTAATTTAAAAAGGCATTATGAGAATCTGGAGTTCAACTTTCTTGACCTATAAAAGGCATAGCACATAGCAAATTTGTTTTTATTTATATTTTGAGGTATACTTTATATACAGTAAAATGCACAATTCTTATGTGTACAGCTCAATAAATTTTTAGATACATATACACCTTTGAAACCTGCCCAGCCCCCCCCCAAATCTCCCTCCTGCTCCCTAGATATCATCTCTGTTAAATTTAGTTACTATTCTGACTCATCATAGGTAAGTTTTGCCTGTTCTTGAACTGTATAAAGATGACATCATATAGCATTAAAAATGACATCATATGCCTTTCTGCCTTCCTGGAAAGCAGTATGGTGCTGTGGAAAGAACACAGGCAATCTCGGAATCAGACATACAGAGTTTGAGTCTTCAGTCTCCATAGCTTACTCACTATGTAACCTTGAACAAATGGCTTAATCTTTTTTTTCTGCCTCTATAGAAAAATGCAATAATAAAAAACTGATAATTTTTTTGTGATAAGTATATTAAATAATCTATATATCTGACCCATAGAAGGGGCTTAAAGTTTTTTACTTTCCTTTCTTTCCCCCTAGAAAATTCCTACCTTCCAGACCCAACACAGTGTTTCCTAAATGAGTCCCTTTCTAACTCACTGCCAACCAAAATTTTTGATCTCTTAGGTCTCTCTGTTTCCTCACTGTTCCAACATTGTACATATGCTCCCTGGTACAGCATTTAGCATAGTCTACTGTGACTATTTGTTGACACTACTGCAAGAACGTGGGAGCCTTGCGGTCAGGAAATGTGTGATTGTGCCTGTATTTCACTAGTGTCCCTACTGGTAAGAGGAGCTCAATAAATTTTTGTGGAATGAATGAATTCTACCGTACTGACATTCTTTTAGTAGTATGTACCATAGATAAGAGAGTTAACCTAGAAACTATTAAAAGAGGAAGTTTACAGATTTCTTCTTGAGTTGGGTAAAATGTGTGTTATGATGAACAGTAGCTTAAAAAACAAAGCAATTCTTAACATATATAGTATGGGCATTTGTGTTATAAGCCAGTTTCCATGGAAATGAATGATTTTTGGCACAATAAACAACTTAAGTGGAAAAGTCAACAAACTCCACGAATTTGTAGCTTTTCCAAAGTTGGAAAACACAGGATAAAAGAACAGACTATAGGGCAGTGAATGAAGGAACAACTTAGACTGAATGATCACACAATTAGAGGGATTTTGTTGGTTGTTTAATCTTTTATTAGTCTTTTGAGGAGAGGAGATGTGAAAATTCCAGGGTCATAGTAGAGTCCTAGAAGGTGACAGAAAATATGTAGGTGGGTAGGAGTATTATAATACCTAGAAAATATTTTCATTTCCAAGGAGTATCCAAAAGTGTGTAAGTAGTCATAAAATCTTAATACCCTATATAAGTAATTCCAAGAAATTCAATGTTATTGTTTCTTACTGTATGAAAGTTCCTTCAATTAAACATGAATCTGTCTCAATGATCAAATGTAATGACAGGTCTGTCCTCACATAGAAGCCATCCTCTATATCCAGCAATTCACATTTATGGCCCCAGGCCAGTTACACCCATCTCTGGCTCTAAAAGCATCTCTGTCCACCCAAGTGGACAGATATTAGATTCCTTCCCTGATTTGTTCCCTAAATCCATAGGGTAACTGCATATCTTGGTTGACCTGGCATAATTGTTAATCATGTCCCCTTTCACTCTCAAAAGTATTCCAGAATGGGGTGATAAATTATAGTGTCACCGTACCTTTGGGCCTCACATTCAACTGTCCAGCCCCCTCTCAGTCCCTCTCCCCAAGTCCCAGTCTTTATTAAGCCTCAGAACCCTTTCCCACACTCTTTTCCTCAGGTTCTCAACAATAGGTCCTTGAAGTCTTAGTCAAACACAGTAGCAGTAAAAATAAAAAGTACAAAGAAGGAAGGGATGAAACTTAGCTAAAGAAGGCAGTGAGATAGGGAACAAGAAAAAGAGTAAGATTGTGGACTAAACGGGAGTTTTAATGAATTATAATGGAACTCATTTTCTTTTGGCGAAAGAAAACCAGCTCTGAAGACAATTTTGTCAGAGGAAATCCAAAACTGATATGAGCAGAGTGGCTTCTCTGAAAGACAGTACTTCCTGAATGTATAAGTATTGGGTAGGATGAAAACTTAGGATTGCTTCATAGTCACACCATGCATTCAAGCCCTACATGTTCTCAGATCCAACCAACAAAGAGAAAATACAGTTGCTATGATTGCAACTCCATCACAAGATGGTGTTCTGGGACTTAATGAGTGATTTGGGCTTCAGTTTTTTGGATTCAAGATCAAACTCAGGTCCGTAGGCTTTTGAGGTTGGTTTCTGCTAAAAAAAAAAAAAAAAAGTATTGTACTGCAATGTAGTGCAGAAACAAAGAACATATATAATGCATGCTTACTTGTTTATTTTAGGAAAGTCAGTATATACAAATAAGCAAAAAAAAAAAATCACAAATCCCATTCTTACAAATAACTGCTATTAACATTGGCGTTTAACCTTTCAGAGTTTTTCCATATGTGTTATACATACTTGAAGGCCTTATGTAAAAATAAGATACAAAGAAAGCTACTACTAATCAATGAACTAGCTTAAGAAAATAGAGGAGCATAGCCTAGAATGTCGTACAAGGTCTGGGGACGAGTTAAAAATCTTCACCAAATATCTGCATTCCATCTCAGGAATTTCTCTGTAATGTACTTTTGCCTGATATGCTTTTCCTTATTTTCTCCCTTTCTGGTTGCACATCTTCACCTCCTACCACAAACGCTGCTTCGCCTAGATCCATCTCACCTCTAGGAACATCTGTTTTGGAATTGAGTATAACAAACTAGACCTTTGAATCTCCTCCAAAATATGACTCCTCGTCTCTACTCTTAATACCCAAAGTGAAAGGTATCTCTCATGCTCTGGTTAAATAACTCCCTCACCCCATTGTATCTGTTATTTATTCTATTAAAGAGGCCAGTTCTTGGACTCTTGTTTCCCATGTCTTCTTCTAAAGAGTCCCCCACCGTGTGCTCGGGGGGAAAAAAATCTGTGTTCTGAAGTTGTTGATTGCAATTTTCTATGTGTATCAATTAGGTAACATTTGTTCATTGCACAGTATAGATCTTTTATGGCTATACTGATATTTTGCTTGCTTGTTTTATCAGTTACTGAGAGAAATGTTTCATAATCTCCTACTCTGGTTATTTCTCTACTTCTTTTAAGTTTTGTCAATTTTTGTCACATATATTTGAAGCTATGTTATTAAGGACCTACAACTTTGGGGTGCCCGGGTGGCTCAGTTGGTTAAGTTGCAACTCCATCACAAGATGGTGTTCTGGGACTTAATGAGTGATTTGGGCTTCAGTTTTTTGGATTAAAGATCAAACTCTTGATTTCCGCTCGGGTCATGATCTCATGGTTCGTGGGTTCAAGCCTTGCATAGGGCTCTGCGATGACAGTGCAGAGCCTGCTTGGGATTCTCTCTCTCTCTCTCTCTCTCTCTCTCTCTCTTTCTCTCCATCTCTCTGCCCCTCCCCTGTGCTCTTGCTGTCTCTTTCTCTCCCTTTCTCTCTCTCTCCCTTTCTCTCAAAATAAATAAATAAATAAATAAACATACAACGTCATAATTTTTATTATTTTTCTGGTAGACTGACATTTTGACATTATGAAATATTATCTTTAGTTAAAGTTTTTTTTCATAAAGATTACCTTGTCTGATGTTAGTATAATTACATCAGGGTTCATTACTGTTTTCAGGATACATTTTTCTATACATTTACTTTTAGCCTCACTGTATCTTTATGTTTAAGTGTATTTCTTGAAACAGCAACAGTTGAAGATTTATATTCAGTTCTTAAAATTTTTGCCTTCTATTTTACTTATTTTTGATATAGTGACTGAGAGATTTGGTTTAAAACCATCATCTTACTATTTCTTTTCCACCTGTCTGATATGTTCTATATTCCTTTTTCTCTTTTTAAAATTAATTTTCTTTTCATTATTTTGTGTTTTTCTCTTATTCACTTGCTAGTTATACATTGATTTACTGTTCCTTTAGTGTCATCAAAGAGATTATAACATTGATTTTTGATTTCTGAAAATTTCTCTAAGATAGGACTTTCACCACTCTCTGAATAGTGCAAGGACCTTAGAATTCTTTAATAACATTTACTACCCACCACATGCCTTAATGCTGTTGTTGTTATGTGGTATAATTCTTTCTACATGTTAGACTCTACAATATGTTGTTGTTGTTGTTGTTGTTATTTTACAAATCAGAGGTGCCTGGTGGCTCAGTTGGTTAAGCATTGGACTCTTGATTTCAGCTCAGGTCATGATCCTAGTGTTGTAGGGTCGAGCCCCGTGTTGGGCTCCATTCTGAGCATGGAAACTGCTTCAAAATTTCTCTCTCTCCTTCTGACTTTCTCTTCAACTTGCATGCATGCTCTCTCTTCCTAAAATAAAAATTTTTTTTAATTTTAAAAATCAATATTTATTACCTACATATTTACCCTAGCAAGTCCCAGTAGGAGAGTCATAGTACAGACCACTTGGGTTCTATAGTAAAGCCATGAGACCTGTAGCAAAGAATTTTCTTTGAAAATCAAGTTAAACTCTATTTTAACCATTTAAAAAGTAACTCTAGGTATGCTATTGTGCCTTGGTAAAGAATGAACATCAGGCTATGATGATATTTTGTGAGGATGGTCTATATCTTTCTTTATTCCTTCAATAAACAATATATCTGTTCTTCTGTGTCCCCAGTCAGTACAATACGTGGGTCTGGGAACCATAGAGTGGTAGTAGAAGCAGTTCCACTCACCGTCATTCTTAGAAACCCATTTGAAGAATTTGGGTTTTTTGTCTCCATAACTTTAGGTCCTATAGTTTTGTATATCCTGCTTTCCAGAAAGAAGATACTTCTACCAGGGAACAAAGAATCCCACTGAACTTAATACTGTGATTGCCACCTTGCCACTTTGGGTTATTTGGGCCAGTAGAAAGGAATTACAACCTTGTGAAGGAAATCATGAGGAGGAGGTCTGCTGCTGCACAGTGGGGACAGGCAGAAATGTTTGGCACATGGGTGATCCACTAAAGAGTCTCTTGGTGCTCTCATTGCAGTTTTAATTATAAATGGAACTTTTCCTAATAAGAGCATGGTAATCAGGAGCTCAGGCTCCTCAGAGATGAGGATTGGGTCACCTCACCAAACAAACCACCTAGATCAGCAGAAATACTACCTGCGGATGAGGAGAATCTAGATTGGATGGTAGAGGAGAAAGATGATGAATATCATCACTGATGGCCATGGATCCCACTACAGCAGTGGAGACTCATCTTATAAAGACTCCTTTCTTATATTTTGCCAGAAATTATAATTGACCAGAATCCTGGAAAAGGCCATGACGGGGGGAGCAAACCCAACGTGTAAAGCACTCAGATCTGAACGGTAAGAGAAGTAGCCCTTGGCAGATATTGCTGATGCTCTTCCCAGATCTTCTGAGATCCCTTTTCCCAGTTTGGTTGTAGTATCCACTACCCAGCAACCACAGGTACTTAGGGTAATGGGCCATACCTGCAAATTTCTCTGGAGGATTTTCCTTGTATGTTTAAAGCCTCTGGGGCTGGAGGTTCCTGGAAGTTTGACCCACCTCCCATTTTATAAACTGTGGCCAATAATTGGGGGCAAGGGCACAAAAATTCTACTCCCTTGCTTCAAGACAAGACAGGATCTATAATGCACTTTATACTTCCCCAGCTTTTTGCAGGATGAGGCTGAAACTAGATTTCACTCGGAATCCCATTATTCCACAGTTCCTTGCCTATTCTGCTTTCCTCCCCCACTTCCCTGTCTCTTCTGAGTGCATTCTCAATAAATCACATGCAAACAAATACCCATTTCAAGGAAGCTTACTTAAAATTTCTCCCAAATAAACTACCTTCACCCAATTCTTTCTCCAATGTAAGAAAGCAGTTATTTATCCAATGGATTTTTAATAGCTGAGAAGACCATATGACCCTAAGTTATTATAGGAAACAACTTCTGGACTTCAACTGTTATAAAAATCATTAAAATTGAATCACAGTATATATTGGCATGCATAACTATATTTATACTTTTAAAGCATTTTAATTCACCTTCTATATGGAAAATTGTAGAAACCTCATTAACAATGAAATATGAGGGACTTCAAGATGTGAAATTAGTTTCAAGGGTGTAAATTACAGTGACAAGAAATTCCATTTACCACAGGGAGAACTTTTAGCTATTAGAGTGGCCTCAGGTTGGGTTGATTTCCCTGTCATCTTAGATTCTCAAACACAAGTTCGATGATCACATGGTGAAAACAAAATAAATAGCTTATCAAGTTTCAGAAGCATTGGATTGGTAGCTAGTTGATGCAGGTGATCTATAGTTATGATCTATATTCAGGAACTTAAATACAGTATTTTGAATCCTCTGTTGGTTGGAGAAAGATTCAACTGAGAAATTATTATTTCCAATTATTTTACTTCTTCTATTTTTTTTTTTTTTACTTTGCTTTCTGGTACCTAGTACTAAATCCATCATTTGTTTTGTACACATTTTGCTAATTTAACCAAATGTTATCTTTATGGTAACTACTATTAACTAAAAACATAATCAACATACCAGCCCATGTGATCTTTCAATGAATTGTGTTGGGCAGTGACCATGACTGGAGGTATGGACTGAAAACCATCAGCTTTTTATACCTGTAGATGGCTGAAAACCAGATTTAAATGTCAATTGCTGAATTTAAGCACTTATTGAATTCATAGCCTTTCTCTCATCTGAAAATTAAGCGATTGATTTAGAAGTAGGATGCTTAGAATGGAAGTGGGATATATGGTAGTCTTTGGATGATTGCTATCTAATGGTACCATTCAATATCCCTGCCCACCATGCCTCAGACCATACCATCACCCATAGCCCTTAAGTATCTTATACACCTTCATGGTATCCCATCTAATATTGCTTCTGGCAAAGAAAACACACTTTATGATAGTTAAGGCAATGAACTGATATCTATGGGATTCACTGGTCTTATAATTTATTCCATCACCCAGAAATAAGTGATCTTATAGAGAGGCATGATGGTCTATTGAAAACTAAAATAATGCTGGCCGGAAGATTTTCCAAGGTTAAGGTGCTACTTTACAAGGTGTCCTCTAAGTCAGCAATCAAGATATTGTCTTTTTTTTTCCATTGTAAAAGTATAGGTTCCAAGATGGAAGTGGGAAGTGTACCTTTTTTTAAAAGTTTATTTATTTTGAGAGAGAGAGAGATAAAAGAGAGAGAAAGAGAGAGAATGCCCATGATCAGGAGAGGGGCAGAGAGAGAGGGAGACAGAGAATCCCAAGCAAGCTCCACTCAGTTAGTGCAGAGCCTGATGTGAGGCTCAGTCTCACCAACCATGAGATTATGACCTGATCCGAAATCAAGAGTCAGATGTTCAACTGACTGAGTCACCCAGGCACCCTGGAAGTGTACCTTTCATACATAATGCAAATTAGGAAAATTTTTTGTTTTTTTCTCCATGATCCTTGATGGGCTAGTTTAGAGGTCTTGGTATGCATGACAGAAATGCTTCCTCCAGGGGACACACTGTAGTTCCCCTGAATTGGAAATTAAGACTGCCACCTGAGTGCTTGAAGTTCTTTATATCACTAGGAAAACAGGCCACAAAAGGTGCTGGCTGGGATGATTTATCTTCACTATCAAGAGGAGATAGTGTCACTGATAAGCATCAGAGGCTTAACAGACTACAGCTGGGACTCACATATCTCCTTGGGGTCACACTTAGTACTGCGTGTCCAGTGGTAAAGTTAATGGAAGACTCCAACAATCTTAAGTGGGCAAGGCTATCAAGGGCTCAGATCCCTTGGGAATGAAGGTTTGGGTCATTCCAACAAGAAATGAAGTCTGACCAGCTGGAATTGTTGCTCTGGGCAAGAGAACATGAAATGAGTAGTGGAGGATGGAGGTTAGAAATATCAGTTACAGTCTTGTGACTATTTGCAGAAATAAAGCTTATAGAATCTGCCTAATTTTCTCACATGCTCTGTTCTGCATATATTTTAAACTAGTCTCATTTTCTTTTCCATCCCTTTCTTCCAGGGCATGCTGGTGGTGCTTAGCTTTACAATTTCACTCATGGGTTACAAAATTCTGAGAGAGGATCTTGATGGGACCAGATAAGGACTGAATACCATACAGAGAGTCAAGCTATATTCAGCTACCAATGGGATTTGAGGTTATCGTTCTTTTAGGGAGGGAGTGAGCACATTTTAACTTTTTCTTCTGCAGGATTAAATACAGGAAGAAGAGTTTATGTTAATATTGGACAGGGGCAGCAAAGAAGTGAGCTCTAGTGAATATTGGCACTTTTTTCCATCTAGCATCTGTTTTCCTTCGGATGATTGGAGAATTCCCCACCTCAAGTCTCTTACTCTATCTAGAAGCTGAAAATAGCACATACTCACTTTCTTACCTTCCTTATAGTAAGGGTATGGGTACATGATCTAGGACCCACCACTAACAAGACACAATCTTCCAATACTCTATATCAGGAGTAAGCCACAGGAGGGCTGTGGGGGAATTCTTAGCAGCAACATTACAGAACGATCAAGTTCTTTGGGCAGAAGTAGTGCTTTCAGTGACAAGTTTCAGGGTGTGAATTTTGGATATGTTTCTGGCTGGGTAACACTGGGAAATTCTTGGAACAGCTCCTATAGCTCCTATATCTTTTTTTTTTTTTTTTTTTTTTTTTTTTGGTTTGCAAAGCTTGAGTTTTGTATAATTTCATACTTCTCAGAAAAATTGCAAGAATAGTTAAGGAACCATATGCCCTTAGGACAGGAAGAAAGTAGGGGTTGGAGGTGGAAGAGAGCAAGCATGGGGAAGAATGAAAAAGCAAATGAAGCAAAGTAAACAATTGGTAAATTTAAATGAAAGGAATATGGGAGTTCCTTAACTATTTTTGCAACACACACACTTACACAAATGCACATATTTTCTCTGATTCATCTGAGAGTAAGTTGTAAACATAGCTCGGTACCCTGAAATACTTTAGTGTTTATTTCCTAAAAACATGAATATTCTCTTACATAACCACCATACATTTATCTAAATCAGAAAATGTAATGTTGATATAATGCTATTATCTAATGTATAGTCCATATTCAAATTCCTATATCATTTAAACAAATTTATTTTCTGCTAAAATGAATCAGTGTTAGCTTCTGTGAACTCTGATTAATTCAGAGTCTCAGAGAGGTATCACTTCTTCCTAGATATGTTCCTGGACCCCAACTTTGGGTTAGATGACTCTCTACAATAGATGACCCTTACAATAGAGGGTACTCTACCTACCAGAAGATTTATTACACTATTCCTGATAATGTATTTGCCTCTCTAATCTGAATTAAGTCACTTAAAAGGGTAGCTATGTCTCTTTTTTCACTGATCTTTCTTCACGGTTTCTGAGATATGGTATATGCTCATAAATATTTGTTGAACAACTGGATCTATACACTTTAGTGGCAACTCAAATTAAATATGTTCTTTTAAAAATTTTATATATTTTTAAATGTTTATCTTTGAGATAGAGAGCAAGTGGGGGAGGAGCAGAGAGAGAGGGGGACAGAGGATTGGAAGCAGGCTGTGTGCTGACAGCACAGATGTGGGGTTGAACTTATGAACCGCAAGATCATGACTTGAGCTGAAGTCTGATGCTTAACCAACTGAGCCACCCAGGTGCCCCTCAAATTAAATATGTTCTAAGTTGAATTTGCCATATTCACTTTTTCAGTTGAAAGCTATATCTTTCATGGTTCAATACAGAAAGTAGAAACCATTCCAGGTACTTTTTATAGGAAGAAACTTATTATAAGAAATTGATGCATATAAGGTCTAGGAGAGCAAGATCTAGGCTGGGCCACTGGAAATTATTCCCAGAAAAATACAGAACTGGACCATCAGCAACATTCCAAGGTCATCATTTGAATTATTCAAGACACACCTACATAGCTTTGGGTCTGGTAACTGTAATCAAGAAGCTGTTGCCACGACCACCATGGATGACTTCACTGCCTTCTGGCATTCAGAAAGTTGGAAAATGGCTACTGGAATCCAGCTGCAGAAAAAATTCACATTTTCATAAGTTTTCTTGATAGTATAAAGGGTAAAAAGGTAGTTTTAAGCTTCATCTCACTTCTACTTATCATATTTCATGAGTTTATCCCATTATCAGAAACTAATTCACATTCAGAAACCTGGTTGCCAAGGAGTCTGGAAAAGGTAGTTTTTAGCTATCCAGGCTTTGCAATGAGACGGAGTTGGTCCCCAGCATGCACCACAATGGTATCCCCATTCAGGAAGTTGCTGAAGTTAGACACCAGTGTGCACACCTCCACTCCTTTCTGATGCCAAGCTGCTCTTCTTGGATGGATGCAGGTGGTAGCACCTCTTCTCTGTGAGATTAAATTTAGAGGATTCAATTTAGTATTCTGAGGGAATGGAATGAAGTATACTTTGGTTGACTGCTCCAGAATCGCTGATCCTCTGAGCAGTTTTCTGCCCAGGAAAATGGCAGTCACATAACTAGCTTGGACTTTCCTCCCTCTGGAGGTGGCAGTAACATGCTAACTCATTTTCCAGGTACCCATGTGACTTTTGGGGTCAGTGCAGTAGAAAGAAAATGGAGAAACCAAAGCCCAAATTGATGAGGAGATCTGGGTGACATTATGGAAAGAGCATGGATTTTATAGTCAGGTGGCCCTGGATTTGCCTCTTACTAAATGTAACACCTATAACAAGTTCCTTAGTTTTCCTATATCTTGATTTCTTCATCTTTAAAATACCTATCTCCTAGTGGTATTATGAGGATTAAATTAGATAACACATGGAGTGCAGGTATATAAAAGTACACAAGGGAAATGTTGCTTCCTTTATTAGTTTCCTATGGCTACAGTGATAAATTATGATAATCTTAGTGGCTTAAAACAACATATATTTACTCTTTTACAGTTTTGGATGTACAAGTTTCAATTCAGTTTGACTAGGCTGAAATGAAGGTGTTAGGAGGGCCATACTCCCTCCAGAAGCTCTGGGGAAGAGCTTGCCTTTACCACCTCCTAGATTGTTTGGAGAGAGCTGGAGGTATGGAGGAAACATAGCCATTCATGGACATTTTGCCTGAGAAAAGAGTGAGAGAGCCTAATACCCTGATTGTCCCTTCCTTCCACCCTTCAGTATTCTGTCAGGGCCTCTCACTGGCCAAATCTAGCTGGAAGCCACTTGCCAAGGGATGCCAGAAAATACAGTTCGCTGAGAGTCAGAGCAGAGCCGGGGAAGATCAGGGAATGGACCAAGAGCAAACAGACAAATAAGTGTCACAGTCCACATCATTAGCTATTCAAAATATTTACCTCCTTTATTACAGTTTCATGCTCCTTTCTAACAGGATGCAACTGTGCTTCACACAAATGAGATGCCCTCATCATCTCCTCAACGTGGGTGAGTTAAGTCATCATTGCCATTTTAAAGTCCATCATCTCTAGGAAATTCACAGTCTTCCCAATAAACTGTGTTTCCTATGGTCTGGTAACATCTGAACTAACTGGCAAAGTTAAATACCATTGACATTCTTTGTGTAAAGTAGTATAGGAAGAAGGAGAAAAAAAGAGAAAATGTTTATGTTAACATATATATAACAAAAATATGCATAGCTGTTAGTTATTTCTATAACTGGTCATAATGGCAGAGTTGATATTTATCACTTCTTTCGCTACTCATTCCATGCCTCTGTTGTCCTTAGTCAGTGCGTGGCTGGTTGTTCTTTTTACCTGGGTAGTGAACTAAACCTTCATTCCTGAAGGATCTGAATCCTACTGGTCTTGCCTTTATTGAGTTTTATCATTTTGGGGGGTTTTCCTTTAAATTTTTCAATTGGAGATGGAAAAATAGAGGTACCCCATTGATTCCCCCTCAGTACCACATAGGGTCCTCTTTGCCTTCATTGTTAATTGGACTTACCGCTTCATCCAGTATTGTAACCTCTCCTCTGGCTATTGGTCTAGTGGCATGAGGCCCCAAGATAGTCAGGTAGCAGTTTCTATTTCTCATTCATTTGGGTCATTATTGTGTATTCTCATGAAAGTATACCTCCCTTGGACTGTAGCAGATGAGGGCGATGCCTCTCTCCATATTCTGTCAGTCCACCTGAGTTCATCTACAGCTGCAATGGAGAGAGTTCCTTGAACAATAACAGCATTCCCCCTTCTTTTGTCTCTTCTGGTGGGCTTTCTAGGGCACTCTGCCAAAGGGAAGGATAGCCCAGGAATGTGAGAAAGTTAATGTCCTGTGAGTTGGAGTTGTTAGGTATATTCCTTGCCTTCTCGTCCTCCAAAAGGACAATTCTGAAGCTTGTTCCACACTGTTTTTCAGAGGATTTTTGTGAGATTGAGCTTCAGTTGCCTATAGTGCTCATCTACTCATTGTCACACGTTTATTGGTTTTTCTCCCTTCTCTGGCTCACTTTCCTCTCTTCCTCACTTGTGTTTACTATGATCATTGCCCAAACAAACAATCAGCACCCAAGACTTGTCTTAGGACAAGAACCCAAACTAAAAGAGGAACTAAGACCTCTAGAAGGGTCTAAGGTTGTGGACTTTGTCAGTGGGGTCATTAGGTTTCCGGAATTTAGGTGTTTTGGCTATAAGAGAAACAGCACCATCTGTTGGTCACTGGCTCAAAGCAAATACAGTACTTCATTCTGTAGGACAGCACCATGTCTCACAGGAGTGTTATTATCCTACGGGGGGTGCTGTAATTATGACTTCAGTAGGCTATTCCACCAATCTACCAGGTCAGTTATTCTCAGATGATGGGGTATGTGATAACATTAGTGAAATCTAGGAACATGAGCCCATTTCTCTTGCTTTTAAATGAGATGCTTGGTGAAAAGCAACTTGTTTAGGATATCTTGATGATGAATCATGGAATCAGCACATTCCCTAAGTCCACAGATGGTATTGCTGGCAGAATCATTTTGGATAGAGAAAGAGAAAAAAGTGTCTATTTTAGTGAGGACAAATCGCTGCCCCTCTGTGATGGAAGAGGCTCAACATAATCAACATGTCCCCACTGCCCCCAAAGAATCATAACAGGGGCTCAACATTGGCCTCTGCTGTTGGCAGGCTGAACTTTCTGCCTTGGAGGGGGGCAGTTGTTGAGCCCATGGACATCCTTATCCCTCCTGCCCTGGCTACTAGTATACAGGCCCACTGAACTGGGGCTGATGTGGCTTAATAATGGAGCTGACCATAGTTCATAGAATGGGTCATCCTCGTGGTTATATTAAGCGCTCTCTTCAGTGAATGCCTTTTGATAAGCATTCACAATGATAGGGAAAAATCTGCTATAAGATGGCCGTCAGGACTGACAGGGAAATTCCATTCCCTGACCAAAGACTCCCCTTCTGGGTTCTTCTTCCTACCCCGCTTGCCGCGCACCCCAAATTACTACTAATGTGGAACGTGGAAGTAACAGACTATAAATTGTTCCTCTGCTTATGCTTGGGGCTCAAATCTCTGGAGAGTGATCTCCTCTGAGCCTGCCGGTGTGAAATAAACCTCCTGCCTTCCAAGGTCTCCAAGTGCCACTTGGTTCTTCCGCTGGGTGATCCAGACCAGGTTTCGTAACAACGTGAGAAGCAAAAATCCTCATACTACTGGCCAATTTTGAGAGATCCATCCACATACCTGTTCCATAGGTTTCTTTGTTATCAATATTCCAATATTATTCTTTCCAAGTCTCTGAGTAACAGGCATAATAATTGGTTACTACCCGTGAGCCAGAAGAGGTTTGTACTTTGGGCCATGTTTTCTTCAGACAAAATGGACTTCCAGATGTGCTGCCCAAACTTCTCCCTATTGGGAGAGTTGACTGTCACCAATTTCCTTCAGAGCGATTCCTGAATGGAATGGTGACAGTTCAGCAGTCCACTTCCACCTGATGCCAACATATTGTGCAGACCCATCTTTAAACTAGGCCCAAGTTTTTTCCCCCTGACAGCTGGTTATAGGGAACTCTTCGTGAGGCGGTAGAGTCTGAGCCACCTGCCCATGCAACTTCCTTGTGTCCTCCTGATCTGCTCAAGTGTAATCTTTTCTATACCATTTTCAACTGATGATAGTTTATTGCTATGTATGCCCAATTTCATGGCAGTTCAAGAATGGCATGGGGTGCCTGGGTGGCTCAGTCAGTTAAGTGGTTAAATGCCTGACTGTTGATTTTGGCTCAGGTTATGATCTCATGTTTGTGAGATCAAACCCTGCGTCAGGCTCTGCACTGACGGCGTGGATAATGCTTGGAATTCTCTCTCTCCCTCTCGTTTTCTGCCCCTTCCACTCCCCAAATAAATATATAAATAAATAAACATTAAAAAAAAGAACGGCAGCTGAGATCACATCAATCTTGATGTCATCACGACCTGGTCTCTACCAGAATGCAGTGCTCTTTCAGCAGAGGAAACATGGCATTGTGTTCAAAACCCTAAAATTCTGTGCATCGGATCTCTTATTGGGGTTTTCCAGAGGGTCCGTATGTTATCCTTACTTGCCACAGATATGTGGTTCTTCTGAATCATTAGGCTTGAGGGGCAGAGGCTTTCATTTCCTGGGAACACAGGTTTCTCAGTAAATGGGTCAAAGAAATATACCCAAGTGTGGTATATATGTTGCCTCCAAAGTTCAAAGGGCTTACCAAGATTGTGCTGCTTTCTTAGTGTTAGGATGTACAAAGTATAGAAACTTGTCTTTCACTTTAAGGCAGGGATTCTCAACCTCAGTCTTGACATTTGGGCCTGATAATTCTTGGTTGTGGGGAGCTGTCCTGTGCATTGCAGGATATTTAGCAGCATCTTTGGCTTTTACCCATTAGATGCTGGTAGCTACTAACTCCCTTATTCCCAATTGTGACAACCAAAAATCTCTCTAGATAGTGCCTGTTAAATGTCCCCTCGGGGACAAAATTGCTTCTGGTTGTGAACCACTACTATAGGGAGATATTCCAACAATCCTTTCACTCAATTTTTGTGTCTCTGGCATTCTTGTGTCTTACTAAGAATATTTGCTGCTTCCTGTTCACCAAGCCAATCAGCATGGTGTTATCAATGTAGTAGATCAGAGTGACGTTCTATGGGCTATCCAGATGATCAAGATCCCTGTGGGCTATACTGTGACAACAGTTTGAGAGTTGACATATCCCTGAAGTAAGACTGTAAAGGTGTATTGATGACAGCTGAAACTTTGCTGTTTCTCATTATCCCTGCTAATTGATATGAGGGGAAAATGATTTGTCAGGTAATGGCTGCATACTAGATGGCAGGACTGTGTTGATTGTTCCAGAGAAGATGCCTTATATGTATCAGAAGCTGCAAGTGGAGCTACCATCTAGTTTTGTCACTGTCAAACATAGGAATTAAACAGAAGTGTGTTGAGAATCATCACTCCTGCATCTATCACATCTTTGATGGTGGCACAAATTCCTGCAGTTCCCATAGGGATGTGGTATTACTTTTGGTTTACTATTTTGTTAGGGAAGGGCAGTTCCAGGGGCTTCTGCTTGGCCCTACCTACCATAGTAGCCCTTTCATTATGGGTCAGGGAGTCAGTGCAGAGAATCTGCCTCTTGCCAATGTCTAGTCCAAATATGCATTTAGGACCTAGAAATTGCCTCAGAATATATCTACAGAAGCCATTGAGTCCTCTGTGTAATGGACTTGGATATAAATTTAACTTATTATTTGATCACCCAAAGCCCTCCATCTATTAAGCTTTAATCTAAACTGCCTAATGCTTGTGAAGTTGTCACCTTACTCTATAGTCCTTGTGGTTATCATTACTAAACAGAGTATAGCAGGTCCCCAAGGATATGCATAAATTCAGAGCAGTGTCTAATAATCCTTCAAAAGTCTAGTTATGTTCCTTTCCTCAGTACACACTCATCCTGTTAATATTCACATGTTCTTTTGGGAAAGACTTGGAGAGATATTTATAGTATGTAGTTGTGACAATGTTGCAGTGTCCTTCCTTAAAAAGATCCAGTTTCTCCTTCAATCACTGGGCCCTGGGTATGTGGCAAAACTTAGGTCTGGAACTAAATGAGAGGCTATGACTTTCTTTTGTAACAACTCAAGTCAGGTTTTTGTGCACTGGACCTATAGTTTTACCTGTTTTATATATCAAGTAATACTTTAGTAGCCTGCCCATCTATTTCATTCCTAAAGACCTTGTCATCAGGGAAGCACCCCTGACAGATCCCTGAGGGTCAAAACATCCTAATTGCCACTCTGCTCCTGTTGTCCATTATGGTAATTGTGCCCTCTTGTCTCTGATGTTTAAGTATTGACACATGGCCTCTGCCACTCTGCCAACATTACCACTGAAATCAGAAAACCCATCCTTGGTCTAGAAAGGACAGTCAGAGCTTTCAAGGATGCCCTATGTTTCTCTCATTAATGTTTTCTCAGTACTTTAGTGCCCTCTGGTCCCTTCCAGGCAAAATAGTCAGGAAAAGGGTGAGGGTGAGCAGGTTACACATAATAAAACCACTCCAACATTCCCATCACCTTGATGCTTTCATATATTCTGTGGTTTGGCCCTTTTGAATACGACCTTTTACATTTATTTCTCCATATTATGTGAGGTGAATTTCTGGCATCTCAGCTTTATTGAAGTCAACCAACCAAGTAAATCATTAGATTTACTTAGTATATCAACATTGGAATCTCAGGTAAGGACATATGCATTTACATTTAGCCTGGCTCGTCAAATATATTCTATCTTTTCTGATGTAACATCCTTAGAATCTACTCCCGTATAGTTTTCCAGGTTACTGCTGATGTAAATGCACAAGATATTGCAATTCTTTCAGTGTATACGTTTTTTTTTTTTTTGTTTTGTTTTCTGGAATAGACCTTACAATTCTGTTCTGGGTTCCTGGATTTGATTATAGAAGTGGTTTTGGAGGTAATGAGGGGTGGCGGATAGGATTTGGAGAGAACAGACATCTCTTTGCCAGGCAACTGCTGCATACAGAATCATTAAACAAGGGAAGGTCAGTTTCCTAAGATAGAATAGGGATCTCAGGGATATTTATGGGGCTAGTCTGTGGTCCCCTCAAATGTCCCCATCCTAAGTCTCAGGCTCCCACTTCTTTCCAATCTATGTCCTATCTTTAACACAGTGACTTAGAAAACCTGTGAGTTCAATTTCATTTTACTCTAACAACTTGCTCAAATACATTTGGTTCTGATCCTAAGCCATGGTCTATCTTTAGGCTGTAAGAAATAAGAGATTCTCAGCCATGAGCTGAGAGTTTAAAGCCCTGAGTTTAGCATTTAGCAGCTTCCTAATGCCTGCAGAGTTGTCAACTTACTCTATAGTCTTTGTGATTATCATTACTATCATGGCAGAGTACAGCAGCTCCAGAATTTTCAATTTCCGTATCTTCATTTGGCATTTTATTTCAAGCAACCAAAAATATTAATTTAAGTGATTACACTACCATTGCCTGCCACGGATTACTAGAATTCTACTTTCCACTTGCTAGGAGGTGATAATGGCATTCAAGTTAAATAGGTGAGCAAAGTAATCCCCTGGTGAACAGTGGAATGGGGTGCTGGTATCAGAACCTCAAAGTCAAAGCTGTCAGGCAAAATCCAGAACCATGGCCAGAGACTTCCAGTTGGAGCTACTGCTGTGAAAGAGGTGCATTAGCCACTGGAGACAATACCTGAGGGAACTGTTATAATTTGATCTCTATATGCTAAACTATTCTGCTTTCTAAAAATCGATTCATTTAATACAAAACCCACTTAGGTATATCTTATTGCTCCATGTTATGGATGAGGAAAAGGGAGTTTAGAGACATTAAATAATTTTCTCAAGGACACAATTACATAATCTGACTCCAAAGTCAGAGTCTTAACTGCTGTGGGATACCGTTATTCAATACTATACTTCCATTTCATATAATTTCTTTCCCCCCATTAATTTTAATTAATTATTTATTTAAGTAATCGCCACATCCAATGTGGGGCTCGAACCCATGACCCTGAGATCAAGAATCGGACCCTCTTCTGACTGAGCCAACCAGGTGGCTCTCATATAATTTCTTTACATGGATTAAATGTAGCCCATGCGAAGTGCTTCAGCATAGTCCCTCCTACATAGTAAATACTCAAGAAAAGCTAACTACCTCTAGCTATTATTATAGCCTCAAGATTCAAAGAGGGACTTTGGAGTCAAGAGATCTGGGTTCAAATCCTAGCACTACCCCCTTCTAGCTATCTGCCCCAGGAAAAGCAAATCGAGGGCCTTTGTTGATTTGTAAAATACTAGAAATTACCTAATTCTCAGAGTTGTTTTCAGATGAAATAATACTCTCTCTTTCTCTCTTTCTTTCTCTCCCTCTCTCTCTCTCTCTCCCTCCCTAGTCTTGTACATAGAAAATTCTTAGGCAAAAATAGCTATTACTATTCCAGTAATATGGAACAAGTTGAACAAAGGCCCAGGGTAGAGTGAGAAAGAGAGAGGAAGAAGTGAATTTCAGGGTCTCAATGTACTTTATTTTGTCTGGAACATAGGCTGGTTGAGGAAATGGCCTGGAAATTGAGGCTGAAGAGGTTATCAGGCCTGATTCAAGCCTTGTGGGCCATGTAAAGGAGGCTGGAGAGATAGTAGAACCACACAGCCTATGGGACAAGTGATACTTTAGAACAGGCTAGGTTATGGTACAGTAACAAAAGTACCAAGCATTTGAGTGGCTTACCAAAACAAATGTTACATGTCCACTGGGGAATCATGCAATTACATAATCTATTTCTATTCCATGCCATCTTCACTCTGGAGCCCAGGTTGATGGAACAACTTTTCTCTGAAATAAATCGCCTATTTTGTGGCAGACAGAAAAGAGACATGGTGAACACACAAGCTGGCTTTAAAATTTTTTGCTTGGGGGGGCGCCTGGGTGGCTCAGTCAGCTAAGCGGCTGACTTTAGCTCAGGTTATGATCTCACAGTTCGTGGATTCAAGCTCCATGTCAGGCTCTGTGCTGACAGCTCAGAGCCTAGAGCCTGCTTCAGATTCTGTGTCTCGCTTTCTCTCTGACGCTCCCCCGCTCACACTCTGTGTCTCTCTCTTTCAAAAATAAACATTAAAAAATTAAAAAAAAATAAAATTTTTGCTTGGAATTGATCCTTCTGCTCACATTTTATTCGCCAAAGCAAATCACATGGTCAAGTCTGCCATTGGTGGGGCTGAGGAAGGGGCATTTCATGGAAGGGCACAAGAATATTTGACAGAACAATAATCAGAACAGATTTTGTGGCAAAAGTTAACAAGTGGTAACCCAATTAAAAAATGAGCAAAGGATTGGAATAGACATTTCTTCAGGGACGTACGCAAATGGCCAACAAGCACATGGAAAAGCTGTTGAACAAAATTAGTCATTAGGAAAATATAAATCACAACCACACTTTAAGTGATCCAAAAGACAGACAATACAAGGTTTGGAAAAAATGTGGAGAAATTGGAACCCTTGTAAACTGCTGGTAGAAATGTAAAATGATGCAGCTGGTTTTGGAAATAGTTCAGCAGTTAAAAAAAAAGTTAAACATAGAGTTATCATATGACCCAGCAATTCCATTCTAGGTCTACACCCAAGAGAAATGAAAACATATGTCCACCCAAAAATTGTATGCAAATGTTCATAGCAATATTATTCATAATAATGAAAAAGTGGTGATACCTAAATGTCCTTCGACTGATGAATGGATAAATAAAATTTGGTATATCCATACATGGAATATTATTCAGCCAGAAAAAAGGATTGAAGTATTGATACATGCTACAGTGTGGTTATACTTTGAAAACATTATGCTGAGTGAAAGAGGCCAGTCACAAAATACCATAAATTGCATGATTCTCTTCACATGAAATGAATAGGGAATTGAGGGAACATGGGCAAGTGACTATTAATGAGTATGAAGTTTCTTTCTGGAGTGATGAAATGTTTTAAAATTGACTGTAGTGATGGTTGCACAATTCTGTAAATGTTTTAAAAACCACTGAATACTTTAAGTGGGTGAACTGTGTGGTATGTAAATTATATCTCATGAGGCTGTTTTACATGTATATAAGAAAGATAATGTGTGGTTTTATTTTCATCTTTTTGGTTTTGAGAGGCTCAAGTGGAACTAACCAGGTAGTTAACCATGTGGATCTGAAGCTCAGGAACAGAAATCAGGCCTGGAGATATATGCTGGGAAATCTAGAGCATAAAGATGCTAACTGAAATTATGTAAAAAGAATCAATCACCCAGAGACAGTGTGTCCAGTGGGAAAAGAGAGGGCTTGCACCTATCCCTGAGGGATACCAACATTTAAGAGATGAGAAACATAAGAGGAGACTTCAAAAGAGATGAAGAGGGGGTGTTTAGAGATGAAAAAGTGAGAGCGAGAGAGTAAAAATGGTAGGCAAGGAACGAGTGTTTCCAGAAGGAAGGAGTGTCGACATTTTTAGAGAAATTAAGTTAGGTCATGATGAATATATTCATAGCATCTGTAGTCAGGAGAGCCCTAGTGACTTTGGAAAGAACGGGTCTCATAGGGTGGTAGGGAAGAAACCAGAGTGCAGTAACACTAGTTATTAGACATGAGTTGTAGTTGATGAAGTAGAGACATCCCACATTGGAGAAATGTCGTTGTGAAGGGCAGATCTACAAATGGAAAAAGAAAGCAGAAAAAGCAGGAAAAAGAAAGTTGAAGTGGGGTTTGTTGGGTGGGACATTTCAAGATGGGAGAGGTTGTTTAAACCCTTATGGGAATTAAAGGAGAGGAGAAAAGGAATAGTTAATTAGTGGAATAAAGCCCTGACTACACTTTATGAAATTGCAGTATGTTCCCTACTCCATCCTCCTTATCCTACTCACTTTGTTTACTGTAGTACATATCACATTATCATGTAATTTACTTGTTACGTTCATTATTTATTGCAGCTCAAAGAAGGCAGGCATTTTTATTTATTTATATTTTATTTTTTAAAGCATTTTTTAAATGTTTATTTATTTTTTAGAGAGACAGAGCATGAGCAGGGGGAGGGGGAGAGAGAGATGGAGACACAGAATCCAAAGCAAGCTCCAGGCTCTGAGCTGTTAGCACAGAGTCCTCCTCCTCCCTCAGGGGAACCCATGAGTTGTGAGATCATGACCTGAGCTGAAGTCGGATGCTTAACCAACTGAGCCACCCAGACGCTCCAAGACAGGCATTTAAAAAAAAAAAAATATTTATTTAATAATAAATTCCAAGAGAATTCCAAACAGGCTCCAGGCTGTCAGCACAGAGCCCAATTCTCTGCTTGAACCCAAGAACCATGAGAGCATGACCTGAGCTGAAACCAAGAGTCGGACACTTAAAGGACTGAGCTACCCAGGTGCCCCAGAAGGCAGGCATTTTTAATGTTTTGTTATTTATTAATTCCAACCATATAAAATACCATTTGTCATATGGTAAGTGCCCTACAAACAGTTGTTAAATAAATGAATGAAAGAACCCATTTTCTAAGAAGGCGAGAGGGGAAAGGAGCCAGAACATAGCCATTTAATATGGTTCCTGCCTTCACAGCGTTTATAGTCTATTTGTGAGGTAGACTCCATTAGATTTCATGACTTCTGCTTATTGTGGGTGGGTAACAAGGGAGAGGGAAAGGTAGAGTCTGAATTTCCCAGCAGAATGAGAAGTGAGGAGGAATATACATTTGATAATTACGGTCTGCGTTGAGTTTCTTTCCTATTTCGTTCAGAAATGTGATTTAAACATCGTTAAACTATTTAATTGGTGTGTTTATTTTGTCTTTGAAGTATAGAAAACACATTTGGTAGGTACTTGTACTTTGAGCCTCTCAAGTCTGGTACACGAGAGGGGACGAATAAAGCTTTGCGGCGGAGTTACGGTAAGCAATGCTTGGCGTAGTGCTGCGTGCTTTTCCGAAGCGTTTCCACATGCACAGATTTTTGTGAGGCGGGCCTCTAGGTCGTTAATCTGTGGGACTGTGACGATAAGACAGGCGGAGGGAAGGGACTGAACACAAAATTGTGGCTAAAAACCTCGGTGAGAACGCAGCTATTATAACGAAGGGAAGAACTCCACGGAAGCAACCGCGCGAGAACAACTAAAGCCAACCCACGCCCAGCCTCCCCGCCTCCGCGGCCAGTCGGCGCGAACCCGGCTGCGCCTGCGCGCGGGCGGCCGCAACTACGGCTAGGAGCAGCAAGGCCACGACTAGGAGTCACGTGGTGCGCCGGGCAGCCGCCCCGCCCCTCCGCAGCCGCCCCTCCCCGCCCCGCCCCTTTCCCGGCGGGACGCTCGGAGCCGCCCCGAACTGCGCAGGGCTGCCGGGGGTGAGTGTCCGCGAGGGGCGCGCGTAGCGCAGACCCAGGAGGCCCGGGATTGGGGCCCGGCCCGGCGGAATGCGTTGAGGGGTCCAAGGGACAAAATGGCGGCGGGTACTCCCCTTCACCCTCTCTCCTCACCTGGGAGTGTGGGCGGAGAGGGTCAGCGATCGCTGCTGGGGGAGGGGAGCCACGGCGGCTCGGGAGGGCCCGGGGTTCTTCTGAGAAGGCCTGGGGGTGAGGGTAGTCAGGCTCCCGGCCTGCCCTGCGGGTTCACCTGGGGTGTGAGGGGCGTGAGACTCCGCACACCCCGCGGGGCGGGGTAGAGGGGGACGGAGGACTGCCTCACCCCTTCACGGGGTACGCGGCGGTGCGCGTGTTGAGGCTTCTGGAATGTCCAAACTGCAAGGGGTTTCCGTGGAGACTCCCACCCAGCCCTTCATTTGACAGGTGATCGCCATCATCATTTCATTCTCCGCAGGGTTTACCACGCTTTCCCTGCTTGATACGGGTCTTAGCTCTGCTTGGGAAGCAGGGCGGGAATTGTCTCTACGTCTTAGAAATCCGTAAACTGAGGTCTGGAGTCGTGAAGAGTTGAACCAATGCCTCGCACCTGGGAGTAGTAGCCAGCCTTGTGGCTGTGTTAGTGCTCCTTTCGCGCCTTCCCCCCGCCAGTGAGTGACGGGATTTTTAGAAAGCAGACAGAAAACTGGTTCTCTGAGCACCTGCTGCTGGCAAGTGGCTCCCGCTGGGTTGGGGCTGCCTGCCTGAGACCAGCTTCCTGTTGCTGGTGGACCGTATCCCTCATTCTATTTGTGCCAAGACATTTTCCATGAAAATAGCTATTCATTATAGTCATCTTACTGAATAGATAGTAATTCCTTATATGTAGTATAGTTTGTTACAGTTTTCACTTCGATTTCACCAACATTAACTATTTCGTTCCCATAATCCGAGGTAGAAGGGTGGGCTAGGCATTGTGTTCATTTTATGAATGAGGTTCAAAGGTTTATTACTTGCCCCAGGATCACCAGCTGGTGAATAATTGATCTGGAATGATGCTTTTATACCTTGGGTTGGTAATCTGACCATTATCCATCCCACTCTGATTTATATGGGTGCCCTGGCTCTTGTATTTTTTTTCTAGCTATGACTCTTCCTCAAAATGTGTTGGGTGCAGATTGATTTACGCCACATATGGAAATGATCTGAGTAATAGCCAGTAGGGAATTAATAATTAATGAGAGTCAATTTTTAATATGATTTGGAAAGTTTCTTTGTGGGAGGAAGTGTGAGAACGAGGGCTTTGAAGGCAGACTGGCTTGAGTCTGAATCCCAGCTTCACTATGTGAGCCTTGGTTTCCTCATCTGTAAAATAGAGATAATATCATTCACGCTATAAATTTGTTGATAGCAAGTAAATGAAGTATGTGTACAGCATTAAGAACTGCTCCTTGCCCATAGTAAGCCTCCAGCAAATGCTTGCCTCTTCTTTCTCCGAGCTCACTTGAGCTGCAGTTTTTTTATTCTCTGTAGGTAACCACTTTACTTAGGCCACCTGGTGGATTGTGCATGGACGCATAATCAATGTTGTTATACAAATGCATTTATAAATTGGTGACTAGAGTTCAAAGGATATAGTATTTTAAACATAGACTTTAAAAATATCCTTAGGGATATTTTTATTATCCCTATTATCTTCATAGATAATCACTGAAAGGTTGATTTGATGTTAACTTTATTAATATCTTAACCACTTTACAGGAATGTTAAGATGAAGGGGGTTGAGGTTCTGTCTTGTCTTTCACTTCATACCTAACCACAACTCAACCTAGCTTTAAAGGAGAAACAAAAGTGATTTGGGAATCCCATGTGGACATTCTTTAAACACTTAGAAAGTGGTGGTGGTGAAGTGGGAAGTTAAACAGTTATCTCTAATGGTGCAACCTGATATCCATTGTGAAATTGGCAGTTCTGAAATTGTAGAAGTGAGAACTGCAAATAGCTTGAATAATAAAATAAGTAATTAATAAAAATCTGTTTCCAGTTGTATGCTGGGATGGTCACCTTTTTCACAAACGTGTTTGGCTTTGGCAGTAGATGTGATGAGAAAAGCAAAAAGAACTGCAATTCACTGGTGAAGCCACCTTAAAAAATTATTAGAAGGAAATGATTTATAGAAAGACTTTATTCTGGACCGAACACTAAAGATTTCATGAAGCTTTGCTAAAATAATGACTACGCTTTAATGATAATTTCTTAAAGTAGTAAGTTCATTATATATTTTGAAAACGTGAATTAGAATGGTAGAATTAATTACTATGTACCAGTTTTTCTATGTCAGTAATTATGTATGCATGGTCAATTTTGTCTCATAAAAGCTAACCCCCCCTTCACTGTTTCAGATGTATTTCATTTGTGAAGATTTTAGCATGTATTAGGTCAATTTAATGTAGTATTGCCAAAGAGAGGTAGTTTTGGTTTTTTCAAAGAGGCATGCCAGGTTCATGGGAGAAGATAAATGCATCCTGTGTGATTTATTCATGGTAGTATATATGGAAGTCCTCAAAATTGAAAACTAAACAACTTGAAATTATAAATAAATGATAAATAAAATGTCTGTGTTCTTAAAAGTACTTATTTTGCCATAATACACTTAATTTTCCACGGCTTTCCAAAAAGCTGTGAACAGTTACTGGTAGTTTTTGAGTATGCACTGTTTAAGTACCAGACTTGGGAATATTTGGATTTTTTTCAATTTCAGAAAATGCAAGAGCATGAGTGGTAGGTTTTGTGAACATTGGATATTGTAAACCCCAACTTTGTTAGAATTTATTGGTAAACATGAGAACAATTCATAGATGTACTGTCCTGACTTCTGTTAGATGGGCCTGTATTTTTAAGAGTAGAGTTACTAACAGGCTTCTCACTATTTTGGGCCTGCCATTTGCTTCTTGCCCTTTCACAACCTGCGTACCTAAACTCAGATAAAGAAGAGACGCAGGCCTTTCCGGGCCCTTGAGCCAATCTTCCATTTCCATTTGTAGGACTCCACAGACTGTAGAGTTTCTCCACAGACTTTCTGGGTCTGTAGGGCAGGCTAGGACAAGTGAGACTTCAGTTTATCACTGGCAGCTCCTTGTTTCAAAATTTCTGGCCCAGGGTCTGTTCCATTTACTGACTTGTTTATTTTTTGTGCTCCACTTTCTGCTTGCCCATTGTTCTGCTGTAGCCTAGAGTTTCTCAAATTTAATTTATTTGAGGAGCACTGCCAAATATTTCCCATATCCATTTTTTTTATCTTAACTGATTTTTTTGCTTATGGTAGCATTATAGATTTTCTTTTAAAATGTAAGTAAAAGGGGCACCTGGGTGGTTCAGTCTGTTAAGCATCTGACTTTTGATTTCGGCTCAGGTCCTGATCCCATGGTTCTGAGATTGAGCCCCACATAGGATTCTGCTTGGGATTCTCTCTCTCCCTCATTCTCTGCCTGTTCCCTGCTTGTGTGTGCTCTCTCTCAAAAATAAATAAACATTAAAAAAATAAATTGTAAGTAAAAGTGTTTTATTTAGAGAAAAATGTTGTATGAATACTAGTATGGGTGGTAGTTATGGCAAATATGAAAGTAGTAACTTTGAAATTTTGGAAGTTCTGGATTACGTATTAGGTTTTTTTTTAAACACTTATTGAGATATATTTCACCATAAAATCAGACATTAAAGGGTACATTTCAGTGGTTTTTAGTGTATTCACAGAATTGTGCAAGCATCACCACAATTTTAGGACATTTTCAAAACCTCAGTATGAAACCCTGTAACAGTCATTCCCTATTCCTGACTATCCTCTCTTCCCCTTCCTACTTCCTTCCTGCATCAGCTGTAGGCAACCACTAATCTACTTTTTTCTTTTCCTCTATGGATTTGTCTATATAATAGGTGGTCTTTTGTGTCTGTTTTCTTCCATTTAGCATAATATTTTCAGTGTTCATCCATGGTGTAGCATGTATCAGCACTTTTGGCTGTTTTTTTTTTTTTTAACTCTTTAATATTTTAGAGCAGTTTTAGGGTCACAGAAAAAGTTTTTAGGGAAAGTACAGAGACTTCCCATATGCTCCCTGTCTCCACTTATGCTTTGCTTCTCCCTTTATCAACATCCCCCACTAGAGTGGAATGTTTGTTAAAACTAATTTAACTTACATTGACAGGTTCCTATCACATCAAAGTCCATATTTTACATTAGTATTTACTCTTGGTGTTGTATTTATGGGTTTGAACAAATGTGTAATGACATGTATGCACCATTATAGTATCGTAAAGAATACTTTCACTGCCCTAAAAATTCTCTGTATTCTGCATATTTATCTCTCTTTCTCTCTAACCCCTGTAACAATTGATCTTTTCCCTTCCATAGTTTTGACTTTTCCAGAAACTTCATGTTTTATTTGTATTATTTTAATAATATTTTACTAATTATTAATTTAATAATATTTTATTGTGTGGATATACCACATTTTATCCTTCATCAGTTTGGATGGTTTCACTTTTCGAATATTATGAATAATGCTGCTATAAACATTTGTGTACAAGTTTTTGTGTGGATATATGTCTTCATTTCTCTTGGATATATACCTAGGAGTGGAATTGCTGGGTCATATAGTAACTAACTTTTTGAGGAACTGCCAGATTATTTATAAAACCAGCTATAGCATATTACATTCCTGACAAGTGGTTCATGTTGCTTCCAATTTTTCCATATCCTCTCCAACACTTGTTATTGTTTGTCTTTTGGATTATAGTCATCCTAGTGGGTGTGAAATGATATCTTATTGTGGTTGTGATTTGTACATCCCTAATGATTAATGGTGTTCAGCATCTTTTCATGTTCCTATTAGCCATTTGTATATCTATTTTGGAAAACTGAGGACATAGCCTTTTTTTTTTTTTTTTTAAAGTAGGCTTCACACCTAGTGCAGAGCCTAACATGGGACTTAAACTCATGACTCTGAGATCAAGACCTGACTGAGATCAAGAGTCAGATACTTAACTGACTGAGCACCCAGGCGCCCCAGGACATAGCCTTTTTAACTTCTTCATTTTTATAGATGAGACTACTGATACTCAGAGATTAAATGACTTCTCAGTGTCACATAGCCAGTGATTTGGTTGACTCTAGTGTCTCTGTATACTCTTTCCACTACGTCATGCTTTCTCCTACTTTTTAGAAGTGAATACAGATGAAGCGTTTTGGAAATTCAGATGTAGAAGATCTCTGTCATCTGGGGATGTCAGAGTAGGCTTTATGAAGATGACTTTTGAGCTGGCCTTGAACAGTAGAAAGCTTTGAATATATAGGAGGGTGAGAGGAAGGCAACGTGGTGAACAAATATTCTTTAGCATGGGCTTTATCAAATAAATATTTAATGCCTACTGAATGCCAGGTGCTGTCCTAGGTTCTGAGGCCATAGCTGTAACAAAACCAACAAACACTATGAAGCTTATGTTCTTGTGGGGGGAGATGGACAGTATACCAATTAAGTAAATACTAGAAGGTGATAAATGCTCTAGAGGAGAGCATTCTAGATATATTATTCTAGAGATAAATGCTCTAGAGAGCATTCCTATCTAGACTTCTAGATAGGAAGTCCCAGTGGTAGGAGTCAGGATAAATGGGTTGCAACTAATGTATTTTAATTTATTAAATAATTTTTTAAAGTAATCTTTACACCCAACATGGGGCTTGAACTCACAACCCCGAGATCAAGAGTTGTGTGCTGTACTGAAGGTGCCTCTAAATGGGTTGCAATTTTAAATAGAATGTTTGGGAAGGGTTCACTGAGGAAGTGGTATATGAGTAAAGATGGAGTAAATCTTGACTCTTCCAGATAAGTGGCCAGTAATTATAAAGCCCTGAGGCATGAGTGTGTCTGGCACATTAGGGAACATAAAGAGGCCAGTGTGGCTGGAGTGGAATGAGCACCAAAGAGGAGTTGAGGCATGGTCAGGGAGGTATGAGTGTGATAGGCTACTGTGAGCACTTTGGCTTTTACTCTGAGATGGAGAGTAACTGGGAGAGTGGTGAACAGAGAGGCACTGCATTAAAAAAAATATGAAACAGTTTAATTGAGATATAATTCATACACCATACAATTCAGCCATTAAAAAATGGCTTTTGGTATATTCACAGACTTTTGCAACCATCACCATAATGAATTTTAGAACATTTTTGCCATTCCAAAAAGAAACCCTATGCTCATTAGTGGTAACTCCCATTTTCTTTCAACTCCCTAGTCTTAGGCAACTAGTGGTCTATTTTCTGACTCTGTGGATATGCCTATTCTGGAAATTACCTATAAATTATTCAATATGTTATCTTTTGTGACTGACTGGCTTCTTAGCATAATGTTTTTAAGGTTCCTTCATGTTGTAGCATGTATAAGCACTTCATTCCTTTTTATGGCCCAATAATATTCCATCATATGGATATACCAACTTTTATTTATCCATCATTTGATGGACATTTGGGTTGTTTCCACTTTTGGCCATTATGTATAATGATGCTATGAATACTTGTGTATAAGTTTTTGTGTGGACTTACGTGCTGCATTTTAAAAGGAGCAAATACATTTGGCAAAGGATAAATTACCTAAGCTCTCATCCCAGAGCACCTAGCTTCTAATTGCTACTTTCTTTTCTTTGTTCATTAGCTTTTCTTATGGGGTTAGGCCATTCTATCCAGGAATATCCCTGTCCCTTTGTGTTCTATCTGGGTTTCTGCTTTGGGTTTGAGTAAAGGTTTGGTCACATTATGTTGAAATCCTGAAAAGTAAGATCTGTTCTATGTGGAGACTTAGATAATAGTAATTAAAATATTCTGGTAAAATCTCAATTTTTGAAAGTTCCTAAGAAGTACACTGTGTTTTATATCCTGAGTTGGCATTCATTAGTGGGTCATAAATCAATTCAGTGAAAGCAGCATTTGAAAAATGAAAAGGAAATATCAGAGTACACCTCACACAATAGGGATGAAACTTTTCTTTCAGTTAAATATACATTTGTGAACTAAGGATATACTGTATGTGAGTTGTGTGTACTATATAGATAGATGGTAGTAAAAAAAAAAGTCTATAGATTGAGGTATCATAGTCTCTTAATGTAATTCATTAAGTGTTTTAATGAATGTTTCTCTTGTATTTAACTTAATTTTTTTTTTTTGGAGTGCACTGAGGTATTGTTCAGCATGGAATATTTAAAACAGGAAGTATAAAAGAGCAATTTTATTTTTTTGTTTAATGTAATGACAAACTTGTGATGAGACTTGTATCTTTTTAAGAATAAATATTTTTTGACAATGTTATGAGTAAGAGTATATATATATATATATATATATATATATTATTTTTTATTGTAGGAGTCACACCCCAGGGGTTTATGTGGTAAATGAGCTTCTCGGCATACAAAGGGAATTAAAGAATGATGGTAAGTGATGAAGCTACCTTAAACACTAACCTTAGTTTTTTTGTCCTCCCTTCCTTACATCTCTTTTTCATTTATTATCTTTGCAGTATACTCTAGAGCATCAGAGAACTTTATTTCCTTTTACAGCTTCATAGTATTTCCTGTTGATTTGTGTTGTTTTTATAGCTCTAATGGGCAAAGTGTAGTAAAAGCACTGCTTGTTTGCCAACTGTGATGGTCAGGAATGTGGCCAAAAACCTGAAAGTAAATTAAAAATGCCTGTGATCATCCATAACAGATAATTCACATGATGAAAGTATATTCACTTTACTTTTAGAATTCTTGAGTTTCTTATTCAGAACCATAGTAGTAACATTTCCCATAATTCTAACAAGTAAGAACTGAAAGCTGATAGCTTGATAGGGAAGAAGAGAAAATAATTAAGAATTAAACTTTTCTGTTCTGCTTAATTATCAGGAAATAAAGAGTTCAATAAGTCTAAAAAGCACTTTGGTCTGGGCCTATTTATTTTACAGCAACCATCCTCTGCATTTCTGTAGTTCCTGAGGGCATATTGTAATATACAAAAGTTGTTCCTAGTGATAACCTGAAAGTATCAAGAAAAGAGGAAGTTGATTCAGTAGCCTCTGTTTAAAAGTCAGGGAAGTGTGAATCAGAGATTTTCATCCAAAATGGTAAAACTGATAAGAATTTGTGCTTAGCAGGGCAAACTTTAGTTACTTATTTATGTTGAATACCTCATTTCCCAGTGATATTCATTTATTCATGATATACTTATTTCAGTCATTCATGATTTCTTTATCATGCCAATTATTCATCATTCATGGAGGAAGATAAATGGTAAATACTTAAGTATATGATTTAAAATATAAGTGTGAGATGTGCTACAAAGGAGTACAGGTTTGTTCAAGCATATAAAAGGGGTCCTGGCTGAGTCAGGGGGTTAAAGTACTTCATTTTGAGAGAGTTACTTTTTAAGTTGGGACTTGAAAGACCAGTAGGTTTTAGTTGGGCTAAGAGAAGCACCATCATCAAGGTGTCATCAAGGATTTGATTGCTTTTCTTCCCTTCTCTCTGCAATTTGTTTTGTTTCCATTATATTAAGCTTCTTTATATGATCCTAATTGCGTAGAGGCAGATTTTGTATTTTTTTGGCAGAGTTTCATGTGATTGATGGTATGTCCTTCTCAGTGCATCACATCAGAAAGCATGATGGTCAGTTTGTCCTGCTTTTGGTCATGTTACCTTTGATCACTTGGTTAATATAGAGTATTGGTTTTTCTGTTTCAAGTTTGTGTTTTCTCTTTTGAAATTAATGAGTAGTTTGTTGGAGAGAGACTTTGAGGTTGGGCAAATACCCTGTACCTCATCAAACCATCACCCACTAGTTTTAGCACTCAATGATGATAACACTTATTAAAGATCTGTGAGGAAAAGGTTGACATTATACCCAACTATCTATGTGTCTGGATTCTTGGATTTTTTATTTTATTTAATATTGTACTCTATTACTATCATTATTTATTTTGATGCTCAAATTGTTCCAGATTTAGCCAGTGGAAACTCCTTCAACGTGGCTTTTGTGATATATTCCTATTATTCTTTGAGCATTTCTGTACTTTCTAGTATAATAAACTGATCCAGGTTCGTTTGTGTTTTCACTGCCTCATTTTGTCCCCCACTTTATTACACAGGATAGGGCCTTCAGTACAGTGTTGAAGGCAAGTGGTGGTGGCATCCTTGTCTCTTTCAACATTATAGCATTAAATATGGTGTTGTAGTTTGTGAAGAGTTTTTATCACATGCTTTTTTCATCTGTTGAGATGAATATAAGGCTTTACTCCTTTATTTTGCTTATTTGGTAAATTACATTAATTGATTTGAAAATATTATTACCAGCCTTACATACTTGAAATAAACTCAGCTTGGTTGTGATATCATAACTGGATTCAATGTACAAATCTGTGTGTGTATGTGTGTGTTATTTTCACATCTTTACTCTTGAAATTGTTTGAACTGGGGACCTGCAGAGCGGGATCCTTTAAGACATTCAGCAAACCAGCCTGCTGGCACCCACATGGCACTGTGAGGAGCCAGAAGCCCTTTGTCAGCTGCTTGGGTGGAGTGGCTGTACCCCGGAACCAGGGCCTGTGGAGCAGGACCCATTAAGACATCAGGGTTTAAATCCAATAGAAGGAAAATAACCTTAACATCATAAAAGCCATATATGAGGGATGCCTGGGTGATTCTTTCGGTTGATCATCCGACTTTGGCTTGGGCATGATCTTTCAGTTTGTGAGTTTGAGTCCTGGTTTGGGCTCTGCTGCGCCTGGAGACTGCTTTGGATTCTGTCTTGGTCTCTCTCTGCCTCTCCCTGCTCATGATCTGTCTCTCTCTCTGTCTCAAAAATAAATAAACATTAAAAAATTAAAAAAATAAAAGCCATATATGAAAAGTCCACAGCTAATTTATTCCCAATGGGGAAAAACTGAGAGCTTTCCCCCTGAAATCAGGAACACGAGAAGGATATCCACGCTCACCACTGTTGTTTAACATAGTGCTGGAAGTCCTAGCCTCAGCAGTCAGACAACAAAATAAAATAAAGGCATCCAAATTGGCAAAGAAGAAGTCAAACTCACTTTTTGCAGATGACATGATACGAAGACTCCACCAAAAAGCTGCTAGAACTGATACATAAATTCAGCAAAGTTGTAGGGTACAAAATCAATGTACAGAAATCAGTTGCATTTCTATACTCCAATAATGAAGCAACAGAAAGAGAAATCAAGAAATTTATCCCATTTACAATTGCACCGAGAACCATAAAATACATAGGAATAAGTCTAACCAAAGAGATAAAAGATCTATACGCTGAAAACTGTAGGAAATTTATGAAAAAATTGTAGAAGACACAAAGAAATGGAAAACATTCCATGCTCATGGATTGGAAGAACAAATATTGTTAAAATGTCAACACCTCCTAAAGCAATCTACACATCCAGTGCAATCCCGATCAAAATTGCACTGGCATTCTTCACAAAGGTTGAACAAACAATTCTAAATTTTTTATGGAACCACAAAAGACCCTGAATAGCCAAAGAAATGTTGAAAAAGAAAACCAAAGTGGGAGGCATCACAATCCCAGACTTTAGCCTCTAGTACAAAGCTGTAATCATCAAGACAGTATAGTATTGGCACAAAAACAGACACAGACCAGTGGAACAGAATAGAGAACCCAGAATTGGACCCACAACTGTATGGCCAACTCATCTTTGACAAAGCAGGAAAGAGTATCCAATGGAAAAAAGACAGTCTCTAACAAATGGTGCTGGGAGAACTGGACAGCAACATGCAGAAGAATGAAACTGGACCACTTTCTTACACCACACACAAAAATACACTTTCTTACAGCATACACAAAAATAAACTCAAAATGAATGAAAGACCTAAATGTGAGACAGGAAACCATCAAAACCTTAGAAGAGAAAGCATGCAAATAACCCCTTTGACCTCAGCCATAGCAACTTCTTACTCAACACGTCACGGAAAGCAAGGGAAATAAAAGCAAAAATGAACTATTGGAATCTCATTACGATAAAAGGCTTCTGTACTGCAAAGGAAACAGTCAACAAAACTAAAAGGCAACCGAAAGAATGGGAGAAGATATTTGCAAATGACATATCAGATAAAGGGTTAGTATCCAAAATCTATAAAGAACTTACCAAACTCAACACCCAAAAAACAAATAATCCAGTGAAGAACTGGGCAGAAGACATGAATAGACACTTTCCCAAAGAAGACTTCCAGAAGGCCAACAGATATATGTAATATGCTCAACGTCACTCATCATCAGGGAAATACAAATCAAAACCACACTGAGATATACTACCTCACACCATTCGGAGTGGCTAAAATTAACTCAGGAAACAACAGATGTGGGCAAGGATGTGGAGAAAAGGGGACCCTCTTGCACTGTTGGTGGGAATGCAAACAGGTGCAACCTCTCTGGAAAACAGTGTAGAGGTTCCTCAAAAAATTAAAAATAGAACTACACTACAAATCAGTAATTGCACTACTAGGAATTTTTCCAAAGGATACAGGAGTGCTGATTCATAGGGCACATGTACTCCAATGTTTATGCCAGTGCTTTTAACAGTAGCCAAAGAATGGAGAGAGCCCAAATGTCCATTAAACTGATGAATGGATAAAGATGTGGTTTATATATACAATGGAATACTACTTGGCAATTATAAAGAATGAAGTCCTGCCATTTGCAACAACATGAATGGAACTGGAGAGAGTATTACGCTAAGTGAAATAAGTCAGTCAGAGAAAGACAGATGTCATATGTTTTCATTCCTATGTGTAACTTGAGAAACTTAACAGAAGACCATGGGGGAAGGGAAAGGGAAAAAATAGTTTTAAACAGAGGGAGACAAACCCATAAGAGACTCTTAAATACTGAGAATAAACTGAGGGTAGATGGCGAGGGGTGGGAGAGAGGGGTAAATGGATGATGGGCATTGAGTAGGGCACTTGTTGGGATGAGCACTGGCTGTTGTGTGTAAGCAATGAATCACAGGAATCACGCCCCAAATGAATCACTCCCCAAACCAAGAGCACACTGTATATACTGTATGTTTGCCAACTTGACAATAAATTATATTTAATAAAAAGAGTTTGAAATGGTAATTTACTTTGCTTGTATTATTCTGTTAGGTTCTGATATCAGGGTGATGCAGGCCTCATAAAATGAGTTGTGTTCCTTCTGTTTTATTTTCTAGAAGAATTTAGTGTAATTTTTGCTTACATTTTTGGAAAATTCACTAGTGAAACCCATATGGCTCTGGATTTTTCTTTTGTGGGATTCAGTTTCTTTAATAAATATTCAGATTTTGTTTCATTTTATGCCAGGCTTTGATAAATTATGTTTTTCAAGGAATTTGCATTTCATCCAATGCTGTAAATTGATATATTATGTATAATATCCTTTTATTTTTTTTAAAGTTTGGAGATTCTCGGAAGTGCAGTGATGTTCCTTTTTAATTCCTGATATTGGTTATTTTTGTCTTTTTGCTTGATCAACATTTCATTGGTGTTTTCAAATAGCCCATTTTAGGTTTTATTGTTAGTTCTTTACTGTCATAGGTTTGTCTTGTATTTTATTTGTTTTTACTGCTTAATATTTCCTTTTTTGGAATTAATATGCTGCTTTTCTAGCTTCTTGAAATAGAGACTCAGATCATTGGTTTTTAGCTTTTTGACATTCTGTATATGGCTATACATTTTCCTTTAAGCATGGCTTTGACTGTTGTACAAGTACTGATGTGTCACATATTTTTATTATGATTCAATTGAAAATATTTTAAAATTTCCAGTGTGACTTCTTCGATGTGTAAGTTACTTAGAAATGTATTGCCTGATTTCCTAACATACAGGAATTCTTCTGGTTGTCTCTCTTTGGTACTTTCTATTCTTTGAAAGTTAGTGAGGCCTGCTTTATGACCCAGGATATTGACAGTCTAGAAAATTCCATACACTTGAAAAGAATGTATATCCTATCATTGTTGAGTGTTTGGTTCCGGCTATGTCAGGTTTGTTAATTATGCTGTTCAGACTTCTCTGTTATTAACTCTTTTTGTCTATTCTGCCAGTTTCTTAAGAGGTGTGTTAAAATATTACATAGTAATAGTGTTTTTTTTCCTATTTAAGTTTTTCCCTGTATATTATTAGATGCACATTTACTGGTTGATGAACCTTTTATCGTTATGAAATAGCACTGTCTCTAGCAGTAATCCATGCCTTAAAGTTGGCTTTGTTCAATATTGATATAGCTACCATTCTTTTTTAAAATTTATTTTAAATTTAAAATAGCATAGTTAACATAGAGTGTTATGTTAGTTTCAGGTATACAATATAGTGATTCAGTAATTGTCTATATTACTCAGTTTGTCTCTTTTGTTCCTTGTTAATTTGTTTGATTTCTTAAATTCTGTATATAGTGAAATCGAAATGCTATTGGCCTTTCTCTACCTGACTGCTTTTACTTTGTATTATACCCTCTAGGCCCATCCATGTTGTTGCAAATGGCAAGATTTCATTCTATTTTATGGCTGAGTAATATTCTATTGTATATATATATACACACCACATCTTCTTTATCCATTCATCTCTTAATGGTTGCTTCCATAATTTGACTATTGTAAATATGTTGCAATAAATATAGAGAAGCATATATCTTTTTGATTTAGTGTTTTCATATTCTTTGGGTAAATACCTCATAGTGGAATTTCTGGGTCATATTGTAGTCATAAGGAACCTCCTTACTGGTTTCTTCAGTGGCTGTACCATTTTGCATTCCTACCGACCGTGCACAGGGTTCCTTTTTCTCCACATCCTCTTTGGCACTTGCTGTTTCTTGCATTTTTGATTTTAGCCATTCTGACAGGTGTGAGGTGATAGCTCATTGTGGTTTTAATTTGCATTTCCCTGATGATCAGTGATGTTGAACATCTTTTCATGTGTCTGTTAGCCGTTTGTCTTTCAAGAAATGTCTGTTCGTGTCCTCTGCCTACTCCTTCATTGGATTATTTGCTTTTTTTGTTTGTGTGTTGAATTGTATAATTTTTTTATATATTTTGGATACTAACCCTTTATCAGATATGTCCTTTGCAAATATATTTTCTTATTCCATAAGTTGTCTTTCAGTTTTGTTGATTGTTTCCTTTGTGCAGAGCTTTTTATTTTGATGTAGTCCTGTGCCTCAGGAGACATATGTAGAAAAATGTTGCTACAGCCAATGTCAGAGAAAGAACTGCCTGTGCTTTCTTCTAGGATTTTTATGGTTTTAGGTCACATTTAAGTCTTTAATCCATTTTGAATTTATTTTTGTTTGTGGTGTAAGAAAGTGGTCCAGTTTCATTCTTTTGCTCATAGCTGTCCAGTATTCCCAGCAGCATTTGTTGAAGAGACCATCTTTTTCCCATTGTATACTCTTGTTTCCTTTGTCAAAGATTAATTGACCTTATAATTGTGGGCATATTTCTGGCCTCTCTATTCAGTTCTATTGATCTATCTTTTGTGCCAGTACTATAATGTTTTGATTATTATGGCTTTGTAATATAACTTGAAATCTGGGATTGTGACACCTCCAATTTTGTTATTTTTCAAGTTTTTTTTTTTTTTTTGCTATTTGGGGTCTTCTTTGGTTCCATATAAACTTTGGGATAGTTCTAGTACTGTGAAGATTGCTATTGGTATTTTGATAGGGACTGCATTCAATCTGTAGATGGCTTTGGGTAGTAGGGACATTTTAACAATATTTGTGCTCCCAGTCCATGAGCATGGAATATCTTTCCATTTGTTTGTGTCAGAGTACAGGTCTTTCACCTTTTTGGTTAAATTTATTTCTAGGTATTTTATTATTTTTGGTGCAATTGTGAATGGGATTGTTTTCTTAATTTTCTTTCAGCTACTTCATTATTAGGGTACAGAAATGCAGTGGATTTCCGTATATTGATTTTGTATCTTGTGATCTCACTGAGTTCATTTATTGTTCTAGTAGTTTTTTGGTGGAATCCTTAGGGTTTTTGATATATTGTATGATTCATTTGCAAATAGTGAAAGTTATACTTCTTACTCACTGATTTGGATGCCATTTACTTCTTTTTTTGTCTGATTGTTGTCCCTAGGACTTCTAGGACTATGTTGAATAAACATGGTGAGAGTGGACATTCTCGTCTTGTTCCTGATCTTAGGAGAAAAGCTCTTAGTTTTTGACGTTTGCTATGGGTTTTTCATGTATGCCCTTTCTTATGTTGAGGTATATTAACTCTAAACCTATGTGGGTGAGAGTTTTAATCATGAATGGATGTTGTACTTTGTAAGATGCTTTTTCTGCATCTGTTGAAACGATCGTATGGTTTTTATTCTTTCTTATTGATATGCTATACCATGTTGATTGATTTGTAAATATGAAACTAGTCTTGCATCCCAGGAGTGAATCCCACTTAATTGAGGTGAATGACTTTTTTTTATGTTGTTGGATTTGGTTTGCTAGTATTTTGTTGAGAATTTTTGCATCTGTGTTCAATAGAGATAGTGGCCTGTAGTTCTTTGTTTTTGTAATGTCTCTATCTGATTTTCATATCAGGATAATGCTGACCTTATAGAATGATTTTGGAAGCTTTTCTTTCTCTTCTATTTTCTGGAATAGTTTGATAGTATAGGTATTAACTCTTCTTTAAATGTTGAACGTAGAATTCACCTGTTGAAGTTGTCTGGTCCTGGACTTTTGTTTGTTGGGACTTTTTTTGACTACTGATTCACACTCATTGCTGGTAATCTGTTGAGATTTTCTTTTTTTTTTTTAATTTTTAGAGTGTTTTATTTATGTATTTATTTTTTTAAATTTTTTTTTTTTATGTTTTTTATTTATTTTTGAGAGACAGAGAGAGACAGCGCGAGCAGGGGAGGGTCAGAGAGAGAGGGAGACACAGAATCTGAAGACAGGCTCCAGGCTCTGAGCTGTCAGCACAGAGCCCGACGCGGGGCTCGAACCCACGAACCGTGAGATCATGACCTGAGCCGAAGCTGGACGCTTAACCGACTGAGCCACCCAGGCGCCCCGTGTTTTATTTATTTTTGAGAGAGAGAGAGAGAGAGAGAGACAGACAGACAGAGTACGAGCAGGGGAGGGGTAGAGAGAGGGAGACACAGAATCTGAAGAAGCCTCCAGGCTCTGAGCTGTCAGCACGGATCCCAACTTGGGCCTCCAACTCGTGAATTGTGAGATCATGAACTGAGTCAAAGTCTGACGCTCAACTGATTGAGCCACCCAGGTGTCCCTGTTCAGATTTTCTATTTCTTCTGATTTCCGTTTTGGTAGTTTATATGCTTTTAGAAGTGTATCCATTTCTTCTAGGTGGTCCAATTTGTTGGCATATACTTTTTCATAATATTCTTTTACAATCCTTTGTATTTATGTTATTTCCGTTGCTATTTCTCCTTTTTTCATTTCTGATTTTGAGTCCTCTCTTTCTCTCTCTCTGTCTTTGATGAATCTGGCTAAAGGTTTATCAATTTTGTTAATTTTTTGAATTAAAAATTTTTTAATGTTTATTTTTGAGAGAGGGAGCAGGAGAGGGGCAGAGAGAGAGGAAGACACAGAATTCGAAGGGGGCTCCAGGTTCTGAGCTGTCAGCACAGAGTCTGACACAGGACTTGAACTCACCAACCTTGAGATCATGACCTCAGCCAAAGTTGGATGCTTGACCGACTGACCCACCCAGGTGCCCTTTTTGATCTTTTTGAAGAACTAGCTCCTTTTGGGGTACCTGGGTTGGTTAAGCGTCTGATTTCGGCTCAGGTCATGATCTCATGGTCCGTGAGTTCAAGCCCCACATCAGGTACAGTGCAGTGCAGAGCCTGCTTGGGATTCTTTGTCTTTCTGTCTCTCTGCCCTCCACCCTCCATTTGCATTCTCTCACTCTCAAAATAAATAAACTTAAAAAAAAACGAACCAGCTCCTTATTTCATTGTTCTGTTCTATTGGCATTTTAGTTTCTATTTCATTTATTTCTGCTCTGATCTTTGTTATGTCTTTCCTTGTACTGGTTTTGGATTTTGTTGCTCTTTTTCTGTTTCCTTTAGGTGAAAGGTTAGGTTGTTTAAGATGTTTCTTTCCTCATGAAGTAGACCTGTGTTGCTCTAAATTTTCCTCTTAGAACAGGTTTTGCTGCATCCCAAAGATTTGGGACCATTGTGTTATGATTTTCATTTGTCTGCATGTATTTTTTTTTTTCCTCTGAGTTTTTGGTTGATGTATTCGTTGTTTAGTAGCATGTTATTTAACTTTCATGTATTTGTGTTAGTTCCAGATTTTTTCTTTTGGTTCATTTCTAGTTTCAAAGTGTCGTGTTTGGAAAAGGTGCATGTCATGACTTCAGTCTCTTGGAATTTGTTGAGACTTGTTTTGTGGCCTAACATGTGATCTATTCTGGAGAATATTCCTTGTGCACATGAAAATAATGTGTATCCTGTTGTTTTATGATGGAATGTTCTGAATATATCTGTTAGATTCTTATGGTGCATTGTGTCATTCAAAGCCACTGTTTCCTTGTTGTTTTTCTCTTTGGATGAGTTATCTATTGATATCAGTGGGGTGTTAAAGTCCCCTACTATTACTGAATTACTATCAGTTACTTCCTTTATGTTTGATATAAGCTGCTTTATGTATTTGGGTGCTTTCATGTTGGGTGGATGAATATTTACAATTGTTATCTTCTTGTTGGATTGCTCCCTTTATAATTATGTAGTATCGTTTTTATCTCTTGTTACAGTCTTTGTTTTAAAGTGTATTTTTTCTGATATAAGTATTGCTACTCCAGCTTTCTTTTCCCTTTGTATGATAAATGTTTTTCTATCTCTTCTCTCTCTCTCTCTCTCTCTTTAAATAATTTATTGTCAAGCTAGCTAACATACATTGTATATGCAGTGTAATCTTGGCTTCAGGAGTAGATTCTCATGATTAATCATTTATGTACAACACCCAGTTCTCATCCCAACAAGTGTCCTCCTCAATGCCATCACCCGTTTTCCCCACCCCTCACCCCCATTAACATTCAGTTCTTTTTTTAATTAACTTTTCTTTTTAATATTTATATTTGAGAGAGAGAGAGAGAGCATGAGGAAGGGAGGGGCAGAAAGAGAGAGAGAGAGAGAGAGAGGGAGGGAAGGAGACACATAATCTGACACAGGCTCCAGGCTCTGAGCTATCAACACAGAGCCCAATATGGGGCTCAAACTCACAGACTGCAATATCATGACCTGAGCTGATGTCGTATGCTAAACCAACTGAGCCACCCAGGTGCCCCAAGTTTGTTCTCTGTATTTAAGAGTCTCTTGTGGGGGCGCCTGGGTGGCTCAGTTGGTTGGGTGTCCGACTTCGGCTCAGGTCGTGATCTTGGTTTTGTGGGTTCGAACCCCGTGTCGGGCTCTGTGCTGACAGCTCAGAGCCTGAAGCCTGCTTCAGATTCTGTGTCTCCCTCTCTCTCTGCCCCTCCCCTTCTCACTCTCTCTCAGTCTCTCAAAAATACATAAACATTAAAAAAAAAAAAAGAGAGTCTTATGGTTTGCCTCCCTCTCTGTAACTTATTTTTCTTTCCCTTCCCCTATTGTCTTCTGTTAAGTTTCTCAGGTTCCACATGAGTGAAAACATATGATATCTGTCTTTTTCTGAATGATTTATTTCACTTAGCCAATATCCTACAGTTGATTCATGTTGTTGCAAATGGCAAGATTTCATTCTTTTTCATCGTCAAGTAGTATTCCATGGTATATATATACCACATCTTCTTTATCCATTCATCAGTTAATGGACATTTGGGGTCTTTCCATTCTTTGGCTATTGTTGATAGTGCTGCTATAAACATTGGGGTACATGTGCCATTATGAATCAGCATTCCTGCATTCTTTAGATAAATTCCTAGTAGTGCAATTGCTGGGTCATAGGGTAGTTCTGTTTTTAATTTTTTGAGGAAACTCCACACTGTTTTCCAGAGCGGCTGCACCAGTTTGCATTCCCACCAACAGTGCAAGAGGGTTCCCTTTTCTCCACATCCTTGCCTATGTCTGTTGTTTCCTGAGTTGTTAATTTTAGCCACTCTGACTGATGTGAGGTGGTATCTCAATGTGATTTGTATTTCCCTGATGATAGGCGACGTTGAGCATTTTTTCATGTATCTGTTAGCCATGTAGATGTCTTCTTGGATAAGTGCCTATTCATGTCTTTTGCCCATTTCTTCACTGGATTATTTGTTTTTCAGGTGTCGAGTTTGGTAAGTTCTTTATAGATTTTGGATACTAACCCTTTATCTGATATGTCATTTGCAAATATCTTCTCCCATTCTTTCAGTTGCCTTTTAATTTTGTTGATTGTTTCCTTTGCAATGCAGAGTTTTTATGTTGATGAGGTTGTTCTGTTCCTTTGCCTTTGGAGACGTGTTGTGTAAGAAGTTGCTATGGCTGAGGTCAAAGGGGTTGTTGCCTGTTTTCTCCTCTGGGGTTTTGATGGTTTCCTGTCTCACATTTAGGTCTTTCATTCATTTTGAGTTTTTTTTTGTGTATGGTGTTAGAAATTGGTCCAGTTTCATTCTTCTGCATGTTGCTGTCCAGTTCTCCCAGCACCATTTGTTAGAGACTGTCTTTTTTCCATTGGATACTCTTTCCTGCTTTGTCAAAGATGAGTTGGCCATACAGTTGTGGGTCCAATTCTGGGTTCCCTATTCTGTTCCACTGGTCTATGTGTCTGTTTTTGTGCCAATACTATACTGTCTTGATGATTACAGCTTTGTAGTAGAGGCTAAAGTCTGCGATTGTGATGCCTTCCACTTTGATTTTCGTTTTCAACATTACTTTGGCTATTCCGGGTATTATGTGGTTCCATACAAATTTTAGGGTTGCTTGTTCTACCTTTGTGAAGAATGCCAGTGCAATTTTGATCGGGATTGCACTGAATGTGTAGATTGCTCTGAGTAGTATTGCCATTTTAACAATATTTATCTTACAATCCATGAGCATGGGATGTTTTCCATTTCTTTTTGTCTTTTACAGTTTGTTTCATAACCTTTCTATAGTTTTCAACATACAGATCTTTTATATTTTTGCTGTTGCAGTTGTAAATGGGATCAGTTTCTTTATATATCTTTCTGTTGCTTCATTATTGGTGTATAGAAATGCAACCAATTTCTGTACCTTGGTTTTGTACCCTGTGACTTTGCCAAATTCATTTATCAGTTCTAAAAGACTTTTGGAGGAGTCTTTTGGGTTTTCCATGTAGAGTAGTATCATGTTGTCTGCGAAAAGTGAAAGTTAGACATCATCTTTGCCAATTTTTATGTCTTTTATTTCATTTTGTTGTCTGCTGATGCTAGGACTTTTAACACTGTGTTAAACAACAGTGGTGAGAGTGGATATCCTTGTTGTGTTCCTGATCTCAGGGGGAAAGCTCTCAGGTTTTCCCCATTGAGGATGATATTAGCTGTGGGCTTTTCATATATGGTGGGCTTTTCATATATGTCTTTTATGATGTTTAAGTATGTTTCTTCTATCCCGACTTTCTTGAGGGTTTTTATTAAGAAAGGATGCTGTATTTTGTCAAGTGTTTTTTCTGCATCTGTTGACTGGACCATATGGTTCTTATCCTTTCTTTTATTAATGTGATGTATCATGTTGATTGACTTATGAATATTGAACCAGTTCTGAAGGCCAGGAATGAATCCCACTTGATCATGATGAATAATTCTTTTTATATGCTGTTGATTTCGATTTGCTAGTATCTTATTGAGAATTCTTGCATCCATGTTCATTAGGGATATTCGCCTGTAATTCTCCCTTTTAGTTGGGTCTCTGTCTGGTTTGGGAATCAAAGTGATGCTGGCTTCATAGAATGAACTGAAAGTTTTCCTTCCATTTCTAGTTTTTGGAACAGCTTGAGAAGAATAGTTATTAACTCTGCTTTAAATGTCTGGTAGAATTCCCCTGGGAAGCCATTTGGTCCAGGACTCTTATTTGTTAGGAGATTTTCGATAACTGATTGTATTTCTTCACTAGTTATAGGTCTCCTCAAATTTTCTATTTCTTCTCATTTGAGTTTTGGTAGTGTGTGGGTGTCAGAAATTTGTCCATTTCTTCCAGGTTGTCCAGTTTGTTGGCATATAATTTTTCATAGTATTCCCTGGTAATTGCTTGTATTTCTGAGGATTGGTTGTGATCTCTCCTCTTTCATTCATGATTTTTATCTATTTGTGTTCTCTCTCTTTTCTTTTTGAGAAACCTGGCTAGAGGTTTCTCAATTTTGTTTATTTTTTCAAAAAACCAACTTTTTGTTTCATTGATCTATTCTACTGTTTTTTTGTTTTTGTTTCTATATTGTTTATTTCTGCTCACATCTTTATTATTTCTCTTTTTCTGCTGGGTTTGGTGTGTCTTTGCTATTCTCCTTCCAGTTCCTTTAGATGTGCTGTTACATTTTGTATGTGGGATTTTTCTTGTTCCTGGAGATAGGCCTGGATTGCAATGTATTTTCCTCTTAGGACTGCCTTTGGTGCATACCAAAGCATTTGAAATGTTGCGTTTTCATTTTCATTTATTTCCATATATTTTTAAATTTCTTCTTTAATTGCTTGGTTGACCCATTTGTTCTTTAGTAGGATGTTCTTTAACCTCCATGCATTTGGAGGGTTTCTGAGCTTTTTCCTGTGGTTGATTTCAAGTTTCATAGCATTGTGATCTGAAAATATGCATGGTATGATCTCAGTTCTTTTATATTTATTGAGAGCTGTTTTGTGACCCAGTATGTGATCTATCTTGGAGAATGTTCCATGTGCACTTGAGAAGAATGTGTATTCTGTTGCTTTAGGATGAAAACTTATACCTGTCAAGTCCATCTGGTCCCGTGCATCATTCAGAGCCATTGTTTCTTTACTGATTTTTGTCTAGATGATCTATCCATTGCTCTAAGTGGAGTATTAATGTCCCCTGCAGTTACCACATTCTTACCATTAGATTGCTTATGTTTGTGATTAATTATCTGTATATTTGGGTGCTCCCGAATTCGATGCATAGACATTTATAATTGTTAGCTCTTCCTGATGGATAGACCCCGTGATTATTATATATTGCCCTTCTTCATCTCTTGTTACAGCTTTTACTTTAAAGTCTAGTTGGTCTAAGTATGGCTACTCCAGCTTTCTTTCAACTTCCAGTAGCATGATAGATATTTCTCCATCCCCTCACTTTCAATCTGAAGGTGTTCTCAAGTCTAAAATTAGTCTCTTATAGACAGCAAATTGATAGGTCTTGTTTTTTTATCCATCTGACATCCTGTATCTTTTGATTGGAGGATTTAGTCCCTTTATATTTGGTGTTATTGAAAGATATGGTTTTAGTGTCATTGTGCTATTTGTAGGTTTCATGCTTGTAGCGAGGTCTCTGGTACTTTGTGGTCCTTGGAACATTTCACTCACAGAGTCCCCATTAGGTTCTCTTGTAGGGCTGGTTTAATGATGATGAACTCCATCAGTTTTTGTTTGGGAAAACCTTTATCTCTCCTATTCTGAATGACAGTTTTGCTGGATAAAGGATTATTGGTTGCATATTTTTACTGTTCATCACATTGAAAATTTCCTGCCATTCCTTTCTGGCCTGCCAAGTTTCAGTAGATAAGTCTGCTACTATCCTTATGTGTCTATCTTTGTATGTTAAGGCCTGTTTGTTCCTAGGTGCTTTCAGAATTCTCTTTTTATCCTTGTATTTTTCCAGTTTCACTATAGGATGTCATGCAGATCACTTCAAGTTATGTCTGAAGGGAGTTCTCTGTGCCTCTTGGATTTCAGTGTCTGTTTCCTTCCCCAGATTAGGGAAGATCTCAGCTATGATTTGTTCAAGTACCCCTTCAGCCCCTTTCTCTCTCTCCTTCTGGAATTCCTAGTAAATGGATATTGTTCCATTTGATTGAATCACTTAGTGTTCTAATTCTTCCCTCGTGATCTAGGATTTTTTTTTATCTTTTTTTCTCACTTTCCTCTTTTTCCATAATTTTATCTTAAAATTCACTTATTCTCCCCTTTGTCTCTTCAGTCTGTGCTGTGGCCACCTCTATTTTATTTTGAACCTCATCTATAGCATTTTTTAATTCATCATTACTATTTTTTAGTTCCTTGATCTCTGCAGTGGTAGATTCTTTGCCATGTTCTATACTTTTTTCAAGCCCAGTGATTAACTTAGTAACTATTTTTCTAAATTCTTGTTCAGTTATATTGCTTACATCTGTTTTGATCAATTCTTTAGCTGTCATTTCTTCCTGGAATTTCTTTTGAGGAGAATTCATCCGTTTCATCATTTTGGCCAGTTTTCTGTCCCCTGTGCGTTTTAAAAGCTTATGTGCTCTGCTCCTGCGAGAACTGCTAGATTAAAAGGGGGTCATACACTGTCCAGGGCCTGGCCCTTCAGGAGGTGTTTTTTGGAGAGTGTTACTTGCTCTCTGTTGTTGTGACCTTGGTTATTTCATTTCCCTCCTCGTAGTGATGTTTTGGACCTTTCACCAGGAGTGCTTTGATTTGCTTCTTGAAGTAGCCCTGGAAAGGAAAATAAACAGACAAACAGAAAACACAAACATGCAAACAAATTTAAAAAAAAAGAGAAAAAAAACAAACCCAAAACAAAAAACCACAAACACCAGCTACAAGTAAAGAACAGGATGGAGGTGGTGCTGATGGAAGAACACATACAAAGAGAGAAATGACAGGGGGTGGGGAAAAGGAAAAAATAAACATACCAGGCAGAGAGACTTAATCCAGAGAGAGAGAAAGGAAAATAAAGAAGGAGGTGGGGGAAAAAGAAAAGAAGATCAAGTTACCAGACAGAGAAACTATGTGGCTTAATTATTCCAGAGAGAGAGAAAGGAGAGAAGGAGGTTAGAAAATGTATCAAGAGAATGGATTAAATATGTCTGCTCAAACAAGCCCAACAACCAGAGTAACCAGACTGGAGGAGACAAAAGATAAGGAGAAAGGGAAGAATATATATATATACACGTATATATATATATATACACGTGTATATATATATATATACACGTATATATACATATATATATGTGTCCAGGCAGTGTAGCAGTGCTGATCCAGAAGAGGGGGCCGTCTGATTCCTCACCGTCTATCCTGCTCCAGTAGATATGCAGTTACCAGGCACAGAGGGGCTTGGTTTAGTGTAGGCGGGTCCCACTTCCACTGTGGGCCCCCATAGTCCAATCCCTGAGGCCTCACCTTGGTCATGATAGGGAGAAAAATGACAACTCTTCTGTCTCTCCTCCACCGACCCGGTGTCCCAAACCACTCTTTTTCAAGCCATCTCACTGTCCCACGGGTGCAGATGAGGTGATCTGCCTTACTCCACCAACTCCCATGACCCGGTGCTTGGTTGGGATTCAAACTCCTGCTCCATGCATCCTGGTACTGGGGAAGCTTAGGTTTGCACCATTCAATATGTGGTCCCCGGACAGGTTTTGTCCTGTCCCGCAGCACTCCATGGAGGGGGATCCCTTTCTCCTACTGTGCACTGTGCCCCTGATCTAGCCGTGGAGCCCCGGGGTGGCAGACGCAGACAGGCTTTGTCCTGTGTTTTTGTTGATTTTGAAGGGGGTTTTCTGTGCCTCCTGGATTTGGGTGTCTGATTCCTTACCCAGATGAGGGACTTTCTCAGCTATAATTTGTTCAAGTAAACTTTCTGCCTCTTTCTGTCTCTCTTCTTTTTCTAGAACTCCTATAGGGAGTTCTGTAATAATACGGATATTATTTCATTTTATTGAATTAGGTTTCTGATTCTCCCCTTGTGGCCTAGTAATTTCTTATCCTTCTTTTTCTCAGCTTCATTATTTACATAATTTTATCTTCTGTTTCACCTATTCTTCCCTCTGCTTCTTCCATCCTTGCTGTCACTGCATCTAATTTATTTTGTACCTTATTACAGGCTTTCTTAATTCATCATGACTATTTTTTAGGTTCTTGATCTCTACAGCAATAGATTCACTGCTGTCCTCTATGCTTTTTCAAGCCCAGCTATTAGGCTTATGACTATTATTTTATTTATTAAATTAAAAATTTTTTTCAATGTTTAGTTTTGAGAGACAGAGCACAAGCGGGGGAAGGACAGAAAGGGAGACATAGAATCTGAAGCAAACTCCAGGCTCTGAGCTGTCAGCATAGAGCCGGATGTAGGGCTCAAATTCATGAACTGTGAGGACATGACCTGAGCTGAAGTCAGACACCTAACCGACTGAGCCACCCAGGTGCCACAATGACTATTATTTTATTTTTTAAAACAATTTTTTTAATGTTTATTCATTTTTGAGAGACAGAGACAGTGCGAGAAGGGGAGGGACCGAGAGAGGGAGACACACAGTCCAAAGCAGGTTCTAGACCCCGATCTTCCAGCACAGAGCCTGAGTTGGGGCTTGAACTCACAGACTGCGAGATCATGACCTGAGCTGAAGTTAGATGCTTAACCGACTCAGCCTGAGCCACTCAGGTGCCCCATGACTATTATTTTAAAGTCATGTTCAGATAATATTGTTTATATCGGTTTTGAGCAATTCTCTGGCTCTCTTTTCTTCTTGGAATTTCTTTTGAGGAGAATTCTTGCCTTTTGTGGTTGTGCTGGTCTGGATGAGAGGCCCTCTGGTTGGGTTAGTGTCAATCTCACTCCAGTAGATAAGCAGTTATCAGCCATGGAGGGGAGGACTTTGGTATAAGCAGATCCTGCCTTTACTGGGGGCTACTCTCCTCTTCCCTAAAGCCCCACTGTGTTGGTGATATGGAGAAAAGTGGTGATACCCCAATTCTCTTCCGCAGACCAGGTGTCTCAAACCATTCTGTTCAGGTACCCCTCACAGGGTTGCGCAGGTTGGCTGGCTTGTCCTGCTCCACAGTCTCCTGCAATGCCTAGGCGCTGGGCTGGGATTCAAAACCCGATGTCTTAAAGAATGTTGCTCGGCAGGGACCTGGTCTGGAATAGTGCCACTTGGCATAGCAAAGGGCCTCTGGCTACTGTCTGCACGGTCTTTTATCCTTGGAGGAGCAATATACCGTCTTCCCATAATACTCAAGGGAAGGGGCTGTTTTCTCCCAGTGACCCCTGAGATTGGTACCATGCCCCAGGGCTGGCTCTTTTCCCTCCAGGCATGTGCTCACATGGTCCAGAGAAAGTCTGTAACACTGATAACTCTGATCTTTAACTTCTAAGGCTGTTTGCAAAGTAGAAACTGGCTCTCTTCATATTTCTTGCTCCCTAGTCTGTGGTCCATAGAGGTTTTTCTCTTGTCCAAGTACAATCTCACACTTCCACAGCCTCTCTTTCACATCCTTTTGTCTCTTCACCAAAGGGGTTCCCATCCTCTTTGCCTGTGCCATCTGTTTTATCTCTCCCAATTTGCAAATATGCATCTCTGTCCCACCAAGTTGTCCCTTGCCACCTGTGGAGATTTTTCTGTCACTCTGTAGCCTGGTATTCCTGGTATTCCAAGTGTTCTGACTTCAATACTGCTCTGTTTGAGGGTCAAGGGAAATTTCGGTCCCCCTACTTCTCCACCATGTTGACTGTCCTAAGCCCCTTCACTTTCAATCGGCATGTGTCTTTAGGTCTCAAATGAGCCTCTTGTAGGAAGCATATAGATGGTTTTTGCATTTTTATTCATTTTGTTACATTATTTTTTGATAGGAGTGTTTAGTCTATTTACATTCAAAGTAGTTATTGATAGGTATGTACTTATTACCATTTTAAAAATTGTTTTGTGGGTTTTTTTGTTGTTCTTTTCTGTTCCTTTCTTCCTTTGCTGTCTTTTCTCATAGTTTCCTGGCTTTTTAAAAAATAATTTATTTTTTGTAATTTATATCCAAGTTAGATGGTGCAACAATGATTTCAGGAGTAGATTCCTTAAGCCCCTTAACAATTTAGCCCATCTCCCCTCCCACAACCCCTCCAGCAACCCTCTGTTTGTTCTCTATATTTAAGAATCTCTTATGCTTTGTCCTCTTCCCTGTTGTTATATTATTTTTGCTTCCCTTCCCTTATGTTCATCTGTTTTGTATCTTAAAGTCCTCTCTGAGTGAAGTTATGATACTTGTCTTTCTCTGACTGATTTCACTTAGCATAATACCCTCCAGTTCCATCCACAGTTGCAAACAGCAAGATTTCATTCTTTTTGATTGCTGAGTAATACTCCACTATATATACATATATATATATATACACACACATATATATACACATACACACACACACACATATATATACATACCACATCTTCTTTATCCATTCATCCATCGATGGAAATTTGGGCTCCTTCCATACTTTGGCTATTGTTGATAGTGCTGCTATAAACATTGAGGTGCATGTGCCCCTTTGAAACTTGCTGGCTTTCTTTAGTGGTATATGTGGAATCCGTTTTCTCTATTTTTTTCATATCACTAGTTTTTTGATTCGTGGTCACCACTAAGTTTATAATTGTACATATGACTGTATATATTATGTTGGTAGTTGCTTAAGTTTGAACTCATTCTGAAAGCACTCAATTTTTACTCCTCTTCTTCCCCATGTTTTAGGTTTATGGCATCATACTTTAGATCCTTTACTTGTGAATCTCTTGACTGATTTTTATGGATATTCTTAACTTTCTGCTTTTGTGCTTTGTACTTTACTTACCCTTCCACTCAAAAAGTACATTTTCCCTTTCTTATAAGGTTCTTTTAATGGTTATGAATTCCTTTAACTTTTGTTTGTCTGGGAAACTCTTTATCTCTTCTTTTTTGAATGTGAGCATTGCTGGGTAGAGTATTCTTAGTTGTAGCTTTTTTTCTTTCATCATGTTGACTATGTCATGCCACTCCCTTTTGGCCTGCAAGTTTCTTCTGAAAAATCATCTGGCAGGCTTACAGGGTTTCCCTTGTGTGTAACTCAACCCCCCCCCCCATCCCTTGCTGGTTTTCAGATTATCTCTTTATCACTATCTTTGTCATTTTAATTACTCTGTGTCTTCATGTGAACTTCCTTCCTTGATTGTGTTGGCGACTCTCTGTGCCTTCTGGATCTGGATTTTTGTTTTCTTCCCTAGATGTGGGAGGTTTATAGCTATTACTTTTTCAAATAAATTTTTTGCACCCTCTTCAATCTCTCCTCCTCCTGTGATCCCTGTAATGCAAATGTTATGCTTGATGGTGTCGCTGATTTCACTTAATCTGTTCTCATTCTTCATTAATTTTTTTCTCTTTTCCATTTAGATTGGTTCCTTTCCATTACTGTGTCCTCCAGGCCACTGCTTTTTAATACTATTCATTCTCTCTAGTTTATTTTTAATTTCAGTTTTGATTTCTTCATGTCTTTTTTTTTTTCTGTGTCTTTGTTGAGGGTCTCACTGAAGTCCTCCACTCTCTTCTGAAGTCCAGTGTGTATCTTTATGACCATTACTTTAAATTCTCACCAGGTATATTCCTTGCTTCTGTTTTGTTTAGCTCTCTTACTGTGATTTTGTCCTTTTCTTTCATTTGGGGCATCTCCCTCCTTTCTCATTTTGTCTAACTCTCTGCGTCTGCTTTTATGTGTTAGGAAAGTCAACTAGGTCTCTTGCTTTTACAAGTAATGGCCTTATGAAGAAGAGGTCCTGTGGTGTCCTGGAGTGCAGTGTCCCCTTTTCATTAGAAGGTAACACTTTGGAGTGTTGAATGCTGTGTGTTGAATGTACCCTATCATTGTGGCTGAGCTATGTTTGCCTTCAGTACAATTATCTGCAGTGGCTTTCCTTGCCTGTTGTGGGCAGGGTTTGGTCACACCGAACTGCAGAGTGTTTTCCATGTGTTGTCCCCTGGGATGCTTCCATTTGTGGGTGGGTCCTGCAGTTGACCAGCTGTGTGTCCCCAGTCCACTGTTGGGTTCATAGTTGAACTAGTATATGGTTATCTACCCCTCCTACCCAGGCAGGAGTCACTTTGGAGTGGTGCTGTCCTCTGCTATCAATCCTTTAAAGGTAATGGGTTTTTATCCCTTCTGTATGCTTTTAAGATTTTTCTTTACATGGATTTTTGTCAGTTTTTCTATGATGTGCTTAGGCGTAGTTTTCTTTGTACTTACTCTACTTGGGGGTTTGTAGAGCGACCGGAAACCTTGGGCTGATATCTTCTGTCAGTTTTGGAAAACTTTTCCTTTCAAAAAATTTTTTCTTTTCCATTCTCTCTGATCTCTCCTTCAGGGACTCCACTTATACACTATGTTAGACTTTTTCACTGTGTTCCACTTACCTCCTTTTTCTTGTTCTGAGTGTTCATACTTCTTTTCTCTGCACTTTCACACAAATATTTTCTACTGTCATATTTATCAGTTCACTGATCTTCTGCTGTATTTTATTTGTGGTCAGACCCATTCGTTGAGCTTTATTCTCACTAATACTTTATTTCCCCTTTAGAATATCCATTTGAATATATATTTTTTGTTTTTTATCATTTAAAAATTTTTAAATGCATTTTTACTTAAAAATGCCTTTTGTAGCTTTCAAGTAATCAAACCTGTGAATCTGTTTTGCTTTTAAAAATGTAAATGTGGGAGGAGGACAAGATGGCGGAAGAGCAGGGAGCTCTGTAATCCGAGCACGCCCGTATGGATTGAACTGAGAAGGACTGAAGGGATAAAACTTGGATTTGCAAGTGGGGGAAAGAAGAAACAGACGCCAGAAAGAAGACAACCTCAAAGATGCCTGAGTGAGTGACTGTGATCTGGGAAATTAGGGGACGGGCGGTCCC
>CM053560.1:110555731-110592806 GCA_028646485.1 Cryptoprocta ferox
AAAAAAAAAATGTAAATGTGAACGGTAAGGTTGTCATCTCCTTGGACTTGGAAATGAATCACTAATCCTAATCTCATCATCCCCCTGCCTCATATTATCAAGGTTTGCTTTGGTTGTCTTCATTTTTATTAGTTTTTTAATGCATTTTTCACATATTTCTCTGTGGCAGTTATTTACTTTTAGCACTTTGAAGTTATTTCATTGACTTCTTGCATTAATTATTTCAGAAAGGAAGTCAGTTGTCAGTTTTATTGTTACTACTCTGAAGATAGTCTGGCTGCTTGTAAGGTTTTCTTTTATTGGTTGTTAGTAGTTATTTTGTCTTATTTAGAAAATTCATTCATTTCGTGATTCATAGTACCTCTCAATCTATAGCATGATATTTTGTTTTGTAAAATTCTCAGCTTTTATGTGCTATAATCCCATTTTTGTTTGTCCTCTCCTGGGATTTCAGTTTTCACTTGTCTGTTAGACACTTCATTTCTTATGTCTGTTCTGCTCTTTTCTATTTTTTATTCTTTGTTTTCATTCTAGATATTTTAGTCTGATTGAATTCACTACTTTCCTGGTAAACCCATACTTTGAGTTCTTATTCAGTTAAAATTTTTTTTTTTTTTAGTTTTATAATTTGTATTTGGATCTCTTTAGGTCTGTACTTCTCTGAGGAAACTTTCAATCTAGTCTTTTAATTTTCTGTGCTATATTAAGTAGAATTACCTTAAAATCTTTGTCTGATAATTCCATTATTTGGATCATGTATAGGTATATTTCTATTTTCTGTTTTTTTCTTGATTTTCAGATATTTGACATTTCATAGTGTGCCTGATAACTTTTGATTGGGTGCAGATATTATATGTGGATAATTTAATAGATAATTTGATGCCTAAAATGATATTATATTCCCTAGAAAATTTAGTTTTGTTTTTGGCAGATGTCTAGGGACACAGTCACAGTTTAATCCTGTCAGATGTTAAGATGATTCAAAACGGGCTTCATATTTTGTGAGGGCTAATCTTTCTAGTTTACTCTTATTCTTGGAATGAAACTTCTGGGTTTCATTCTAATGCCTGGGGTTGCCCTGGACAGATTTCGTTTCCGTACCTTTGCGAGTCTATTGAACTCTGCTCAATTTTTCTGCCTACTCTGTGTCCATTGGAATTGCCAGGTGCCTCTAGGGCAAAAGCAGCCCTGATTGCTGGACTCATCTCTTTAAATTTCTTATTTTCCCTGATCTTGGCCCTATAATTGCTTGCTTCCTTCACTTTTTTTCTGGTGCTTTAAACAAATGTTAAAAAAATATTTTGTTCAGCTCCTAACAGTTTTTCTTAAGTGGGTGGTTGGTCTGAATTATCCAAGCCCTTTATAAGCAAAAGGGAAGTTTATTTAATACTCATGTAATAGTTCAATGCAGGTATTCAGCATTTAGCCTTTCACATGTAATTCAGGGACCAAATCTACTTTTGTTTTTTGACTCATTTTCAAGAGAGTTCTGTGCCAGATCCTCTGCATCTGGCCAGTAAGTGGGAGAAAAGGGAGAGAGAACAATAAATGGTGATTTTAAGCAAGGCCTAGAAATTGCTTATCTCATTTTTGCCTATATTTTAGTGTGCAGAATTTAGTCACACAGTCATCTATCTGTAAGAAACCAGGAAGTGTTATCTAGCTTTGTAGCAGGAGAAAAATCTAGTGGTTTTGGTGAACATATTGTTTCTGTCCTGGAGGCTGTTATAATAATTTATGCTTTTGACATGGTAATAGCTCAGATTAGGGTAATACTAGTGGATTTATAATTTCAAGATATATGTAGGGATAGAATTGGTAATTGATAACTGTTTTAACTGAGATCTCAAAACAATGTAGCTCATATAAAATTGCAATTTATTTTTGTCCATTGTGATAGTCTAGACAGCCTCAGTTCATCTATGGCTTTATTTAGCCTTTAGAAAGATGTGAAATACCAGTAAGATCTGACAAAGTTATCATTCTGTTAGGGAAATTGAACCAGTTACTCAGTTCCTCAGATAAGCTTGTGGTTTGTAAAAATGTAAATGCTACAATTGTACAGCTACAATTCTTAGAATTTTAATGTACTCTTGGTGTTCAATGACTGGTAATCTTATCTTCATTCTGCTTAAAATATGAAGGGCTTTAAAGGTGGGAATTTGAAAGAAAGGGTCTTAGGGCACCTGGGTTAAGCATTTGACTTGGGCTCAAGTCATGATCTTGTGGTTTGTGAGTTTGAGCCCCACATGGGGGCTGTGCCGACAGCGTGGAGTCTGCTTTGGATCCTCTGTCTTCACTCTGCTTCTTCCCTGCTCGCTCTTTTTCTCTCAAAATTAAAATAAAAACCATTTAAAAAAGGGTCTTCTGAATTGTTTGGAAAGCTGAAAAACCATCTTAAAAAGGATGGGAATTTCATTTTATGAGCAAGTGGTATTATGTATGGATTTGAAGAATTTCTAAGTAGATACTTTTATGGAGGTACAAACATAAAAATTTAATAAACGGTGCTTGAAACCAGTTCAGGATTGTGAACAAAGTTGCTTAAAGTGGAAATTATCCAGATTTTTTTTAGCCTTAGGAGAAAGATAGGTTAAAACTTCTTTTTCCAATCTAGGAGAAAGCCTCAGAAATTATATACTTAAATCATAAACTGGGAGTTAAACATAAAAACTTTAATTCAAGACTGATGTTTATTCCTTATATTGAAACATTTAGTACTTGAACAAGCCTCTGCAAAATCTCCATATGGCACTAGGTGGCACACTGTGACTTTGGATGAAAATATTTTGTTTAAGTCTCCTGGAAGAAAAGAACCTAGATGAAAATTTTATTTGAAATAGATATCTGTAATGTTATGAAGTATCTCATAGTCATTTATTGAATACCAAACCCTGATGCTGAGATTGAAATGTTTAAAACTATTGTACTTTAAGTTACTACTGGCATCCTTATAATAATAGGGTTATTAAAAATGACTAGAATTTATGAGTTTTTTGAAGAGTTCACTCAGCATATATTATAGAATGCACCTGTACTTTTGTGGAAAACTGGTTTTCAGTCAGGTGTTGTAGTAAGATGAATGTTAATGTTTTGCGTATAAAATATTAGAAGGAATAAAAAAAGAGTCTTGAGCTGGTAGCTCTTTATTTGACTGTGTGCATGTGTACTGAGTATAAAAGAACTAACTTTGCAAAATTTGTGGTAGAACTGAAACATTTATAGAAGAAAAGAATATTAGATTTCAAGTTTTCTGTTCAGGCGTTACTATAGCATTGGTATCTTGTAATCACTTTAGTTCCTAGAAATTCATTACTTTGTGAAGACTCTTGAGTTAGAGAATAATGTGTAGAATAATGAATTTTGTGATCTGATATATATCTTTATTTATCTATCTATTAGATTTTATGTGATTGCATAATTATTGGAAATACCTGAAAGTATCTGAAAAAGAGCCGAAAACTAGGCCACCTATTTAAACTTGTTCATCTGGCCTGAAAGGAATAGTTATACTTCTTGGATAAACAATGCTTAAGTAGCCTAAATGATAGATGCCAACCTAAGTTATCTATAGAGCTAATAATCATTGGAAAATGTATTTAATCAAAAGGAGATTTTATAGTATGAAATTGATTGGAAAGTATCGGAATAGAGATGATTCAAGAATTTTGCACAGGATGGAGTTGGAATAGTGGTCACAGATTAATGAGTTTTGGTGTAAGTTTATGAGTTAGGTAAGTAGATGCCATGTGGATATCCAGTGTAAGGTCAGAGGAATGAAGCAATGTAGGGGTAGGTATTTATTTTAAAGATGCATAAGTTTAGTTCTGGTTGCTTTCACACAAAAGGCATGATTGAGTAGTTGTCACAGAGATTGTATGGCCTGCAAAGCCTAAAATAAATAATTATTATCTGGCCCTTTGTAGAAGTTTGTTGACCTGTGATTTAGAGGGTAGTGTCTTTTTCTTCTCTTCAAGTCATAGTACTCCTTAATAAGTTTCTTTGTTTGAGAATAACGTGTTGCTTTCTTTCACATACTCCTGCAATAAACAAGCAATTAAAATTAACCAGTAGGTGAGGAGAACCCAAAATGGAATATAAAGAGTAATATACTACAAGTGAATAATGTAATTACACTGAAAGCGGTGAGGATGGGAAGTACTAATTTAAGTAATTTTGGAAAACAAAATGCAGCGCTCTGGATGCTGTAAGGCTAAAGATGAGAACGGTAAATGTAATCTTATTAATAAATGTGTTTCACAGAGGTATGTGTGTATGAGAATTGAACAGATAAGTAAATTTATATAATGAGAACTGGGTTTCTGACTGGCAGAGGAAGAAACTACAAACGAGGAAAGAGAAAGACTAAAATGAACCCTAGGTGTGGGATTGAAATTAGAGGGATCAGACCTGTGATATGTAAGTGGTGGTGCTGCAGTGTGTACACAGCAGCATTTGTGCTTCTTAGGGCACATTTCCAAACCAAAGACTGTATTTATTCTTGAAATAATTTGTTTATTTTTAAAGGTGTAAAAAATCAGTCTTTTTAGAAATAAAACATTTGTGACTTACTTTCTTTTTGTCGTTTAACCTTTCCATCCCAAAGTAGTTTTAAGTGTTTGCTTCATGAGAAAATGTGAGAAATAATGAATTTGTCAGCCAAATGTATTTTATATGTTGACTAATCCAATAGTATAATAAATATTCACTATTCTCTATATAGGCTTCATTCCAGCGCTCTAATAGTCATGACAAAGTAAGGAGAATAGTTGCGGAGGAGGGTCGTACAGCAAGAAACCTGATAGCTTGGAGTGTTCCACTAGAAAGCAAAGATGATGATGGTATGTATTTTTAAAAAGTTTCATTTTTGTTGTAAATTAGGATATATTTAGCCCTAAACAGTAGATAGACTGAAAACAGTTTATAATTCAAACTCTTGGGCAAATTAGCATGCATTAAATAGGAAATAACTTTTTTGTTGCTTTTTTATCTTAGCTGATATACAAATGGTTCATGAAAGTGTTAGTTTTGCTCTTTCACATAGGAAGTAAGGTGGGTTATGATCGGCAGGCATATTAATTTTCTTTTTTAAGTTATAGGGGATTTAGATTTTTTTCTTTTATTAAATTCTTATGAAAATAAACAGGCTCCTTTTCAGGGCATCATAGGAGGCACATGATAGTGGTTTTGTTTTGTTACTATAATGTCAACATTTACCACTTGGTTAAGGAGGTCTTCTGAGTTTCGCCACTGTTAAGTAACTAACTTTTTCCTTTGTAATCAAAAGTAACTTGTGGTAAGATAGTTTGAAACTATGTAAATATCTCTTAAAACAGTCTACCTACTACTTTTAGCTTCTGTTGCTAATTCTTAGCTGAGTAAGTTATTACTCTGGTGGTTGCAAAATGGTGATTTGCTAACCTCAGCGTTCCTTCTGTATTTATTAGCTGACTTTTTTTTTTTTTTTTTTTTTTTTTTTTTTTTTTTGAGAGAGCACGAGTGGGGAAGGGGCAGAGAGAGGTGGGGGACAGATAATCCAAAGCAGGCTCTGAGCTGACAGCAGACAGCTCAATGCGGGGCTTAAACTCCTGAACAATGAGATCCTGACCTGGGCAGAAGTTGGAGGCTCAAATGACTTGAGCCATCCAGGTGCCCTGAGCTGACATTTTTTTTTTTAAGTTTATTTATTTATTTTTGAAAGAGAGAGAGCATGCACACAAGCAGATGAGGGAGACACAGAATCCAAAGCAGGCTCCAGGCTTTGAGCTGTCAGCACAGAGCCTGACTCAGGGCTTAAACTCACAAACTGTGAGATCATAACCTGAGCCAAAGCCATCACTTAATCAACTGAGCCACCCAGGCATCCCTATTAGCTGACATTCTAATGTAAGGAAGAGCTTTCTCTTTTCCCTTTGTATTTATATGTGTAAGTTTATATTTATTTAAATTTGTATGGGGTCGTGATTTCTTATATAATGAGTTATAATCTATCACTGTATTTTGATGCTTAAATTGATCTAGGTTTGTCTTAATTGTTCTATCAGTGGGAGACCTGTTTTAAGCTGGCTCCTGTTTCCTTTTGACATATTCTTCTTCTTTGAGAACACCCTTACCCAGCAGGATGTTTCAAGCTATATGAGTTCATCTGTGTTTTATTCTTTTGAATTTGCTTTATGTTCCCATATTTTTTATATTTTATTTTGTTTTCCATACTTTTTTATTTAAACATTTATTTTTATTTTATCTTTATTTTCTACACTTTTATCTCTGATCCATTTGTAGTTTATTCTTACATATAGTGTGAGGTGTGGATCTAATTTTGTCTTTTTCCATATGGTAGACAAGTTGCTCCAGCATCACTTACTATAAAGTCTAATTTTGCCGCATTTTTTTGAGATGTCAGCTTATCGAAAATTGAATTTCCATATGTAGTTATAGTCTATTTCACTGGGCTGTTCATCAATTCATGTGTGAAGGCCACGCTGTTTTAATTATAGAGGCATTATAGTATATTAAAATATCTGTTTAGAGGCGCCTGGGTGGCTCAGTTGGTTAGGAGTCCAACTTCAGCTCAGGTTGTGATCTCACGGCTCGGGTTCAAGCCCTACATTGAGTTCTGTTCTGACAACTCAGAGCATGGAGCCTGCTTCAGATTCTGTGTCTCTCTCTCTCTCTCTCTCGCTCTGTCCCTCCCCTGCTCACGCTTTGTCTTTCTCAAAAATAAGCAAAAAATTAAAAAAAATCTTTTTGGACTAGCCCTCCCTAAGTAGCTTTTCTTTGTCAGTCTTCCTACATACTTTAAGGAGCAGTTACTTTGAATCAAAAATTACCAAATAGAAAGGGAAATTAAATTTATCTTAAAAATTTTTTTTAAATATATATTTTTTGAGAGAGCGAGTGTGAGTTGGGGAGGGGCAGAGAGAGAGGGAGACACAGAATCTGAAGAAGGCTCCAGGCTCTGAGCTGTCAGCACAGAGCCTGACTTGGGACTCGAACTCATGAGCTGTGAGATCATGACCTGAGCTGAAGCTGGACACTTAACCAACTGAGCCACTGAGGCCCCCCAAATTTATCTTTTTAAATTTATCTCTATATTATAAGCTAAAAAATTTTTTTCTTAAATTTAAATCTAAGGTAACATATAGTTGAATAATGATTTTCAGGAATAGAACTTCGTGACTCATCAATTACATATAACACCTAGTGCTCATCCCAACAAGTATCCTCCTTAATGCCGCATGCCCCTTTAGGCCTTCCCCCCCACCCAATACTCTGCCAGCAACCCTCAGTCTTTTCTCTGTGTTTAAGAGTTCTCTTATGGTTTGTCTCCTTTTGTTTTTATTATTTTTGCTTCCCTTATGTTCATCTGTTTTGTACCTTAAATTCTACATATGAGTGAAATCATATGATACTTGTCTTTCTCTGACTTATTTTGCTTAGCATAATACACTCTAGTTCCATCCATGTTGTGGCAAATGGCAGGATTTCATTCTTTTTGATCGCTGAGTAATATTCCACAGTGGATATATATACATATATCTCATATACATATATACACACACACATATATATACACGTATATATATACAGACGTATATATATACGTGTATATATATATACCACATCTTTATCGATTTGTCAGTCGATGGACGTTTGGGCTCTTTCCGTACTTTGGCTATTGTTAATAGTGCTGCTATAAACATTGGGGTGCATGTGCCCCTTCAAATCAGCATTCCTATATCCTGTTAATAAATTGGATCATAGGGGAGTTCTATTTTTAATTTTTTGAGGAACTACCGTACTGTTTTCCACAGTGACTGAACCAGTTTGCATTCTCACCAGCAGTGCAAAAGGGTTCCTCTTTCTCCTCATCCTTGCCAACATCCGTTGTTGCCTGAGTTGTTAAATTTAGTCATTCTGACAGGTGTGAGCTGGTATCTCATTGTGGTTTTGATTTGTATTTCCCTGATGGTGAGTGATGTTGAGCATTTTTTCATGTGCCTGTTTACTATGTGGATGTTTTCCTTTGAAAAGTGTCTATTCCGATTTTTTGCCCATTTCTTCACTGGATTATTTGTTTTTTTGAGTGTTGAGTTTGATTAAGTTCTCTATAGATTTTGGATACCAACCCTTTATCTGATATGTCATTTGAAAATATGTTCTCCCATTCTGTTGGTTGCCTTTTAGTTTTGCTCATTGTTTCCTTTGCTGTTAAGTTTTTTATCTTGATGAGGTCCCAATAATTCATTTTGGCTTTTGTTTCCCTTGCAGGGAGACATGTCAAGAAGTTGCTGCGGCTGAGGTCAAAGAGTTGTTGCCTGCTTTCTTCTCTAGGATTTTGATGGCTTCCTATCTTATGTTTAGATCTTTAATCCATTTTGAGTTTACTTTTGCATATGGTGTGAGAAAGTGGTTCAGGTTCATTCTTCTGCATATTGTTGTCCACTTTTCCCCTCACCATTTGCAAAGAGACAGTGTTTTTTCCACTGGATCTTCTTTCTGCTTTGTCAAAGATGAGTTGGCCATACATTTGTGGGTCCGTTTCTGAGTTCTCTATTCTGTTCCATTGATCTGTGTGTTTGTTTTGTGCCAGAACCATACTGTCTTGATGATTACAGCTTTGTAATACAGCTTGAAGTCTGGAATTGTGATGCCTCAGCTTTGGTTTTCTTTTTCAGGATTGCTTTGGATATTTGGGGTCTTTTCTCATTCCATACTAATTTTAGAATTGTTTATTCTATCTCTGAAGAATGCTGGTATTATTTTGATAGGGATTGCATTGAATGTGTAGATTGCTTTGGGTAGTATGGACATTTTAACAATATTTGTTTTTTCAATCCATGAGCATGGAATGTTTTTTCAGTTTTTTGTGACTTCTTCAGTTTCTTCATAGGCTTTCTATAGTTTTCAGTGTATAGACTTTTAACATCTTTAGTTAGGTTTCTTCATAGATATGGAAGATAAGATATGGTTTTTGGTGCAATGGTAAATGGGATCGATTCCTTGATTTCTCTTTCTGCTGCTTCATTATTTGTGTGTAGAAATGCAACTGATTTCTGTACATGATTTTAGATCCTGTGACTTTGCTGAACCCATGGATCAGTCCTAGCAGTTTTTTGGTGGAGTATTTTGGGTTTTTCATATAGAGTGTCATGTCGTCTGCAAAGAGTGAATGTTTGACTTCCTCCTTGCTGATTTGGATGCCTTTTATTTCTTTGTGTTGTCTGCTGATTCTAGGACTTCCAACACTATGTTATATAACAGTGGTAAGAGTGGACATCCTTGTTATGTTCCTTACCTTAGGGAAAAGCTCTCAGTTTTTCCCAATGAGAATATTAGCGGTGGGTCTTTTGTATGTGGCCTTTATGGTCTTGAGGTATAAGCTTTCTATCCCTACTTTCTTGAAAGTTTTTGTAAGAAAGCATGCTGTATTTTGTCAAATCTTTTTCTACATCTGTTGAGAGGATCATGTGGTTCTTATCCTTTCTTTTATTAATGTGATGTATCACATTGGTTGGTTTTGCAGATATTAAACCAGCCCTGCATACCAGGAATAAATTCCACTTGATCGTGGTGAATAATTCTTTTAATGTGTTGTTAGAACCAGTTTCCTGGTATCTTGTTGAGAATTTTTGCATCCATGTTCATCGGGGAAATTGGTCTGTACTTCTCCTTTTTAGTGGGATCTTGTCTGGTTTTGGAATCAAGGTAATGATGGCCTTATAGAACACGTTTGGAATTTTTCCTTCCATTGCTATTTCTTGGAATAGCTTCAAAAGAATAGGTATTAACTCTTCTTTACGTGTTTGGTAGAATTTCTCTGGAAAGCCATCCAGCCCTGGACTCCTGTTTGTTGGGAAATTTTTGATTACTGATTCAATTTTTTACTGGTTATAGGTCTGTTCAAATTTTCTGTTTCTTCCTGGTTCAGTTTTGGTAGTTTATATGTTTCTAGGAATTTTTCCATTTGTTCCAGACTGCCCAGTTTGTTGGCCTATAATTGTCCATAGTATTCCCTTAATATTGTTTGTAATTCTGCAGTGTTGGTTGTGATCTCACCTTTTTCATTTGTGATATTATTTATTTGGGTCCTTTACTTTTTTCTTAAAATAATTTTTTAATGTTTATTTTTGAGAGAGAGAGAAAGCATGTGCATGAGCTGGCGAGGTGCAGAGAGGGAGACACAGAACCCAAAGCAGACTCCAGGTTCTGAGCTGTCAGCACAGAGCCTGACGCGGGGCTCGAACTCATGGACGGCGAGATCATGACCTCAGCCGAAGTTAGACACTTAACCGACTGAGCCATCCAGGAGCCCCTCCTTTTTCTTTTTTGATCAAAAGGGGGTTTATCAGTTTTGTTAATTCTTTCAGAGAACCAGCTCCTGGTTTCATTGATCTGTTCTACTGTTTTTTTTTTTTTAATATATCATTGATTTCTGTTCTAATCTTTATTATTTCCCTTCATCTGCTGGTTTGGGGCTTTATTTGCTGTTCTTTTTCTAGCTCTTTTAGGTGTAAGGTTAGGTTATGTATTTGAGACCTTTCTTCCTTCTTTAGAAAGGTCTGGATTGCTGTGTACTTCCCTCTTATGACTGTCTTTGCTGCATCCCAGAGGTTTTGGAATGTCTTGTTTTCATTTTCATTGGCTTCCATGTAGTTTTTGTTTCCTCTTTAAGTTTTTGGTTAACCTATTCATTCTTTAGTACGATGTTCTTTAATCTCCAAATATTCATGATTTTCCAAATTTTTTCTTGTGGTTAATTTTGAATTTCTTAGTGCTGTGGGCTGAAAATATGCATGGTACGGTCTTAATCTTTTTATACTTGAGGGCTGATTTGTGACCCAGTATGTGATCTATTCTGGAGAGTGTTCCATGTGCACTTGAGAAGATATGTGTATTCTGCTGCTAGGATGAAATGTTCAGAATATATCTGTTAAGTCCATCTGGTCCATTGTGTCTTTCAGAGCCATTGTTTCCTTGTTAATTTTCTGCTTACATGATATGTCCGTGCCATAAGTGGGGTGTTGAAGACCCTTTGTATTCTGGTATTATTATCAATGAGTTTCTTTATGTTTGTGATTAGTTGATTTATGTATTTGGGTTCTTCCACATTGGGGTCAAAAATATTTACAGTTGTTAGATCTTGGTGGATAGACCTCTTAATTATGCTATAATACCCTTCTTCATCTCTCGTTAGAGTCTTTATTTTAAAATCTAGTGTGTTTGACATAAGTATGACTACTTCAGCTTTCTGTGACGACCACCAGCATGATAGATGGTTCTCCATCCCCTTACTTTCAATCTACAGGTGTCTTTAGGTCTAAAATGAGTCTCTTGTAAGCAGTATCTAGACAGGTCTTGTTTTCTTATCCATTCTGAAACCCTTTGTCTTTTGAGAGGAATGTTTAGTCTGTTGACATTTAAAGTACTGAAAGATATGAATTTAGTGCCATTGTGTTGCTGGTAAAGTGGTGTTTCTGGTGATGTTCTGTAGTCCTTTCTAGTCTTTGCTGCTTTTGGTCTTTTTCCTTTTGTCTTTTCTTCAATCAAAGAGTCTCCCTTAACATTTCTTGCAGGGCTGGTTTAGTGGTCACGACTTCCTTTAGTTTTTGTTTGTCTGGAAAATTCTTTATCTCTCCTTCTATTTTGAATGACAGCCTTGCTGGATAAAGAATTCTTGGCTGCATATTATTCCAATTCAGCACGTTGAATATATCCTGCCACTCCTTTCTGGCCTGCCAAGTTTCTATAGAAAGGTCTGCTGCGAACCTGATCTGTCTTCCCTTATAGGTTAAGCACTTTTTTTTTTTTTACCCTTGCTGGTTTCATAATTCTTTCCTCATCTGCGTATTTTGTGAATTTGACTACGATATGCCTTGGTGATGGTCTGTGTCCTTCCCTAGATTAGGAACGTTTTCTGCTATAATTTGCTCACATAAACCTTCTGTCCCTTTTTCTCTTGTTTCATCTTCTGAGACTCCTATGATTTGAATGTTATCCTTTTTAATAAGTCACTGAATTCTCTAAGTCTTATGTCATGATCTTTTGCTTTTGTTTCCCTCCTTTTTCTGCTTCATTATTCTCCATAATTTTATCTTCTAAATTACTGATTTGCTTCTCTGGTTTGTCCATTCTTGCCATTGTAGCATCCATTTGAGATTGCATCTTGGTTATAGCATTTTTAATTTCGTCCTGACTAGATTTTATTTCTTTCAATCTCTGCAGAAAGGTATTCTGTGCATTTGTCAACTCCAGTTAGTATTCTTATTATCGTGCTTCTAAATTCTAGTTCAGACATCTTGCTTATATCTGTGTTGATTAAGTCCCTGGCTGTCATTTCTTCCTCCTCTTTCTTTTGGGGTGAATTCCTTCATTTTGTCATTTTGGAGGAAGAATAAAATAAAATTTAAAAAATTAAAAAATAAAAAACGAGAAATCAAACAAATGGAGCTAGATCCTAAGTGTGTTTTTGGTCTGCTTGTTGATGGAAATCTTGATAGAATAGAAAAAAAGGGAAAGAAAAGAAAAAAAAGGTAGGAAAGAAAAGAAAAGGTAAGAAGACATTTAAAAATTAAAAAAAATTTAAAATAGAGTAAAATTAAAGAAAATGAAATAAGATAAAAAATAATAAAGTAGAAAAAATAAAAATAAAAATTTCTCTTTCCATATCCGCTAAAATGGATGAAATGAAAGAGAAAAAAAAACAACTTAAGCAAAACCTGAAGCAAATAAAATGAATAAGTGAACCAGCAGACAGAATCAAACCTAATGATGTTACATCCATTTTCCACTAGAACTGTAACTTTGAAGCCCTGTATAGTCCGTTCACTAAGTATGTGGTGTGACTTCTGCTAGTCTTCTAGTGGATGTGCTTGGAGGGCACAGTTGGGCAGGGCTTGGTGTAACAGCTCCATTCTCCATTAGGTTTCACTGCTTAGCTTCATGGGATCGTCATTGTGGTGTGCATAGGCTTGTGTAGGAGAGTGGAAATGGCTTTATCCAGTGCCTTAGTCTCTGGTACAGGAACTTTGCACTCTCAGCAGTCCACAATCAAGCTCCCCTCCTTTGTCTCAGGCCTCTGTCCACTTCCCGCCTCTAACCTGTCCATGTCCAAGCTGTCCGCCTGCCAGGTGTCACCTCCCTCCAGAGTTTTATATCAGATGGTGTTGTGTTTCAAAATCCCACACTTCAGAGACCCCTCTGGCTTGGACCTGTGCTGACTGCCTGTGGGAGGGTCTTGCTGACCAATGGCTGGGTGCAGCATTGCCCCAGAAAGTGTTTGTGCAATCTGACAGCAGAAAAGGTTCAGGGATTATGACAAATCATAACACAGCTGTCACTGGGTTTCACCATACTCTGGTGTCTTTGTCCCAAACAAACATGGCTGCCCACCAGGGTCCGCTGGAACCTTTGCTTGTTGGCAGGCCATGTGGCCTCTACCAAATGCACTCCAAGCAGGGGAACCACTTCTCCTGGGATGGCACATGGACCCCTCAGATCCCTCTGCCTGCTCCTGGGGATTCACTGTATTACCTCACCAGAGCACCAGCCACTGAGTTTTGGAACTTCAGAAACTCTGAGCTCCACTGTTTATATAATGCTGGTGGTATTGAAACCCTCTCCTTTCTTCCCCTCAGTGGTTTTAAGGAACAGATTTCATGTTCAGTCCCTTGGAAGTGTTTTCACTCTTTCTTTCTCTTTCTTTCCAGCTACTTTCAGGGGAGTGTTTTTCCTGCAGTCTCCTGATGTACTACACACTCCCCCTCTCTATCTTCTCTCTGCAAAAGCAGCTTCCTACCCTCTGTGGCTTTTCTCTCCCCTTGTTCACCTCTCCGCAGTGCGTATTTGCTGAGTTCTGTGGCTCAGATTATCCGGATTGTTGTGTTAATCCGCAGGTCAATTTCCTAGGTGTTCAAAATAGTTTGGTGCTGATCTAGCTGAGTTTCAGGGACAAGACAAGCTCAGGGTCTCCATGTTACTCTGCCATCTTAACTTCTCCCTCAATATTAGCTAAGATTTTCATAAGGAAGCTTACTGTTACATTTTTTAATTCTTTGATAGAGAATATATGTTAACATTATTTACTATATAAGTAGTAACATAAAACCTACAAATATCTTACAGTTGCTATATATGATTGATTTTATCTTATGAAATTTTATTTTCCATTTCCATGGGTTCTTTTATTATATAAATCGGAGGTTTATTAAAGTTTCTTCTGGTTAGAAAGCGTAAAACTAAAGAAAATACAACCCTATATATCTCTGTATGACATCTCTGTACATAACCTGATTTTGAATGTAAGTACATAAAAAATTGGCCAGTACAATTTTAAAGCTTCATTCATGCTTATTGCAAAATAACAGAACTATGAGCACAGAGAATCTGAATTTCTAAATAATGATGACAAAAGAAGAATGTTAACTTCATAATTTTTGAGGATTATTTTATATTGTCAAAACTTTGCCAATAATAGGAAAATTTTTATTTTCCTTTTAAGAAATAGCAACTTGTTCTTATTTATGGCTATAGTATATATTCACATATTTCTGAGGATAATAATTCAATTTTTAAAAGGTTTCTTCTGTTTTATTTCTGTTTCCTCTGGTACTTGTTCTAAGCTGGTTATTCTACTGGATATTCTAAAAAGCCTGCTGGTGTCTCGTTCTCTATAATCAAAAGATGAATAATATAAGGGCTGTGTAGGTGAGTGTAGAGTTCTATGCCTTCATCCCTAGTAGAAGAGTTGAGGGAGGCCCACTTATGTGCAGATAAATTTTTAGTAAGTATTATGGCTCACTTCATTTGCACTTCTTTCAGAGGTCCTGGTCCAAAATTATTTTGCAGAAAGGAAAATCATTCTGTTACACATTATAGATAGAATCTTATTTCTGTTTTGTCTTGCTCTCAAGAATAGATTGATTATAATAATAAAACAGTAGGTAGCATCTTTCTAACTACTGATAAAAGACAGGTGAGAATGATCTATATGACGGCAAAAATACAAGGAACTGAAAACTTCTCTTTCAAATAAAACTGTGTATTTCATAAATCAGACAAATTAGTCAAAATACCGAGTTTTTAAATGGCAAAAAATATATTCTTGATTTGATTGTTAAAATAAAATTTGAATTCAAAGAAGAATTTTTTGACCTGTTTTGGGGAGTATCACTACTTGACCTTGTTTTTAAATTGTTAATATATCTGACTTATTTAAGAAGTTGATTTATTCCTGTTCTGAGAAAGCCATTCCATAAAATCAGTCTCTGGTACTTTGGAAGTTTGTTTTTTTATTTTATATTGACCATGTATAGATTATACTGTTCTGTGGTCTCTGGAAGGAGATTATGTATTAGAATGCCCAAATGATTTGTATAGTTCAATTTTGTATTATCCATTTGTTCTCCTTTATATTTGACTATCTATTTATTCTTCCTTGAAGGAAAATCTAAATGTCAAACTGGCGGAAAATCAAAGAGGACAATTCAAGGCACTCATAAAAGTACTAAACAGGTACAGCATATGCAGCTTCCTACTTACTGACTTTTAATTTCATTGAGACAATAAATATTGTGTATTTTGTCTTCCTGTAAAAATCATTGTAGCATTCTTTAGTTAACAAATGTGTGTATAGTAGTATATTCCCAACTTATACTAAATTCTTTACAAATATAAATTTATTTGCTTCTTGTCACAGTCCTTCAATATAGGCATTATAATCTTCATTTAAAAAATGAGGAAACTGAGGTAGGAAGAAGTTACATAACTTGCTAGTGAGTGACAAAGCCAGAATTTGAACCCATGCCATTAATTTCTAGTTTATGCTCTTAACCCTTCTCCTTACACATCCCATATTTGTGAATTCTTTATGATTTTCTTTCTTGTTACAGCAGTGTCTTTAGGCTGTAGAATAGTAAGAGTATTGTCTCTAAAAATTTTCACATTGGTTTATTAAAATTTTAGAGAACGCAAGCCTACTTTATTTAAAAAATTTATCATATGAATAGTTAGCTTTTTAATTCATAGTTATTTTCTCTGAATTTTTCACATATATAATTTTGGTTTGATGTTATTAAATATACCAATATGATTCTGCAAGCCAAAAGCTTCACATAAGGAAAACATGAACTTCTAATCAAAATGTCATTGTGAGTTCTAAGAAAATCCCTGACTCCTCACATACAGTGGCATCAATGATAAAAACATTATTTTTAATTAAAAAGACAGGGTTTTCAAAACTAAGATAACCATCTCTGTGGATCAGAAATTAAACAAACACATTGACAGGTAAGTGGAGTTGGGGACGCAAACCTAATTGACAACTCTTAGGGGTAAAGGAGGCTGAAATACCCTGATTATTTTGGGGAAACAGATTGAGGCTCATAGTATAAACTTTTAGGCGTGTGCAGGGTTCTACATTAGGAGCAAAAAAACTACAATCTTCCTGGGGTGGTGCCCTGTGAATGGATGCCTGAGGCAGTACAAGGGAGTGGCCTATGGTTTATGAGTGGATCTACTGTATTCTTGAAGGATGAGAGTTTTAAGTCCCCAGTAGGAGACCTCAGGAAGTGAGATCATAGTGGGCTAGATGATGGTCATCGTAACACTAGTACACATGGAGTTAGGGTGAGCAAAGTGAAGAACTAAAATACAAGAAATTCAGACTCAAAATGAACTTGTGAAGTAAAATATCAAAGCACATGAGGAAAATAATGTTACAAAATATAGATAACATTCTATGAATGAGAGATAATGAAAAAAGGGCATTTTCCTAAAGAAGACTTACAAGTAAATGAGCTTAAATTCCTCAAAAGAAAGAATAACTATAAGCAAAAAGGAAAATTCTTAAATAATTCAGATAGATATTAATTTTGAACATCTATAGATGAAAGTGAACCAATTAGACATCTTATAAATGAAAATGTCAATGAAATTTAAAAAACCCATAATTAATGGAGTAAATGTTGTATTAGACAAAGGGAATTTGTGAATTGGAAGACACTGCTGTGGAGAATTTAAAACCTATCTCAGAGACCTAATGAGATGGAAAATAAGGAAGATTGATTCCAGTACTTTTGAAAGTAGAGGATAAATAGTAGGAATTGAATATTTGAAAAGATAATTTTGGAAAATTTTCTCATTTTGAGTTATCAGGGCTTCAGAGCATAACTGTGGAGCTGAGCAGGGTAAGTAAAACTAGATTTATATACTTAGCTATATTTTAGGGAGTCTGAAGAATGTTAAGGTTAAGGAAAAAATTCTTTAAAAATACCAGAAACAAAACCACAGAGGAATGACAGATTAATAGACTTGTTATGAACAAAAGGACAATGAAGCAATATATTCGAAGTTGTAAGACAAAATTACTTTTAACCCAGAATTCTATGTTCAGCCAAGTGCAAGAGTAAAATAAAGTCATTCTTAGATATTCTAGGCAAAAACTAAGTGTTTGCCTCCTACTGACCCTTAATGAAGGAACTATTAAAGATGAACTTCAAGAAGAAAAGGTAATGTGGTAAAAGGAGCTTGATAAAAAGATACCTGTAAAATATGTTTATAAATCTCATTAACAGTTGATGGTTTGAAAACACACACAATTAGATTTAGAAAAGTGGAACTATAGTTTTAGACAATATTAACATGAAAGCTGGATTGTAGGGAGTTGGAAGGGAGTTAGAGTGATAAAATCCTTATCTTATTTAGGAAGAAGTTTTTGTTAGGAAAATATGAAGTAAATGTGTATGATAAAAATTTAAGGCTATCTATTAAAAGCAGCCGTGATTTCCAAATAGAGGAAAAGAGGAAATAAATAAACCAAAGCTTTTCAACCCAGTAAAAGGCAAGAGAAAGAAAAGAAAAATTACGGTAAATAAAAAACACAAAAGATGGTGATGGATATTCAGCATAAATATATTAGCAAACATAATATATGTAAACTGCTTAAATTCACTACTTAAAAGTACTGTGTGTTAACTGGTACCACTGGACTGTGCAGGTTAAGTTCACCACTTAAAAGCCAGTTTATTGAACTAAACCTCTCATTTCAAATTGAGCTATATGTTGCTTGTAAGAGACACATTTAAAACTTCAAGGAAAGACAACAAAGGGTTAGAAGAAAATCCAGATAGATACTTGGTATTCTAGAAATACTCTAAAGTTAGTATGGCAAGAGTCATATCAAATCAGATGGGATTCAACTTGAAATGCTTGACAAAACAAAGATGGTAATTACATAATGGTAAAAAGAATAATCATTTACGAAGTATAACAATAGTAAATTTTTACGTACCTTACAGCATAGGCTTGAAATATGTAAAGCCCAAACTAACAGAATTACAATAGGAAGAGTACATTCATAATCATACTAGGAAATATTAATATTTACTTAATAATTAAATATTTACTTAATTAAATTAATATTTACCCTTACTCAGAACTTGATAGATCAAGCAGGAAAAAAATAGTAATGTTATAGAATTAGGAGTATAATTATGCTTGATCTCATGTAAATGTATATATGTTTGTGTGTTTGTATGTGTGTGTATTGGCACTCAGGAAATAGTGTACCCAGAACATTTATGCAAAAATTGACCACATACTAGGTCATAAAGGTAGTCTCAATAAATAGAAGTCAGAGAAGTAAGAACATGTTCTCTGACTGTAAGTGCAATTAAATTAGAAATAAAATGGAAGGATATTTTAATATTATATACAATAAATAAGTTATTGATGAACTAAAGTCCAAATTTGAAAACAAAAAATTTTAAACTATCTGGAAGAATATTTTTGTTACCTTGAAATAGGAGAGACTTTCCTAGATAAGACAAAAAACACAATTCCTGCATAAGTTATATAAAATTAAATTTATATGCTAAAAACTTAGCTAAACAAAATTAAATGTAAGACTGGGAGAAGATACTGTATATCAAAATTTATAAAGAGCTAAAATTAGGGAAACCTGAATAGCTTGTAAACCTATGAAAAGATGCTTCATTTTAGTAGTAATCAGGGAAATGCCTCTTGGCTACTTGTGAAACCCTACCACTTTGCCCTCTAGAACTGGTTCATCATCAGCGTATCTTCTATATCCCTCTCTTCTCGGAACATTCCCTTTACCTTCTTGTTTTAACTAAATCCTTACTCATTCGTGAGGATCCTGCTTCTTCTGCAGTCTTTAAGTAACAGCTGCAGCACTGCAACCTCTGATCATAGAGTTTGGTTAGGTTTTCTGCCTGTTCCTTACTGCCATTTCAGACAATTCTCCCTTCTATCTCCTAAAACTCCCTGGATCTGAAGTGTGTGCCATCAGACTATGCCACCTGCATTTCCTTCTTGTAGTTGCTGACAGACTTCTATGTCACTTTTTATTCCTTGAAGATACAATTTCCAGGCTCACTGCATGTTCTCCACCATCACTGGCCATCCTCTCAATTCCTTTCATTTCTTTCTTCCAACAGTCTTGTTTTCTACTCATTCCCATGGTTACACTCTTGCCTTGTCCTTACTGATGACTGCTCTTCCTCCAGGATTGCAGTCTCAGCCATCCCTTTTCTACCAGTCATCTTTATTTCCACCTTACTCCTTCTGATCTCCTGACTCTTATAGTTCTTCAACCCCATGGAATCTATAATTTATTTGATCTTGCCACCCTTCATTCTCCATATGTCTAAACTTCCCTGAAAGGTCACCTGAGATTCTGTGGTTTGTCTGTCATAATCATTTTCTTGCATACTCGGTTAACTATCTTACTACCCTGACCCTTGGCAGAACTGTCCTATTTAAATCCATCTTTCTGCCTGTTGTGCTCTGTATCCCTGTGCGTTTTGAACGTGGCTAGAGAAAGGTATCAATTATGTTGACAAGGCTCTTTTTACATTTAAGACCACTTAACCTCACATGGGTAGCACTGTCCCAAAGTCCTATTGAATGTCCCTAGCTATTTATATCAATACAGATCCCATAGATATTAAAAGGATAATAAAGGAACACTACAAACAACTCTGTATGACACAAATTTGATAACGTAGATGAAATGGACCAATTCCTTTAAAGGCACATTATCAAAACTCTCTGAAGAAGAGGGGTACCTGGGTGGCTCAGGTCATGATCTCATGGTCTGTGAGGCTGAGCCCCTCAGTGGGCCCTGTGCTGACAGCTCTGATCCTGGAGTCTGCTTTGGATTCTGTGTCTCCCTGCTCTCGGCCCCTCCCCTGTTCATGCTCTGTCTCTCAAAAATAAATAAATGTTTGGGGGGGAAAAAAAACCTCTCTGAAGAAGAAATGGATAATTGAATAGGCCTAAAGCTATAAAGAAATTGAATCAGTAATTAATAACCTTCCAAAACAGAAAGTGCCAGGCCCCGATGGACTGTTGAATTCTAAGTATTTAAGGAAGAAATTAAACCAATTGTTTACAATTTCTTTCAGAGGTTAGAGGCAGAGGGAATAGTTCCTAACTTATTTAATCAGGCAGCATTACCCTAATACCAAAACTGGACAAAAACATTATAAGAAAAGATAACTGCAGAGCAATAACTCTCATGAACATAGATGCAAAAAAAATCCTCAATAAAATATTAGCAAATTGTATCCCACAATATTTGAAAAGAATGATACACTATGACCAAGTGGGATTTATCCCAAGTACAAAGCTAGTTCAACACTCAAATGTAAGTAAATGTAATGCATCACATCAATAGCCTAAAAAGAAAAATCACATTATATCAATAGGTGCAGAAAAAGCATTTGACAAAACTCAACACCGATTTATGACAAAAACTTCAGTAAACTGGGAATAGAGGGAATTTCCTGAACTTGATAAAAAGAAATCTACAGAAAAACTGCAACTAATGTGATATTTAATGATAAGAAACCAGAGCTTTCCCACTAAGATTAGTTACAAGGCAAGGATGCCCCTTTCACTACTGGTTTTCAACATTGTAATAGAAGTTCTACTAATGCAGTATAACATGAAAAGGAAATAAAAGGTATACAGATCGGGAAGGAAGAAATAAAACTGTCTTGGTCCACAGATGATAAGATTATATAAGAAATCTGAAAGAATCAATAAAGAAACTCCTAGAACTAATAACCCATTAAAGCAGGTTGCAGGGCACAAGATTAAAACATAGAAGTCAGTGGTTTTCCTGTATACCAGTGATAAACAAGTGGAATTTAAAATTAAAAACACAGGGGCTCCTGGGTGGCTCAGTTGGTTAAGCATCCAACTCTTGGTTTCGGCTCAGGTCATGATCTCACGGTTTCGTGAGTTTGAACCCCGCATCAAGCTCTTCGCTGGCAATGCGGAGCCTACTTGGTATTCTCTCTCTCCTCCCCTTCTCTCTCTGTCTCTCCCCTACTCATGCTGTCTCTGTCTCTCTCAAAATAAATAAACTTAAAAAAATAAAATTAAAAACACAATACTATCTATATTACCACTCCCTTAAATTAAATACCTAAGAATAAATCTAAGAATATATGTATGAGATCTATGTGAAAAAAAAACTATAAAACTCTGATGAAAGAAATCAGAGAAGTAAATAAATAGAAAGGCATTCATGTTCATGAATAGAAAGACTGAATATTGTCAAGATGTCATTTCTTCCAGTTTGATATGTAGATTCAGTACAATCCTGACAGGTTATTTTATAGATACTGATGTGTAGATTCAGTACAATCCTGACAGGTTATTTTGTAGGTATTGACAAACTGGTTCTAAACTGTATGTGGAGAGGCAAAAGACCCAATATGGTGAACGAAATATTGAAGAAGAGCAAAGTTGGAGGATTGACACTACCCAACTTTCAGACTTCCTATAAAGTTACAGTAATCAAGGCAATGTGGTATTGGCAAAACAGTAGATAAATAGATCATGGAAGAGAATAGAGAGCCCAAAAATAGACCCACATAAATAGACAACTACTCTTTGACAAAGGAGCAAAGGCAATATAATGGAGTAAAGATAGTTTTTTCACCAAATCATGCTAGACCAACTGGATGGACATCCATATGCAAAAAATGAATCTAGACAGATACCTTATACCCTTCACAAAATTAAACTCAGAAATGGATCATAGACCTAAATGTAAAATGCAAAAAAATCATAACATTCCTGATGATAACATAGAAAACCTAAATGACCTTGGGCATGGTGATGAATTTTTAGATATAATACCAAATTTATGATCCATGGAAGAAATCATTGATAAGCTAGATTTAATTAAAATTAAAACTTCGCTCTCAAAGAATGAGAAGACAGGCCCCAGACTGGGAGAAAGTATTTGCAAAAGACACACTTCTCAAAGGACTGTTATCCAAAATATAGAAAGAACTCTTAAAACTCAAACAGTAAGATACAGTGTTATATTAGTTTTAGGTGTACAGTATAGTGATTCAACAACACCATATGTTAACTGTCCTAGAATTAAAATAATAAAAAAACCTCAACAATAAGAAAACAACCTGATTAACAAACAGGCCAGAGGATATACAGAAGGCAAATAAGCATATGAAAAGATGCTCCACATCATATAGCATCAGGGAAATGCAAATTAAAGCAACAATGAAATGTTACTCCACACCCATTAGAATGGCCAAAATTGGGAATACTGACAACACCACATGCTGGTAAAGATGTGGAGTCAAAGGAACTCTCATTCATTGCTCATGAGAATGCACACTGGTATAGCAACTTAGGAACTCCTGACAGTCTGGCAGTTTATAAATTGCTAGTTTATAAAGTCTTATAAAACTAACTGTACTCTTACCATATAATCCAGTAGTCATGCTCCTTGGTATTTACCAGGGAAGTTGAAAACTATGTCCTCACAAAAACCTGCACATGGATGTTTATAGCAACTTTATTCATAATTGTCAAAACTTGGAAGCAACCAAGATGTCCTTCAGTAGGTGAATGGATAAATAAGCTATGGTACATCCAGGCAATGGAATATTATTCAGTAAAAAGGAAAGAGCTGTCAAGCTATAAAAAGACATGGAGGGGGGGTGCCTGGGTTGCCCAGTCAGTTAAGCGCCCAACTTCGGCTCAGGTTATGATCTCATGGTTTGTGGGTTTGAGCCCCGTGTCGGGCTCTGTGCTGACAGCTCAGAGCCTGGAGCCTGCTTCAGATATTTGTCTCTCTCTGTCTCTCTCTGTCTCTCTCTCTCTCTCTCTCTCTGCCCCTCACCCACTCACACTCTGTCTTTCAAAATGAACATTAAAAAAAAGTCATGGAGGAACTTTATTATTATTTATAACTTTTTTTAATGTTTATTTTTGAGAGAGAGACAAAGCATGAGCAGAGGAAGGGCGAGACGGATGGAGACACAGAATCTGAAGCAGGTTCCAAGTTTTCAGCTGTCAGCACAGAGCCTGACTTGGGGCTTGAACTCATGAAGCGAGCCTTGAGATCATGACCTGAGCTGAAGTCAGAGGCTTAACCGACTGAGCCGCCCAGGTGCCCTGACATGGGAGGACATTTAAATGCTTATTACCAAGTGAAAGAAGCCAACCTCAAAAGGCTATATACTGTATGTTTCCAGTGATATGGCATTCTGGAAAAGGCAAAACCATGGAACAATAAAAAGATCAGTGAGGTGGATGCTACCAAGTAAACATCGTTAAAGTCTGCCCCCCACCCCCCTGCCATCATGTCTAAGTCAGAGTCTCCCAAAGAGCCTGAACAGTTGTGGAAGCTTTTCATCAGAGGTTTGAGCTTTGAAACAACAGATGAAAGTCTGGGGAGCCATTTTGAGAAATGGGGAATGCTTATGGACTGTATGGTAACGAGGGGTCCAAACATCAAGTGCTCCAGAGGCTTTGGGTTTTTCACATATGCCACTGTGGAAGAGGTGGATGCAGCCATGAATGCAGGAACACACAAGGTGGATGGGAGAGTTGTAGAAGCAAAGAGGTCTGTCTCAAGAGAAGATTCTCAAAAGCCTGGTGCCTACTTAACTGTGAAGAAGATTTTTGTTGGTGGTATTAAAGAAGACACTCAGGGACATCATCTAAGAGACTATTTTGAACAGTACGGGAAAACTGAAGTGATTGAAATCATGACTAGCCGAGGCAGTGGCAAAAAGAGGGGCTTTGCTTTTGTAACATTTGATGACCATGACTCTGTAGACAAGATTGTCATTCAAAAATACCATACTGTGAATGGCCACAACTGTGAAGTAAGGAAAGCTATACCTAATTAAGTGATGGCTGGTGCTTCATCTAGCCAAAGAGGTCAAAGTGGTTCTCGAAACTTTGATGGTGGTCATGGAGGTGGTTTTGGTGGGAATGACAACTGTGGTCATGGAGGAAACTTCAGTGGGTGAGGTGGCTTTGATGGCAGTTGAGGAGGTGGTAGATATGATGGCAGTGGAGATGGCTATAATGGATTTAGTAATGATGGAAGCATCTTTGGAGGTGGTAGAAACTATAATGATTTTGGCAATTACAAGAATCGATCTTCAAATCTTGGACCCATGAAAGGAGGAAATTTTGGAGGCAGAAGCTCTGGCCCCTATGGCGGTTGAGGCCAGTACTTTGCCAAACCACGAAACCAAGGTGGCTATGGCGGTTCCCTCAGCAGCAGTAGCTATGGCAGTGGCAGAAGGTTTTAATTACTGCCACGAAACAAAGCTTAGCAGGAGAGGGGAGCCAGAGAAGTGACAGGGGAGCTACAGGTTACAACAGATTTGTGAACTCAGTCAAGCACAGTGGTGGCAGGGCCTTGCTGCTACAAAGATATGTTTTAGACAATACTCATGGGTATGGGCAAAAAGTCAAGGATTGTATTTGTGACTAATTGTATAACAGGTTATTTTGGTTTCTGTTTTGTGGAAAATGTAAAGCATTCCAACAAAGAGTTTTAATGTAGATTTTTTTTGTACCCATGCTGTTGATTGTTAAATGTAATAGATCATGATGATGAATAAATGTGTCTTAAATAAAAAGAGATCAGTGATTTCCTGAGGTTTGGAGGTGGGGTTAGGGAGGGGAGAACAGGCAGAGCACAGAAAATTCCAGATACCATACTACGTATGATACTTTAATGATGGATACATGCCATTATACATTTGTCCAAACCCATAAAATGACCAACACTAAGAGTAAACTGTAAGGTAAACTATGAACTTTGGGCAATTATGATGTGTCATGTTAGGTACATCAAGAAAATACATGTTCAATTTTATGTGCCCATGCATTTTTCTGCAAATAGGTCCATAGGCATCATTAGATTCTTAGGAGAGTCAACGAGCCCTTCTGAGAGAGATGGGTCAGAAATCTCAATATCTTCCCTCCTCTTTCCCTCTTCTCACCTTTATTTTTCCTCTTTCCCTCAAAAGTCATAGATTAAAACAATATAATTTCACAGAATTCAGTTGTGTCTAACTTTTCTCACAAATTTAGATTGCTTTGTCTTCTTGAGTATCTTGGAAGCAGCTTACTACAGTAAGCTTTTGAATATTGGTTTTATCACTTGGTGTGAGACCTTTTGTTCATTTCTGAATTTAGTTAAACCTCAGTTTTCTCTTCTGTAAAATGGAGATAATAAAGTTACCTATGATATAAAATTGCTTCAAAGATTAAACGAAGTGTAACTGTGTGTAAAGCACTTAAACACAGCACCTGGCACATAGCAAGTATGCCATGAATGTTAGATGCTGCTGCAGTTATTATCATTGCTATTATATTTATCAGTGGTAAGTTAGAGCCATGTACTTTGGAACTCTATACTGACTTAACCTCTACAGTTTGGTTTACCTGTCCCACTCTTTTTCACAAATTTGGCAATTTTTCCATTAGTTTATTCACATTTTTTTCCTATGAGCACATTTCTTCTCTTCATCTTTTCCACTATATTCATACCTAACATTATCTGAGTACTAATTGTATGCTAGGTGCTATGTGAAATGCTTTATGAACATGGGAGCAGAAGTTGGACAACTAGGTTCTAGTCCCGGTTCCATCACTCATCCTTTTGACTGGCTAAAAAATTCAATCTTCTGAGCCTCAGTTTTGTCATCATCTACAGATAGGAATAATAATATTTGTCCTGTCTTTACAGTTTGTTGTAATGATTATGTAAGTTTTCAAAATCCTTTGATAAAATATAAATAGGCATGCAAGTATAAAGTATTACCATTGTGGCAAAGTTAAACATCAAATTTGCGTAGCATATTGCCCTACAGATGGAATTACCTAACTGTAGTTTTTTGCCTCACTGGCATCTTTCCTAGTAAAAGCTTCACATAGAGCAATCACAAAGAATAGAAACATCTTAACATGAAAGCAGTAGAGACTGGCCATTTTACACTGTAAGAAGGGATGGTAAAATGTTTGAGTCATATACCCATGGGTGCAAGACAAGGTAAATACATAAATGGGTGAAAGTGAGTGAAAGTATTTTTGAGAATTCCATAAGATTAGAGTCTGAAGTCACAGGAAGCTGCTAGCCCTTTGCTGTTCAGTGTAGAAAACCTTCATGAAGGAGGCACAACTTGGGAAATTTCACAAATTAACTTTGGATGGTGTATGGGAAGAGAAATGAAATGGTCTGGACTGTCTGGTAAAGGGCTGGCAGCACAGGGCCTGAGGCAGTGTATTGGTAAGCCAGCAGTAATTTTGTGGAGCTCTAATGGGAAGATGGTCTCCTGTGGCTATCTGATCTTTGACAGATGAGTTAGCTTCTGAACTATAAAGTGCTTTACGAATTGTTTGAAGGAGGTTAGAAGATTATGTGAAGGTGCTTTATGATCTGTAACCCTGTATAAATTGTTGTTTTGTTGTCATTATCAGAAGAGTGGACAGAATTGAGCTTTACTTTGGGATAGATGCTAGTTGAATGGGATTTTGAATTTGCTTTAATCCAAGGAGGGAATATCTGCCATAATACTAAAATTATTTACTACTAGGGCCGGAAAAAACTTGGAAAGCGAGTGAGGCAAATGTTTTGTGGATTGTTGATTGTCACTTCAAATTTTATTGCTTGAGTATTGAGAATTTGCACCTGAGCTAGGGCCATCACATAAAATGTTTGCTAATTTTCATTGTGAAATCTGGCAACCCTAGTTTGGATGGGGGCTGTGGATGGAGGGTCAGCATCTCCATCTCAGACTCTCAAATGTGTGTATGTCTGTGTATGTATATAATGCTTTATTTGCTTCCTTTTTGGTGTTAAGATTCTGTGTAAACTAAAGATTGGCTATGAAAGATTTATGAAGTTTAGGAATTGCTGTTATACTGAAGACCAAAGCCTAAAACAAAACAGGAGTTTTGGTAATAACCTTGTTTCAGATACTCTCCACTCAAGAGCTCTTCTATGAAAAAGAAAAGCAGTCAGGAATGATACACACATATAAAACCACCCAAAGACACCTGGGATTGTTTGTTGCTCTTACTGTACTAGAGGGTTAATATTTATTTACTTTTCAGTTTAAGTAGCCACAGAAAGATAAGCAACTCTTTTGTACTTCTAGTGAGAAGCTTCAGGTTTGCATTTTGAATTTTGGTCTTTATGTAAACTACGTGCTTTTTGGTAGAATGACTCTGTGGTGCAGTCTGTAAAACTATAGAATGTAATCTTTATTTTCAGAGATTGCCTGTGCAACTGAGCAAAGTGGGTTCTTTAGTGCTCCTTTTTGACTAAGGATCTGTTCACTGTTGAAGCCATGCTAATCTTCAGTAAGACATGTCTGAAATAAAAACATGGCCTTAAAAACCTGCTGGTTTTAGATGAGAAGCTTTGTTTTGATGAATTTAGGGTGATATACGATAAAAAGAAGAATGCCACATTTTTAAGTATTTTATGTTGAAAAATGTGCTTTATATAAAAGTCCAATCCTTGAAGGCTTTTACGAAATGTTTTTATGTGTTTATGTTTTATTTTATCTTCCTAGAACGTTGGAGTTGACTGTAAGATAACATCATCTTCAACTGGAGATAAACACTTTGATAAAAGTCCCACTAAAGCAAGGCATCCTCGGAAAATTGATTTAAGAGCTAGATACTGGGCATTTCTTTTTGACAATCTTCGCCGGGCAGTAGATGAAATTTATGAAACTTGTGAATCAGATCAGAGTGTGGTAGAATGTAAGGTAAGGTTTGCCTGGAGACTCTGTAACCCATTTAAAGCCAAATTCTCTAATTTTTGTTACACCTGACATGATCATTTTCCTCAGTATGCTATACTGTATTGTTAACTATCAATGTCCTCATGCTATACATAAGTCCTCAAAACTTACTCATCTTATAACTGAAAATTTGTACCCTTTCACCAACTCTAGCTTCCCCACTCCTTGGAACCACTATTCTACTCTGCTTCTATGACTGCTTCAGGTTTTTTTGGTTTTGATTTTTTGAGTGCCCTTGTTTTTTGCATTTCCTAATTATGTACTTTAATATTCACTGTAAGATTTGTTAAAAAGCTGTTTTAATACATAGTCCTGGGCAAGAAACCAAAAAGATCACACACACACACACACACACACACACACACCCCACTCTAAATTATTTTAAAAATCTCTCTTAATCTGCATTCTCCATTAGTACTGTAGGTGGCACTAATGAGATTTTCACATTCTTTGGTTTCATGTTTAATGTCTTTAATTGGACATTGCTCCCTTTCTGCTACTATACTTACCACTCTCCTAATTCACTGTGGTCAGGAAAAGTGAGATTGATAGCTAACCATAAACAGTCCTGGGTGGGATTGGGATGTTATTCTAAAGTGTGTTTTCTAATTTTGGATAAACTTGTGTTTGTAATAGGACATTAGACACACAGTACAATCTGTTTCTAAAAATTCACTAAAAAACCCCACCTTTTAGTAAGTAGAACTATATGCTATATTATTTAATACTGAATGAAATTATTTTGAGAAAATCCAGAGTGTTACATCTTCATAGAAATATCTTTATAGAGGTAGTTTGTGTTTTTATAGTGAACAGGATTGAAAACCCTGGTATTCATTATTTAACTTTTGAAATATCTGAAGGGTCTAAGAAAAGTTACATGTTCAAACAGCAGCTGTGTTTCCTCTATAATTGGAAACAGCCAGAATAGGTTTTAGAATAGCTTAAAAATAGTCATCAGAAGCAGGTTTCAGAATGAACAGTAATTGAAATCATACAAATTTATAGTCTGTTTGTGACAATTAATTTTGTTACTATCACCATGTAAAACTTTTTATGTTAAAAAATATGTTTAAGCAAAATCACAACCCTGGAGTTTAATGAATCAGCATGTTGTGGTAAAAAACACTATTGACCTTAATTTTAGGTTATAGTTTCTTCTATAAAATGAGCATGTGGGCCTAGATAATTTCTAAGTCAGCCATAGAGATCAATTAGATCAGGAAATTCTTTGATTTTTATATTTAAAAACAACAAAAGGTTGATTGAAGAAATAAAATTTGTAATGTGTACTTCCTTATAGAAGTTAGTTTGACCAATTGCAATCATGTTTCTACCATGAGGAGAAAACCCTTGCACCTGTCTGAATTTTGGGCTCTCTCATTCATCTACCAAAGCTTTGTGAAAATTTGGATCTTTTTTTGTGCAAGTTATAGATTATGAAAATGGAGAAGATTTTGACAAAGGGAGAGTAGTACAGATGTTTTCTTTATTTTTTGTACTGTTCCAAGATGCTCAAAGGCTTCTGTTGAGAAATAAAATCTGAGAGCTTAAAAGTGATTTTCATACCCAACTGCTTCTCTCCCTATCCAGGACTTTACAGGTGGTGAGGTAAAAAGATATAGTTTAACATTTGGTCTGAGCATGTGCGGGGTGTGTAATAACTAAAATTCTTTTAATTTTTATTTTTGTTTAGCTCTGTCCTTACTATAAAAGCACTTTAATTCCTTATCTCATTTGATTAGTACCTTTGTGAAATACAAAACCCAGAGAGTTTTCCTCACTATGCAGGTAGATTCAACCCTTGCTTTGTGAATTTACTGACAAGTTTTATCCCTATTTGTGATTGTGTGTGTGTGTGTGTGTGTGTGTGTGTGTGTGTGTTACATTTATTTATTTTTGAGAGACAGAGTGAGACAGAGCGTGAGTGGGGGAGGGGCAGAGATAGAGATGCGGTGTCCGAAGCAGGCTCCAAGCAAGTGTTCAGCACAGAGCCTGACACGGGGCTCCAACCTACAAACTGTAAGATCATGACTTGATCTGAAGTTGGATGCTCAACTGACTGAGCCACCCAGGTGCACCGTGATTTTTGTGTTTTAGCCTTATTAAGTAATCACAGTTCAGTTCTTTGTCTCATGAGTAAAATGCAGTTAATAACACCTCTATTATGTAATTCATATGCTAAGTATAGCTGTAGTGGAAAGTATCTTTTTTATTTCAGCCAGGATGGCTGACCAGAGCTCCACTCTATAATCAAAAGAGGCTGAATTTCTAATCCTTTTAGTTTGAAGATGTGCCTTTTATGCTGTCAGCCACTTCCCTGTATGACTTGCTAAGTATTGACATTTCATCAAAACTCTAACCATCACTGTTGCATTTCCCCATCTCCTTTATAAATAAATTGGGCTAGAGGATGGCCTCGGGCAGATTGCCTTTTGGAGAGTACATAGTTAATGAAGTGGTGGCCATCGTCTTGCCTTGTTCTCACCAAAGTTTGAGGTGGTGTTTGAATTTCTTATAAAGTTTGTGAGTGTGGCTGCAAGAATGAGAAACTGGCATCTTGTTCTCTGGCTGGATCTTTGCTATGCTGACTGATTTTGATGCCTTTGGAATGTGTTGAATGAGTTTGGGGAAAAGCATCCTGGGTACACATTGTCTTCCTTTTCCCTGTTTCCCATTTTAATGTGGGGGATCTGGATGTGTGGCTCTGGAATATTGGATATAGAGACTGGTGTTTATATCCGCTTTAGAGATCTCATATGCTTGCTGGCATAACTCATGCCAGCTGGGCTTGAAGGGACTATACACTAGTATGCCTTGGAAAGAGATGGGATGGGAGTTATCATTAAGCAAGTAAAGAGGACTCCCAGTGAATCTCATGACTTATATGAGGGAAGGAGTGTGGTCATTGGTGAAGATGTTGGAGTCAGAGGGGCTTCCTATGGGGACAGTTGGTTAGGTGAGAATATGCAAAATGCTAATGGAGTCGGGGCAGATACTAGTTGGGCAGAGGGAGCCAGGGTGAACCTGAACACTGCCTAGAGAACCACGTATGCTACCTGTGCAGAAATCACTATCTACTACAGAGATCAGTAGAGACCAGTGACCTTAGACTGAGTCAGAGAAAGATTAGGGATCTATCTCTGCCTGGCAGCACTTGACTCTCTCGGCAGTCAGCATCACTTTTGTCTCTGGAGAAGGACAGGCTGATGACTATAGCAGGTCACTAATACTTGGTGAACTCTTGTAAGTAGAATATTGCTCTGTTCCCACAGCTTCTTCAATGGCAAAGCACATAACATCTGTGAATGTAGAGTGAGAAGGGGAGTACAGGGGAAGAAGAGAGGAACCAGTGAGAACAAGCCATGCCCTTCCCACCACAGGCATCTGCTAAAGGCCATGTAGTTCTCACTTGTGTTTAATAGGCAGGTTGACTGTAGATGGGATTTAAAAACTATGCTTTGATAATTGAATATAACTGGAAAATTGTGGAATTTCACTGAGAATACTCAGGAGGTTTAGTATACAACTTAGTATTTAACTAAAGTTATAGGGAAAAATATAAAAATATTCTATGTTTATATCTTGGTGAGTTGAGATTTCTCAATTCAACAAGTAAGGATCAAGATGAGATGTGAGAAAGTGCTTTGAAAGATATGACATGCACTAAAAAGAAACTTCAAGGGTGCCTAGGTGGCTCATTGGTTGAGCATCTGGCTCTTGATTTTGGCTCAGGCTATGATCCCAGGGTTGTAGGATCAAACCCTGCCTTGGGTTCTGTCCTGAGCATGGAGCCTGCTTGGGATTTTCTCTCTCTCTTCCTCTGCTCCTCTTTCCTGCTTGTGTTCTCTCTCTAAAAATAAATAAAAGAAACTTTATACTTAGATATAAGGAGAGTGTCACAGTTGGAAAATAGAGGTCCAGGGACAGAGAAAGAATACTCGTGGAGGTAGGAAGAAGACTAGGAGAATAGGAGTGTCCTGAAATCCATGGAAGAAGTAAGTGGTGTTGGAGAGGTCAAGAATGATTGCTTATTTCAAGTTGAAATAAAGCTTTTTTTAGTTTGGCCTTCACGAAGAACAGTAGATGGGATCAAGGCAGAGATTTGTGGTAAAAATTTGAAATTCCTTCTGATGAGTTCCTTGCCCTTCTTATTTTTGAAAAGTAGGAGGTATGGGTTGCAGCCCTGAAGGTCACAGTTGTGATGGAAAATTCTCTTTTCTGTATCTTCAGTTTTCCTTAATAGATTGCTCTCTAATCAGCATTTAACATGTTTATTTCTCTTCCATAGTAAATAAGATCAGTAAAAACCCAAACCCTTTCTCTACTTATCCATTCATCTCTTACCCCACCCCCATGTTTCTCCTTTCCTTCTTAGCCAAGGTTCTTGGAAGAACTTTGTGTATTTGCTGACTCCATTTCCTTTTCTTCCAGGTACTCATTGGACTACTCCAACCTAGTGTCACATCCTATCAGAGCTCCAATTAAGCTCTTATTAAAGTGACTGTTCATCTCAGTATTACTAAGCCCAGTAGATGTTTTTCAGCCCCTTCCATGATCTTTGAGTAGCATTTCACATTGTTGACCACTTCCCTCTTCTTATAGCACTCTCCTTTGACTTTCATGAAATAATCTCTATTTACTACTTCTTTGTTGGCTGCTACTTCTGCCTTTTCTTCTTCTTCTTTTTTTGTTTTTTTTGTTTTTGTTTTTATTTTTGTTTTTGTGTTTTTTGCTTTTTGGCTTTTTCCACCTGACCTTTAACTGTTGGGAGGTCATTGAGTCTCCTTTTAGGCCATCATCTTTTCTCACTATCACATACTTTCTTGGCAATTTTTTCCAGGCCATGGCTTAATTTACCACTCATTTGCTGATGAGTATTAGTATATATATCTCTAGTTTATATCTTTTTATCTTTTAGGCTGATTTTTAGGCCTGTATATCCAACTTGCCTAGTTGGCACCTCCACTTGGATATATAACAAGCATATCAAACTGACATATAAAAAACTAAGTTCAGGATCTCTTCTACCCAAAGATGTACTTATCTCTCTCTTGAATGGGCAGATATTGCTTCCACCCCCTCCCTTTACCTCACCCATGCCAGCCACTGTCCAATGAATTACCTCCTAAATCTTTCTAATCTGTCTACTTTCTCTCATTTCTCAAATTTTATGATTCAGTGTTAAAATTTAGAGATAGATAGGTTTCATTTTAGTCTATTTAACATGACGCTTAATTGATGATTTTCTGGTTGACAAATCATTGTTTCTTATACCTGGTTCTCATATATACATGATAATCAATAGAGCATAGATTATTTTTCTTTTGAGTATTTGGAATAACTTGATCTCACAGTTACAATGTCATAACTATTACTGGGGTTAGTTTAATCTTTCTGAGTTAAGAGCTTAGTTTTTAGGAGTAAGTATCATACCATTTTATACCATACTTCACTCTTATTTTTGTTTAGGTGTAAGTATAACTTTAAAAAAAGTTTTATTAATTACAGATGTACTATATAGTGATACAACAGTTCCTTACATCACCAGGTGTTCATCGTGACATGTGCACTCCTTAATTTCAGTCACCTATTTAACTCAACTCCCCCATCCCCTACCCTCTGGTAACCATCAGTTCTCTATAATTCAGAGTCTGTATCTTGGTTTCTCTCTCTTTTTTTTACCTTTGCTTGTTTGTTTTGTTTTTTAAATTCCACATATGAGTGGAATCATATGGTATTTGTCATTGACTTATTTCTCTTAACATTATACTCTCTAGCTCCATCTATGTCATTGTAAATGGCAAGCTTTCATTCTTTTTGATGGCTGAGTAATATTCCATTTATGTATATACCACATCTTCTTTATACATTCATCAGCCAGTGGACATTTGGGCTCTCTCCTTAGTTTAGATATTGTTGATAATGCTGCTATAAACATTCTGGTGCATATACCCCTTCAATCTCTATTTTTGTATCCTTTGGGTAATTACCTAATAGTGCCATCATAGGGTAGTTCTAGTTTTAGTTTTTTGAGTAACCTCTGTTCTCCAGGGTGGCTGCACCAGTTTGCATTCCCACCAACAGTACAAGACGGTTCCCCTTTCTCTGCATCCTCACCAATACCTATTGTTTCTTGTGTTGTTAATTTTAGCCATTCTGATAGGTTTGAAGTAGTGTCTCACCTCACAAATTAAATTGTGGTTTTGACTTGTATTTCCCTGATGATGAGTGATGTTGAACATCTTTGTATGTGTCTGTTAGCCATCTGGATGTCTTCTTTGGAAAAGTATCTGTTCATACCTTCTCATTTCTTTCCTGGGTTATTTGTTTTCTTTGGGTGTTGAGTTTGATAAGTTCTTCATAGATTTTGGATACTAACTCTATCAGATAAGTTGTTTGCAAATATCTACTGCCATTCTGTAGGCTGACTTTCAGTTTTGTTGATTGTTTCCTTTGCTGTGAAGAAGCTTTTTATTATTTTTTTATCTTTTTTTTTTTTTTTTTTTGAGAAAGGGAGAGTGTGCAAGGGAGCGAGGGGCAGAGAGAGAAGTGGTATTCACCTGGAGCTCATGTTTTACCTGAAGTGGGGCTCAAACTCGCCTGAAGTGGGGCTTGAGCTCTCCTAAAGTGGGAGTCAAGCTGTTCCAAAGTGGGGCTCAAGCTCACCCAAAGTGGGATTCAAGCTCACCCAATATTGGGCTTGAACTCAAGAACTGTGAGATCATGATCTGAGCCAAAGTCAGATGCTTAATGACTGAGCCACCCAGGCACCCAGAAGCTTTTTATCTTGATGAGGTCCCAATAGTTCATGTTTGCTTTTGTTTCCCTTGCCTTTGGCCACGTGTCTAGTAAGAAGTTGCTCCTGTGGAGGTCAAAAGGTTGCTGGCTGTGTTCTCCTGTAGAATTTCAATGGCTTCCTGTTTCACATTTAGGTCTTTTATCCATTTTGAATTTATTTTTGTGTATGGTATAAAAGAGTGGTCCAGTTTCATTCTTTGCGTGTCACCATCTGGTTTCCCCAGCACCATTTATTGAGGAGACATTTTTCCGTTGGATATTCTTTCCTGCTTATATAGCTGTGAATTCATTTCTGGGTTTTCTATTCTGTTCCATTGATCTATGTGTCTGTTTTTGTGCCAGTACCATACTGTCTTGATGACAACAGCATTGTAATATAGCTTGAAATCCAGAATTGTGATGCCTCCAGTTTTGTTTTTCTTTTCCAAGGTTGCTTTGGCTATTCAGAGTCTTTTTGATTCCATGCAGATTTTAGGATTGTTTGTTCTAGCTCTATGAAAAATGCTGGTGATGTTTTGACAGGGATTGCATTAAATGGTGATTACTTTGGGTAGTATAAACATTATTAACAATGTTTATTCTTCCAGTCCATAAGCATGGAATGCTTTACCATTTCTTCGTGTCTTCTTCAATTTCTTTCAAAAGTGTTCCATGGTTTTCAGTGTACAGATATCTTATCTCTTTAGTTAGCTTTATTCCTAGATATCTTACTGGTTTTGGTGCAATTGCAAATGGGATTGATTCCTTGATTTCTTTTTCTGGCGCTTCTTTATTGGTCTGTAGAAATGCAACAGAGTTCTGCACATTGATTTTATATCCTTTGACTTTGCTGAATTAAGTATTAGTTCTCGCAGTTTTTAGTAGAGTCTTTTGGTTTTTCTACATAATCATGTCATCTGCAAATAGTAAAAGTTTGACTTCTTCCTTACTGATTCGTATGCCCCTTATTTCTTTTGTTGTGTGATTGCTGAGGCTAAGATTTCCAATACTATGTTAAACAGTAATAGTGAGAATGGACATCCTCGTCTTGTTTCTGACAGTAGGGGAAAGGCTCTTTTTTTCCTCCATTGAGGATGATATTAGCTGTGGGTGTTTTGTATATGGCCTTCATGATGTTGGGGTATGTACTATCTATCCCTACTTTGTTGAGGGTTTTTAAATCAAGAATGGATGCTGTATTTTGTCAGATGCTTTTTCTCCATCTATTGACAGGATCATATGGTTATTATCCTTTCTTTCATTAATGTAGTGTATCATGTTGATTGACTTGTGAATATTGAACCAGCACTTTAGCTTAGGAATAAATCCCACTTGATCAGGGTAAATAAGTCTTTGAATGTACTTTGGAATTTGATTAGCTAGTATTTTGTGGAGAATTTTTACATCCATATTCATCAGGGATATTTCTCTATAATTCTCCTTTTTAGTAGGGACTTTGTCTGGTTTTGGAATCAAGGTAATGCTGGTTTCGTAGAATGAGTTTAGAAGTTTTCCTGCATTTCTATTTTTTGGAACAGTTTGAGGAGAAAAGGTATTAACACTTTCCTAAATGTTTGGTAGAATTCCCCTGGGAAGCCATCTGGCCCAGGACTTTTGTTTGTTGGGAGATTTTTTTTTTTTTAACTTTATAGTTTATTGTCACGTTGGTTTCCATATAACACCCAGTGCTCTTCCCCACAAGTGACCTCCACCAAGACCATCATCCCCCATTACCTTTCCCCCTTCCCCCCTCAGTTTGTTTTCAGTATTCAAAAGTCTCTTGTGTCTTGTCTCCCTCCCTCTCCCTAACTCTTGTTTCCTCCTTCCCCTCCCCATGGTCCTCTTTTGGGTTTCTCCTGTTAGACCTATGAGTGCAAACATATGGTATCTGTCCTTCTCCGCCTGACTTATTTCGCTTAGCATGACACCCTTGAGGTCCATCCAAGTTGCTGCGAATGGCCAGATTTCATTCTTTCTCATGGCCATGTAGTATTCCACTGTATAGATGAACCACATCTTCCAGATCCATTCATCCGTTGATGGACATTTAGGCTCTTTCCATGATTTGGCTATTGTTGAAAGTGCCGCTACGAACATTGGGGTACAAGTGCCCCTATGCATCAGCACTTCTGGATCCCTTGGGTAAATCCCCAGCAGTGCTATTGCTGGGT
>CM053560.1:110593306-110611421 GCA_028646485.1 Cryptoprocta ferox
ATTGCTCTATTAAAGGAGGCTCATTGACTGTCCAGGGCCTGTCGTTTCAGAAAGTGTTCTTTTAATGGTGTCCCTCGGTTTCTCTTGTTGTGCCTTTGATTATTTTATTTCCCTGGTCAGTGATATTTGGGACTCTCCACCACGTATACTTTGGCTTGTTTTTTGAGGTATCCCTGAAAAGGAAACAGACTAGCATACAGGGAACAAAAGCAAGCAAACACACAGACAAATGAAAGAAACAAGCAAGCTAAAAGGGGAAAGGAAGTAAAGAAAAGGGAAGGAAAGAAAAGAAAAGAAAGAAGAGATGAAAAGAGAGAAGAAAAACAAAAAGAAAAAGAAAAACAAGGTGGGGACAGAGACAGCGAAAGTCTGTGGGCAGTATAAAAGCATATAACCAGCCAAGGGGAGAGATAAGAATATGCTACGGGAAATATATCTGGATGGCAGCAGAAAAGAAGGAGAAGCAAAGACAAAAGGATAAAAAAAAAAGACAACTCCCATGTGCGGATGGGCGTGGTTTGGCGTCATGTCAGGTTTGGGGGCTGCTCTCTCCGAGGCCCCGCTTTGGTGGTTGCGGGGAGAAGTATGGCGCCGCTTCGAAGCTTTGCCAGAACCAAGCGTTGCAAGCCACCCTTCTGAGTACGATCTCCCTGTGCCGCTGGCGAGCCAAACTGTATCCTCCAAGCTCCACCTCACTTCCAAATCCCAGTCCGTGCAGTTCAACACTGTCACCGGGGATGAGATGTGTTCCTGCTGGCGGCCGGCCTCCCGGCTGGGCCCACACCACCCTTTTCGTGGGGCCGCCGCCGCCGCCGCCCTTCAAGGCGCCTTTCTCGGCGAAGATGCTTTTCGCAACACCACTGCCCCTATCTGTGCCGCCGCTGTGCCCAAGGAAGAATTCGCCGGCCAGATGGGACGGATTTCTCTCCCGGTGCTCGGCAGTTATATATGGGGAGACGGGCGAGTTTTTCCTCCCTTAGAGATGGTTCTAGGTGCGTTTTCCGTCTCTCTCTTTCCCTGGTCTCTCCGGGGCACAGCGCGCTCTCCCTGTGTTGGGCTCGGGGGCTCCTTTCCCCTCTACCACCGGGACCCGCCCGTCCCCTAATTTCCCAGATCACAGTCACTCACTCTGGCATCTTTGAGGTTGTCTTCTTTCTAGCGTCTGTTTCTTCTTTCCCCCACTTGCAAATCCAAGTTTTATCCCTTCAGTCCTTCTGAGTTCAATCCATACGGGCGTGCGCGGATTACAGAGCTCCCTGCTTCTCCGCCATCTTGCCTGCTCCCATTGTTGGGAGATTTTTTTATTACTGTTCCAATTTCTTTGCTGGTTATGGGTCTGTTCAAATTTCTTTTTCTTCCTGTTTCACAGTTTTGGTAGTTTGTGAGTTTCTAGAAATTTGTCCATTTCTTCCAGATTGCCCAGTTTGTTGTCATACAATTTTTCATAGTATTCTCTTATAATTGTTTGAATTTCTATAGTGTTGGTTGTGATTGCTCCTCTTCCATGCATGATTTTATCTCTTTGGGTCCTTTCTCTTGTTGATAAGTCTGCCTAGGGGTTTATCAGTTTAGTTTATTTTTTCAAAACACCAGCTCTTGTTGATCTGTTCTGCCAGGTTTGTTTGTTTTTTTTTGGTATCATTTATTTCTGCTCTCATCTTTATTATTTCTCTCCTGCTGGCTTTAGGCATTATTTGCTATTCCTTTTCTAGCTCCTTTACGTGTAAGGTTAGGTTGTGTATTTGGGACGTTTCTTCCTTCTTTATGAAGGCCTGGGTTGCAATAACTTCCCTCTTACGACTGCCTTTTCTACATCCCAAAGGTTTTGGACTGTTGTATTTTCATTTGCTTCTTTATATTTTTTAATTTCTTCTTTAATTTCCTGGTTAACCCATTTATTCTTTAGTAGGACGTTGTTTAATCTCCAAGTATTTAAGGGCTTTTCAAATTTTTTCTTGTGGTTGATGTCAGGTTTCATAGTGTTGTGATCTGAAAATATGCATGGTATGATTTTGATCTTTTTGTACTTGTTGACGACTGATTTGTGACCCGGCATGTGATCTGTTCTGGAGAATGTTCCATGTCCATTCAAGAAGAATGTGTAGTCTGCTGCTTTAGGATAAAATGTTGTGACTATGTCTGTTAAGTCCATCTGGTCCAATGTGCCATTCAAATCCATTGTTTTTCTTGATGATTGCCTGCTTAGATGATCTTTCCATTGCTATAAGTGGGGGTATTTAAGTCCCCTTCTATTACTGTATTATTACCAATGAGTTTCTTTATGTTTGTTTTTAATTGAGTTATGTATTTGGGTTCTTCCAAATTGGTGGCATAAATATTTATATTTGTTAGATCTTCTTGATGGAAAGACTCCTTAATTATGATATAATGCCCTTTTTTATCTCTTGTTACAGTCTTTGATTTAAAATCTCCTGAAATGCTGATGCATAGGGACACATGTACCCCAGTGTTCGTAGCGGCACTTTCAACAATAGCCAAATCATGGAAAGAGCCTAAATGTCCATCAACTGATGAATGGATTAGGAAGATGTGGTTTACCTATACAATGGAATACTACATGGCAATGAGAAAGAATGAAATCTGGCCATTCGTAGCAAAGTGGATGGACCTCAAGGGCGTTGTGCTAAGCGAAATCAGTCAGGTGGAGAAGGACAGATACCATATGTTTTCACTCATAGGTCTAACAGGAGAAACCTAACAGAGGACCATGGGGAGGGGAAAGAGGAAAAAGAGTTAGGGAGAGGGAGGGAGACAAAGCAAGAGAGACTCTTGAATACTGAAAACAAACTGAGGGCGGAAGGGGGAGGGGGAAAGGGGAAGGGGGGTGTTGATCATGGTGGAGGACACTTGTGGGGAAGAGCACTGGGTGTTATATGGAAACCAACCTGACAATAAAATATAAAGTTAATAAAAAAAAATAAAATCTCCTTTGTCTGATATAAGTATGGCTACTCCGGCTTTCTTCTGACGTCCATTAGCATGATAGATGGTTCTCCATCCCCTTACTTTCAGTCTGCAGGTGTTAGATCTAAAATGAGTCTCTGTGGCAGCATATAGACTGATTTTATTTTTTTAATCCATCCTGATATCCTATGTCTTTTGATTGGAGCATTTAGTCCATTTACTTTCAGAGTGATTATTGAAAGATATGAATTTAGTGCCATTGTGTTACCTGTAGAGTTCGTGTTTTTGGTGATGCTCTTCAGTCCTTTTCAGTCTTTGTTGCTTTTGGTCTTTTAATTTCTCCAAAGAGTTCCCTTAAAATTTCTTGAAGGGCTGGTTTAGTGGTCATGAACTCCTTTAGTTTTTATTTGTCTGGGAAACTCTTTATTCCTCCTTCTATTTTGAACGACAGCCTTGCTGGATAAAGAATTCTTGGCTGTATATTTTTCCCATTTAGCACACTGAATATATCCTGTCATACCTTTCTGACCTGGCAAGTTTCTGTGGACAGATCTGCGAATCTGACGTATCTTCCCTCGTAGGTTAAGGACTTTTACCCCCTTGCTGCTTTCAGGATTCTTTCCTTGCCTGTGCATTTTGTGAATTTGAGTATGATTTGCCTTGGCATCATTGACTTTTGTTGAATTTAATGGAACTTCTTTGTGCTTCTTGAGTTTTGATATCTGTGTCATTCTCCACATTAGGGAAGTTTTTAGCTATAATTTGTTCAAATAAGCCTTCTGCCTCTTTTTCTCTTTTCATCTTCTGGGACTCCTATGATACGAATGTTATTATGTTTTAATAAGTTACTGAGTTCCTACATCTGCCTTTTTGATCCATGATTTTTGTTTTCCTCATCTTTTCAGCTTCATCATTTTCTGTAATTTTATCTTCTACATCGCTAATTCACTCCTCTGCCTCATTCATCCTTGCTGTCATGGCATCCATTCAAGTTTGCATCTTAGTTATAGCATTGTAAATTGCGGCCTGACTAGATTTTAGTTCTTTTATCTCTACAGAAAGGGATGCTCTGATACCTTCTATGCTTATTTCAAGCCCAGCTAGTATCCTTGTGTTTAAAAAAAATTTTTTTTAACATTTATTCAGTTTTGACAGAGACAGAGCACAAGTGGGGAGGGGCAGAGAGAGAGGGAGACACAGAATCTGAAGCAGGCTCCATGCTCTGAGCTGTCAGCACAGAGCCCAATGCAGGGCTCAAGCCCATAAACTGTGGATCATTATCTGAGCTGAAGTTGGACACTCAACCAGCTGAGCCACCCAGGTGCCCCAATTGTTGTTGTTGTTTTTTTTAATGTTTATTTATGTTTGAGAGACAGAGAGTGTGAACAGGGGAGGGGCAGAGAGAGACAGGTAGACACAGAATCCTAAGCAGGCTCCAGGCTCTCGGCTGTCATCACAGAGCCCAATGCGGGGCTCGATTTCACGAGCTGTGAGATCATGACCTGAGCTGAAGTTGGACGCTTAACTGGCTGAGCTTCCCAGGTACCCTCAGTAATTGTTTTAAATTCTAGTTCAGACATCTTACTTATATCTGTATTGATTAAATCCCAGGCCTTGAGTTCTGTTTCCTGTTTTTTGTTTTGGGGTGAATTTCTCCATCTTGTCATTTGGTCTACTTGTTTAAAGAATCTAGATACACGGGTGCGTGGGTAGTTAAGTTGGTTGAATCTGACTCTTGATTTCAGCTCAGGTCATGATCCCAGGGTTGTGGGATTGAGCCCTGTATCACGCTCTTCATTGAGCGTGGAGTCTGCTTAAGGTTCCTTCTCTCTCTCACTCTCTCACTCTCTTTCTCTTCCTCTGCTCCCCTCCCCCACTTGTGTGCACTCTATCTCTGTCCTACCCTAGGTGTCACTGTTATGCTCCTGAAGGCATTCAGGGCTGATGGGTGGGATGAATAGTGCAGCCGCCTGCTCTGTATTCTTGTAGCTGAAAGATCATGCCCCCTACTTTTCAGGAAACCCTCACAGAAGAGCATTCAGTCACCCCTTTTATGTCTTCTGTTTCTGTCAGAACCCTCTGTTTACCCTGTGTCCAGTCTTTTTTTTTTTTTTTTTTTTAATCTTCGATGCATTACTGAGTTTCAGAACTCCAAATTTTAGGGACCCTCATGTCTCAGACCTGCTTTTTTCCTCTGGGGGAGGGTCCAGTGGGAGGAAAGCAGCCTCAACCAGGGCAGCAGTTCAGAGTTATGTCAAAATAGAGCAGTAAGCCAGAATCCCTGCTTGCTGCCCTCAGCTCCAGTTACCTGCTCCTATGCCTGGAAACAGCACAGCACCTTGACTCCACCTGTCCTTCTTATGACCTAGGATATCTTCAGACCACACTGGCACTCCTGGGATTCCTCCCCACTTTACCATCTGAACAACTTTAAACCAGACACATTCCCCACCATAGCCAACTTCTAAAAGTTCGGATTTTGCGCTCTGCTACTTAAGAACATTTTGTGATAGCCTCCATAAGGAGGCTCCCTCCCTGCTGCATACATGCAGCTTTGTCCCACCCAAGTTCACTCTCCCATACCTCCTACCTTCCAAAAAGTGGTTGTTGTTTTGTTTTTTTTTTTTACTTGTAGATTTGGAGTTTTTGTTCTGTCACACTTCCAATTTTTTCTGGGGTGTTCAGAATGATTTGTTAACTCTCTAGCTGTGTTTGATGGATGAGACAATCTAGGATCTCCCTACTCCTCTGCTATCTTAACTCTTCCCCCACCCCCACCTTGTACCTCAGAAGCATAGGTATTAACTCTTTTTGAAATGTTTGGTAGATTTTACCTGTGAAACCATCTGGTCCTGGACTTTTGTTGTAGGGAGTTTTTTGATTACTGATTCAGTTTATTTGCAGATTATTGGTCTTTTGAAATTTTCTATTTCTTCCTGCTTAAGTTTTGGTAGTTTATGTTTTTAGGAATTTATCCATTTCTTCTAGGTTGTCCAATTTGTTGGCATATAGTTTTTCATAATATTCTCTTACAATTGTTTGTATTTCCGTGGTGTTGGTTGTTATTTCTCCTTCCTCATTTGTGATTTAATTCATTTTAGTCCACTCTCTTTTTTTCTTGATTAAAGCTGACTAAGGGTTTATCAGTTTTCTTGATGTTTTCAAATAACCAGCCCCTTGTTTCATTGATGTATTCTATTTTATTTATTTATTTTAGTTTCTATATCATTTATCTCTCCTCTACTCCTTATATTTCCTTCCTTCTGTAGGTTTTGGGTTTTGTTTGTTCTTTTTCTAGTTCCTTTAGGGTGTCAAGTTAGGTTTATTTGATATTTTTCTTGTTTCTTGAGATAGGCCTGTATGGCTATAAACTTCCTTCTTGGAACTGCTTTTGCTGCATCCCAGAGGTTTTAGACCATTGTGTTTTTATTTTCCTTTGTTTCCATGTACTGTTTAATTTCTTCTTTTATTTCCTGGCTGGCCCATTTATTCTTAGTAGCATGTTATTTACCCTCCATGTATTTGTGCTCTTTGCAAATTTTTTCTTGTGGTTGACTTCTAGTTTCATAGTGTTGTGGTCAGAAAAGATGCATGGCATGACATTGATCTTCTTGAATTTTGGAGGCTAGTTTTGTGGGCTATATGATCTGTTCTGCAAAACGCTCCATGTGCACTTGAAAACAATGTGTAGTCTACTGTTTTAGGATGGAATGTTATGAATATATCTGTTAAATCCATCTGGTTCAGTGTGTCATTCAAAGCCATGTTTCCTTATTGATTTTTGTTTAGATGATCTGTCCCCATTGATATGAGGGGCATTAAAGTTCCCTACTATTATTATTATTGAGTAATCTTTTTATTTTTGTCATTCACTGTTTTTGGGTGCTCTTATGTTGGGTGTATAAATATTTACAATTATTGTATGTTCTTGTCGGTTTGTAGTTTTTATTATTTTTTAATTAAAACAAATGTTTATTTATTTTTGACAGAGTGTGAGTGGGGGATGATGAGAGAGGGAGACACAGAATCCTAAGCGGTCAGCACAGAGCCTGATGTGGGACTCACACTCATGGATTGTGATATCATGACCCGAGCTGAAGTCGGACGCTTAATTGAGTGAGCCACTCAGGGGCCCCTCAATTGTACTTTTTAATATACAGCATCTATCTTTGTCTCTTCTTATGGTCCTTGTATTAAAGTCTATTTTCTCAAAGTAGGGAGTTAATATGGCAGAGCTTGTCTCATCCCTGAAATGCAACTAGATCAGCACCAAACCATTTTAAACACCTAGGAAACTGATTTGAGGATTAGCACAATAATCTGTATAACTTGAGCCACAGTACTCGGGAGAATGAGAAAAATTTATTTTTACTTATTTATTTATTTCTACTTTATTTTTTATTTTTTAAATTTTTTATTCTATTTCATTTTTTATTTCATTTTATTCTATTATATCAAATGTTTTTTAATTTTAAAATTTATTAACTTTGTTTTTCCTTTCCTTTCCCTTTTTTTCTCTATCCTTTCAAGCTTCTTTCAATGTTCAAACCAAAACACACCTAGGATTAGCTTCCTTTATTTGATTTTTTGTGTTGATTTTAATTTTTCGACTTTAATATGTTATTTTATTAATATTTGCCTTCCTCCAAAATGACAAAATGAAGGAATTCACCCCAAAAGAAAGAGGAGGAAGAAATGATAGCCAGGGGCTTAATCAACATAGATATAAGCAAGATGTCTGAACTAGAATTTAGAAGCATGATAATAAGAATTCTAGCTGGGGTTGACAAAAGCGTAAAATATCTTTCTGTGAACATTAACGAAAATTTAGTCAGGACAAAATGAAAAATGCCGTATCTGAGATGCAGTCTCAAATGGATGCTACGATAGCAAGAATGGACAAAGTAGAGCAATCAGCGATTTAGAAGATAAAATTATAGAGAAAAATGAAGCAAGAAAAAGGAGGGAAGCAAAGGCAAAAGGTCACGATGCAAGACTTAGAGAACTCAGTGACTTATTAAAAAGGGATAACATCTGAATCATAGGAGTCTCAGGAGATGAAACGAGAGAAAAAGCAGAAGGTTTATGTGAGCAAATTATAGCAGAAAACATTCCTAATCTAGGGAGGGACACAGACATCAAAATCCAAAAAGCACAGAGAACTCCCATTAGATTCAATAAAAACCAGCCATCACCAAGGCATATCAAAGTCAAATTCACAAAATACACAGACGAGGAAAGAATTATGAAACCAGCAAGGGAAAAACAGTCCTTAACTTATAAGAGAAGACAAATTAGGTTCACAGCAGACCTATCCACAGACACTTGGCAGGCCAGAAAGGAGTGTCAGGATATATTCAACGTGCAGAACTGGAAAAATATGCAGCCAAGAATTCTTTATCCAGCAAGACTGTCATTCAAAATAGGAGAGAGAGAGTGTCCCAGACTTTGTTGTATGGAAACCCAATTTGACAATAAATTATATTAAAAAAAAAAGTCCCAGACAAAAACTAAAGGAGTTCGTGACCACTAAACCAGCCCTGCAAGAATGTTAAGGGGGACCCTTTGATTGAAGAAAAGACAAAAGAAAACAAAAGAGACCAAAAGCAACACAGAATAGAAAGGACCAAAGAACATCACCAGAAACACCAGCTCTACAGGCAACACAATGGTGCTAAATTTATATCTTTCAGTACTCACTCTACATGTCAATGGACTAAACATTCCACTCAAAAGACATAGGGTATCAGAATGGGTAAGAAAATGAGACCCATCTATATGCTGTTGACAAGAGACTTGCTTTAGACCTAAAAACACATGCAGGTTGAAAGTAAGGGGATGGAGAACCATCTATCATGCAAATGGTCATCAAGAAACAAACAAACAAACCTGGAGTAATTATACTTACATTAGACAAACTAGATTTTAAAATAAAAACTGTAACAAGATGAAGAAGAGCATTATATCATAATTAAGGAGGTTTATCCACCAAGATCTAACCATTGTAAATGTTTATGACCTCAATGTGGGAGAACACAAAGATATATCAGTTAATCACAAACATAAAGAAACTCATTGATAATAATACTATAATAGAAGGGGACTTCAACATTTCACTTATAGAAAGGACAGATCATGTAAGCAGAAAATCAATAAGGAAACAATGGTTCTGAAAGACACACTGGACCAGATGGACTTAACACATATATTCACATCATTTCATCCTAAAGCAGCAGAATACACATTCTTCTCAAGTGCATATGGAACATTTTCCAGAATAGATCACATACTGGGTCACAAATCAGCCCTCAACAAGTACAAAAAGATCAAGATCATACCATGCATATTTTCAGACTACAGTGCCATGAAATCAAAATCAAACACAAGAACAAATTTGAAAAGAAAATGAGTACTTGGAGATTAAAGAACAGCATACTAAAGAATGAATGGGTTAACCAAAAAATTAAAGAGGAAATTTAAAAGTACATGGAAGCCAGTGAAAATGAAAACACGACAACCTCAAACTTCTGGAATGCAGCAAAGACGGTCATAAGAGTGAAGTATATAGCAATCCAGGCCTCCAAAGAGGGAAAGGTCTCACATACACAACCTAACCTTATACCTAAAAGAGTTGGAAAAAGAATACCAAATAAAGCCCCAAACCCAGCAGAGGAAGGGAAATAATAAAGATTAGAGCAGAAATCAATTATATTGAAATAAAAAAAAAAAACAGAACAGATTAGTGAAACCAGGAGCTGATTCTTTGAAACAATTTACAAAATTGACAAACCCCCTTTTGATCAAAAAGGAAAGGACCCAAATAAATAAAGTCAGGAATGAAAGAGGTGAGATCATAACCAACATCGCAGAAATACAAACAATATTAAGAGAATAGTGTGAGCAATTATAGGCCAACACTCTGGGCAATCTGGAAGAAATGGACAAATTCCTAGGAACATACATAGTACCAAAACTGAAACAGGAAGAAATAGAAAATTTGAACAGATCCATAACCAATGAAAAATTGAGTCTGTAATTAAAAATCTCCCAAAAAACTAGTGTCCAGGGATAGATGGTTTTCCAGTGGAATTCTACCAAACATGTAAAGAAGAGTTAATACCTTTTTTTAATTTTATTTTAATTTATTTTATTTTATTTTTTTTCATTTATTTATTTTTTTATAGTTTATTGTCAAATTGGTTTCCATATAACACCCAGTGCTCATCCTAACAAGTGTCCTCCTCCATGCCCATCACCCATTTTCCCCTCTCCCCCACCCTGATCAACCCTCAGTTTGTTCTCAGTATTTAAGAGTCTCTAGGGGCACCTGGGTGGCTCAGTCAGTTAAGCATCTGACTTCAGCTCAGGTCATAATCTCGCAGTTTGTGAGTTTGAGCCCTGCATGGGGCTCCATGCTGACAGCTCTGAGCATGGAGCCTACTTCAGATTCTGTGTCTCCCTCTCTCTCTGCCTCTTCCCCACTCACAGTCTCTCTCTCTTGAAAAATAAACATTAAAAAAAATTTTTAAAAGTCTCTTATCATTTGCTTCCTTCCCTTTCCTTAACTATTTTTTTTCCCCTTCTGCTCCCCCATGGTCCTCTGTTAAGTTTCTCCTGTTCCACATATGAGTGAAAACATATGGTATCTGTCCTTCTCTGTGTGACTTATTTTGCTTAGCTTAACAACCTCAAGTTCCATCCATGTTGCTACAAATGGCCAGATTTCATTCTTTCTCATGGCCATGTAGTATTCCATTGTATAGATAAACCACATCTTCTTGATTCATTCATCACTTGATGGACATTTAGACTCTTTCCATGGTTTGGTGATTGTTGAAAGTGTGGCTATGAACATTGGGGTACATGTGCCCCTATGCATCAGCACTCCTGTATCCCTTGGGTAAATTCCTAGCAGTGCTATTGCTGGGTCATAGGGGAGTTCCATTGTTAATATTTTGAGGAACCTCCACACTGTTTTCCAGAGGGGCTGTACCAGTTTACGTTCCCACCAACAGTGTAGGAGCGTGCCCGTTTCTCCACATCCTCGCCGGCATCTGTAGTCTCCTGATTTGTTCATTTTAGCCACTCTGACCGGCGTGAGGTGGTATCTCAGTGTGGTTTTGATTTGTATTTCCCTAATGATGAGTGATGTTGAGCATTGTTTCATGTGTCTGTTGGTCATCTGGATGTCCTCTTTGGAGAAATGTCTATTCATGTCTTCTGCCCATTTCTTCACTGGATTATTTGCTTTTTGGGTGTGGCGTTTGGTGAATTCAATTCAAGATTTGAGTTCCTTATAGCCCTTTATCCGATATGTCATTTGCAACTACCTTTTCCCATTCCATCAGTTGCCCATTCATTTTATTGATTGTTTCCTTTGCTGTGCAGAAGCTTTTTATTTTGATGAGGTCCCAATAGTTCATTTCTGCTCTTGATTCCCTTGCCTTTGGAGATGTGTCAAGTAAGAAATTGCTGCAGCTGGGGTCAAGGAGGCTGTTTCCTGCTTTCTCTTCTAGGGTTTTGATGGTTTCCTGTCTCACATTCAGGTCCTTCATCCATTTTGAGTTTATTTTTGTGTATGGTGTAAGAAAGTGATCTAGTTTCTTTCTTCTGCATGTTGCTGTCCAGTTCTCGCAGCACAATCTGTTAAAGAAGCTGTCTTTTTCCCATTGGATACTCTTTCCTGCTTTGTCAAAGATTAATTGGCCATACATTTGTGGGTCCAATTCTGGATTCTCTATTCTATTCCATTGGTCTATGTGTCTGTTTTTGTGCCAAAACCATACTGTCTTGATGATTACAGCTTTGTAATCGAGGCTAAAGTCTGGGATTGTGATGCCTCCTGTGTTGGTTTTCTTCTTCAATATTACTTTGGCTATTCGGAGTCTTTTGTGGTTTTATACAAATTTTAGGATTGTTTGTTCTAGCTTTGAGAAGAATGCTGGTGCAATTTTGATTGGGATTCATTGAAAATGTAGATTGCTTTGGGTAGTATTGACATTTTCACAATATTTATTCTTCCGATCGATGACAATGGAATGTTTATCCATTTCTTTGTGTCGTCTTTAATTTCCTTCATAAGTTTTCTATAGTTTTCATCATACGGATCTTTTACATATTTGGTTAGGTTTATTCCTAGGTATTTTATGGTTTTTCGTGCAATTGTGAATGGGATCAGTTTCTTGATTTCTCTTTCTGTTGCTTCATTATTGGTGTATAAAAATGCAACCGATTTCTGTACATTGATTTTGTACCCTGCAACTTCATTGAATTCATGGATCAGTTCTAATAGACTTCTGGTGGAGTCGGTCAGGTTTTCCATGTAGAGTATCATGTCATCTGCGAAAAGTGAAAGTTTGACTTCATCTTTGCCAGTTCTGATGCCTTTTATTTTTTTTGTTGTTGTTGTCTGGTTGCTGATGCTAGGACTTCCAGCACTATGTTAAACAACAGTGGTGAGAGTGGACATCCCTGTTGTGTTTCTGATCTCAGGGGGAAAGCTCTGTTTTTCCCCATTGAGGATGATACTAGCTGTGGACTTTTCATAAATGGCTTTTATAATCGTTTAAGTAAGTTCCTTCTATCCCGACTTTCTTGAGGGTTTTTATTAAGAAAGGATGGTGTATTTTGTCAAATGCTTTTTCTGCATCTATCGACAGGATCATATGGTTTTTATCTTTTCTTTGGTTAATGTGATGTATCACATTGATTGATTTGTGAATACTGAATCGGCCCTGTAACCCAGGAACGAATCCCACTTGATTATGGTGGATAATTCTTTTTATATGCTGTTGAATTCAATTTGCAAATATCTTGTTGAGGATTTTTGCATCTGTATTCATCAAGGATATTGGCCTGTAGTTCTCTTTTTTTGTTGGGTGTCTGTCTGGTTTGGGAATCAAAGTGATGCTGGCTTCGTAGAATGAGTCCGGAAGTTTTCCTTCTATTTCTGTTTTTTGGAATAGCTTGAGAAGAATGGGTATTAACTCTGCTTTAAATGTCTGGTAGAATTCCCCAGGGAAGCCATCTGGCCCTGGGCTCTTATTCCTTGGGAGATTTTTGATAACTGATTCAATTTCTTCACTGGTTATGGGTCTGTTCAGGTTTTCTATCTCGTCCCGTTTGAATTTTAGTAGTGCTTGTGTGTTTAGGAATTTGTCCATTTCTTCTAGGTTGTCCGGTTTATTGGCATAGAATTTTTCATAGTATTCCCTGATAATTGCTTGTATTTCTGAGGGGCTGGTTGTAATAGATTCATTTTCATTCATGATTTTGTCTCTTTGGGCGCGCGCTCCCTTTTCTTTTTGAGAAGCCTGGCTAGAGGTTTATCCATTTTGTTTATTTTTTCAAAAAACCAACTCTTGGTTTCATTGATCTGCTCAACTGTTTTTTTGGATTCTATATTGTTTATTTCTGCCCTGATCTTTATTATTTCTCTTCTTCTGCTGGGTTTGGGGGTGCTCTTGCTGCTCTCCTAGTTCCTTTAGGTGTGCTGTTAGATTTTATATTTGCACTTTTTCTAGTTTGTTGAAATAGGCCTGGAGTGCAATGTACTTTCCTCTTAGGACTGCCTTTGCTGCATCCCAAAGAGTTTGGATTGTTGTATTTTCATTTGTTTCTATATATTTCTTAATTTCTTCTCTAATTGTGTGATTGGTCCATTCGTTCTTTAGTAGGGTGTTCTTTAACCTCCCTGTTTTTGGAGGTTTTCCAGACCTTTCCTGTGATTGTTTTCAAGTTTCATTGCATTGTGATCTGAAAGTGTGCATGGTATGATCTCAATTCTTTTATATTTATTGAGGGCTGCTTTATGACCCAGAATGTGATCTGTCTTGGAGAATGTACCTTGTGTACTGCAGAAGAAAGTGAATTCTATAGCCTCAGGATGTAGAGTTCTAAATATATCTGTCAAATACATCAGGTCCAATGTGTTGTTCAGGTCCATTGTTTCCTTAGTGATTTTTCTGTCTAGTTGATCTATCCATTGCTGTAAGTGGAGTATTAAAGTCCCCCACAATTAGCACATTCTTATCAATAGGATTGCTTATGTTTGTGATTAATTGTTTATGAATTTGGGTGCTCTCAAATTTGGTGCATAGACATTCATAATTGTTAGCTCCTACTGATGGATAGACCCTGTAATTATTATATAATGCCTTTCTTCATCTCTTGTTACTGCCTTAACTTTAAAGTCCAGTTTGTCTGATATAAGTATGGCTACTCCAGATTTCTTTTGACTTCCAGTAGCATGATAGATATTTCCCCATCCCCTCACTTTCAATCTGAAGGTTTCCTCAGGTGTAAGATGAGTCTCTTGTAGACAGCAATCCTGTAGACAGGATTTTGTTTTTTTATCCATTCTGATACCCTGTGTCTTTTGATTGGAGCTTTTAGTCCATTTACATTCAGTGTTATTATTGAAAAATAGGGGTTTAGAGTCATTGTGTTCCCTGTAGGATTCATGCTTGTGGTGTCTCTGGGACTTTGTGTTCTTGAAACATTTCCCTCATAGAGTCCCCCTTAGGATTTCTTGTAGAGTTGGTTTAGTGGTGATGAATTCCTTAAATTTTTGTTTGTTTTGGAACATCTTTATCTCTCCTTCTATTTTGAATGACAGGCTTGCTGGATAAAGGATTCTTGGCTGCCTATTTTTCCTGTTCATCACATTGAAGATTTCCTGCCATTCCTTTCTGGCCTGCCATGTTTCAGTAGATAGGTCTGCAACTACTCTGATAGGTCTCCCTTTGTATGTTAGGGCCCTTTTATCCCTAGCTGCTTTCAGAATTCTCTCTTTATCCTTTTATTTTGCCAGTTTCACTATGATATATCGTGCTGAAGATCGATTCGAGTTACATCTGAGGGGAGTTCTCTGTGCCTCTTGGATTTCAATGTCTGTTTACTTCCCCAGATTGAGCAAGTTCTCGGCTATAATTTGTTCAAGTACCTCTCCAGCCCCTTTTTCTCTCTCTTCTTCTTATGGATTTTCCATGATACGGATATTGTTCCATTTGATTGCATCGCTCAGTTCTCGAATTCTCCTTTTGTCCTCCTGTATCTATTTATCTCTCTTTTTCTTGGCTTCCTCCTTTTCTATAATTTTATCTTCTAATTCACCTATTCTCCTCTCTGCCTCTTCAATGCAGCCAGTGGCTGCCTACATTTTATTATGCACCTCATTTATAGCATTTTTTAATTCATCATAACTATTTTTAAGATCCATAATCTTTGTAGCAATAGCGTCTCTGCTGTCTTCTATTCCTTTTTCAAACCCCACGATTAATGACTATTGTTCTAAATTCTTGGTCAGTTATGTTGCTTATATTTGTTTAGAGCAGTTCTTTATCTGTCACTTATTCCTGGAATATCTTTTGAGAAGATTTCTTCCATTTCATCATTTTGGCTAGCTTTCTGTCTCTTGTCAGTTTTAAAAGCTTGTGCGCTCTGCACCTGTGAGTACTGCTATATTAAAGGAGGCTCATTGACTGTCCAGGGCCTGTCTGTTCAGGAAGTGTTCTTTTAATGACGTCTCTTGGTCTCTCTTGTTGTGACTTTGGTTATTTTATTTCCCTACTCATAGTGATATTTGGGACTCTCTACCATGTGTAGTTTGATTTGTTTCTTGCGGTAGCCATGGAAAGGAAAACAGACAAACAGGGAAGAAAAGCACGCAAACGCACAAACAAATCAAGCTTACAAGCAAACCGAAAAAAAAACCCCACAAAAACAAAACAACAAAAGACAAAGGACAGTCTAAAAGCATAAAATCAGAAATCCCAGCTACAAATAAAGAGTAGGGTGGAAGCAGTGCTGATGGAAGAGCATATAGGAAGAGAGAAATGACAGGGGTGGGGAGAAAGAGAAATCGAACATTGCCCAGGCAGAGTCTAAAAGGCTTAGTCCAGATAGAGAAAAAGGAGAATACGGCAGGAGGTGAGGAGAAAAAAAAAACGAAGGTAGTATTACTCTGAGAAACTATATAGTCTGATTATTTCAGAGAGAGCGAAAGGAAGGTAAAGAAGGAGGTGTAGAACATGCATCAAGAGAATGGATTAAATATGCCTTTTTAAGCAGTCCTATAACCAGAATAACCAGTCCAAAGGAGGGGAGAGATAAGAATGAGAGAAGGGAGAATATATCTGAATAGCAAGAATTCAGAGAATATATCTGAATAGGAAGAATACTAGAGTTAATCATGGCAGTGCATCATTGCTGGTCTTGGGGAAGGGGCTGTCTGTTTCTGCAGCATCTTTCTGGGCTCTGGTAAAAAAAAAAAAAAAAAGTTACCCAGCGCAGATGGGCATGGTTTGGTGTTGGCGGGTCTTGCCTCCACTGTGGTTCCTACAGGCTGCTCCCTAAAGCCCCACATTGGTGGTTGTGGGGAGAAAAATGGCGACCCCCCAGGCCCTTCTTGAATTAAGTGTTCCAAATCACTCCTTTGGGTCCGATCTCACTGTACCGAGGGCATAGCCAAGGTGGGCCGTGTTCTATGTCCCTCACCTCTTACTCCTTGCGTATTAATGATACTGCCGAAATGTAATCCCGCAACCTGGGGCACTTCCAAGCAGAGGTCTGAGCAGGGGACTGGTTCCTCCTGATGCCAACTGTGTCCCTTGCATACTGTCTATCCCGGAGGGAGCTTCTGGCACCCAGGGCACTTCCAAGCAGGGGACCGCACAGGGGACCGGTTCCTTCTGATGCCGACTGCCTTTCTTGTATACCAGCCCAAAGAAGCTCTGCAGTTAGAGATGGGATCTCCGAAAACCCTGCGGTTAGATATGGGATGATAGCATCCCTCTCTGTCCCAGGCCGAGGTTTTTCTCTTCTCCAGGCATAGTTCTACAATTCCCCACCTGCTCTTTCTCTTTCCTTTGTCTCTCCCCAGAAAGGACTCCCTCCCTTCTGTGCCTCTGTGTCATGGCCCGTTTTTATCTTCCCCGGTTCGCAATCACGCACCTATGAGGCTGTCTTCTTAGTGGACTATGTCTCTTTTCCTCCCAGACTCTTGCGGTTCAGAGCCCTTTGGTTTCAGCCCTTCTTTGTTTGAGAGATGCAGGCGGGAAGTACGGAACTCCCAATTTATTCGACATTTTGCCACCTCTCATTCTTAACCACAGGGCCTGGGTGCACCCTCAGGGCATATGACCTCCAATGGTCCTTCCGGTGCCAAGTCTCAATACCTGTTATTTTAAAACTGTTCCGAAATATAGAAATGTAAGGAAAACTTCTAAACTCATTCTATGACACCAGGATTACCTTTATTCTAAAACCAGGCAAAGACCCTACTAAAAAGGAGAAGTACAGACCAATTTCCCTGATGAACATAGAAGTAAAAATTTTCAAAAAGATACTAGCAAACTGGGTCCAAAAATACATTAAAAGAATTATTTACCACAATCATGTGGGATTTATTCCTAGTGTGCTGAGCTGGTTCAGTATCCACTAATCAATCACTGTGATACATCACATTAATAAAAGGAAGGATAAGAACCACATGATCCTCTCAATAGATACAGAAAAAGCATTTGAGGAAATACAGCATCTTTACTTGATAAAAACTCTCAGGAAAGTAGGGATAGAGGGACAATACCTCAAGATCATAAAGGCCACATACGAAAGACCTACCACTAATATCATCCTCAATGGGTAATAACTGAGAGCTTTTTTACCATAAGGTCAGGAACAATGATAAGGATGTCCACTCTCACCACTGTTTTTCAACAGTGCTTGAAATTCTAGCCTTAACAGACAACACAAAGAAATAAACGACATCGCAATTGGATTTGCAGACGACATGATACTCTATATGGAAAACCGGAAAGACTGCACCAAAAAACTGCTGGAACTGATTCCTGAATTTAGTAAAGTTGCAGGATATAAAATTAGTGTACAGATATCAGATGCATTTCTATACACCAATAATGAAGCAGCAGAAAGAGAAATCAAAGAATCAATCCCATTTACAATGGCATCCAAAACTATAAAATACCTAGGAGTAAACTTACCAAAGGGGTTGAAAAATCTATGCATTGAAAACTGTAGAAAGCTTATGAAGGAAATTGATGAAGACACAAAGAAATGGAAAAACATTCCATGCTCATGGATTGGAAAAACAAATATTGTTAAAATGTCAATACTGGAGGAGGACAAGATGGCGGAAGAGCAGGGAGCTCTGTAATCCGCGCATGCCCGT
>CM053560.1:110611921-110628540 GCA_028646485.1 Cryptoprocta ferox
GGGGAGGGGAAGGAGGAAAAAGAGTTAGGGAGAGGGAGGGAGACAAAACACGAGAGACTCTTGAATCCTGAAAACAAACTGAGGGGGGAAGGGGAAGGGGGAAAGGTAAAGGGGGGTGATGGTCTTGGTGGAGGTCACTTGTGGGGAAGAGCACTGGGTGTTATATGGAAACCAACCTGACAATAAACTATAAAGTTAATAAAATAAAATAAAATAAAATAAAAATTAAAAAAAATAAAAAAAAAATAGTTTATATGGGAAAACAACAACAACAAAAAAATGTCAATACTACCCAAAGCAATTTACATATTCAATGCAATCTTTATCAAAATAACACCAGCATTGTTCACACAGCTAGAACAAACAATCCTAACATTTGTATGGAACCAAAAAAGACCCTGAATATCCCAAGCAATCCTGAAAAAGAAAACCAAAGCTGGAGGCATCACAGTTCCGTATTTCAAGCTGTATTACAAAGCTATAATCATCAAACAGTACGGTACTGGCATAAGAACAGACACATAGATCAACCAATGGAATGGGAGAAGATATTTGCAAATGACATATCAGATAATGGAGTAGTATCCAAAGTCTATAAATTAGAACTTATCAAACTCAACACCCAAACAACAAATAAGGGAAGAAGTAGGCAAAAGACATGAATAGATACTTTTCCAGTGAAGACATCCAGATGGCTAACAGACATGAAAAAATGCTCAACATCATTCATCATCAGGGAAATACAAATCAAAAGCACAATGAGATACCACCTCACACCTGTCTGAATTGTTAAAATTAACAACCCAGGCAACAACAGATATTGGTGAGGATGCAGAGAAACAGGGACCCTTTTCCGTGCTTTTGGGAATTCAGACTGGTGCAGCCACTCTGGAAAACAGTATAGAGGTTCCTGAAAAAATTGTAAAAAGAACTATCCTATGATCCAACAATTGTACTGCTAGGTATTTATCCAAAGGATACAGGAGTGCTGATTGGATGGGGCACATGGTAGGGGCAATGTTTATAGCAGCACTATCAACAGTAGCTAAAGTGTGGAAAGAGCCTAACTGTCTTTTGATTAGAGCATTTATTCTATGTACATTCAATGTATGTGTTGATAGATATGCATTTATTGTCAGTTTATTACTCGTTTTATGGGTGTGTCTGCAGATTTTCTCTAATACTGTCTTTCTCTCTTTCATGTTTTATTTTCTTCAGTAATATATTAGGATTTCTTTTTCCTTATTCTTTGCATATCTGTTCGTAGTGTTTGATTTGTGGCTACCATTAGGTTTATATAGAATGTCTTCTGTATGTTGTAGTTTATATTAAGTTGATGGTTGTTTAAGTTTGAATCCATTGTTTTCTCCTCTTCTCCCTATGTTTAGGATACATGTTATTGGATTTCATATCCTTGTCTTTTGTGAGTTCCTTGACTGGTTTTTTATAGAAATATTTATTTTTGTGTTTCCTAAGCTTATATGGTCACTTTTGGTTTCTTGTAGGGTTGGTCTTATTGATCATGAACTCCTTTAGTTTTTCTTTGTCTGGGAAACTCCGTCTCTCCTCCTGTTCTGAATGATAGCCTTCTAGATTGAGTATTCTTGGCTGTGGATTTTTCCCCTTCAGCGCTTTGAATATATCATGCCACTCCTTTCTGGCTTGCAAAGTTTCAGTTGAAAAATCTCCTGCTAGGCTTATGGGTTTTCTCTTGTAAGTTAATGACTCCTTCTGTCATGCTGCTTTTAAGATTTTTTTCTTTATCACTATATTTTGCAAAGCTTAATTACAGTATGTCGTGGTGTGGGTCTGCTTTTGTTGATTTTGATGGGCGTTCTCTGTGTCCCATGAATCTGGATATCTGTTTCCTTCCCCAGATAGGGAAGTTTTCAGCTATTATTTCTTCAAATAAATTTTCTGCTCACCTCTCTCTTTTTATTTTGGGACTCCTGTAATAACAAATGTTATTTTTCTTGGGTGTTGAGTTTGGTAGGTTCTTTATAGATTTTGGATACTAACTTATAAGATATGTTATTTGCAAATATCTTCTCCCATTCCATTGGTAGTCTTTTAGTTTTGTTGATTGTTTTCTTCAGTGTGCAGAAGCTTTCTGAAATAAGTTAGGCTGAGAAAGACATATCATATGATTTCACTCATATGGGAAACTCAATGGATGAACATAGGTGATGGGAAGGAAAAATAAGATAAAAACAGAGAAGGAAGCAAACCATAGGAAACTCTTAAATACAGAGAACAAACTAGGGTTGCTAGAGGGGATATGGGTGGAGGGATAGGTTAAATGGGTGATGGGCATTAAGGAGGGCACTTTTTGGGATGAGCACTGGGTGTCATATATAAGAGATGAATCACCAGGTTCTACTCCTGAAGCCAGGACTACACTGTATGTTAACTAGAATTTAAATTTAAAAAAATGTAAAAATAATGTTATTATGTTGCATGGAGTCATTGAGTTCCCTAAGTCTATTCTCTTTTTGTGTAATTCTTTTTTCTCTTTTGTTCAGCTTGATTACTTTCCATTACTGTTTTCAAGGTCACTAATTCGTTCCTCTGCTTCTTTTACCCTTCTATTCATTCCTTCAAGCTTGTTTCTCATTTCATTTATTGAGTCCTTTATCTCTGCTATGTTATTCCTTATCTCTGTGTTAAGGGTCTCACTCAATTCTTCCACTTTTTTCTCAAGTCCAGCGAGTATCCTTATGATCATTGCTTTAAATTCTTTTTCAGACACATTATTTATATCTGTTTTGCTTAGATTTCTGACTGTGCCTTTTCCTTATCTCTTATTTGGTATAAATTTCTCTCCTCATTTTTTTGCCTCTCTGTGACAGTTTCCCTGTCTCTTAAGAAAATCAGGTATGTCTTCTGCTCTTGAAAGTAGTGGCTTTATGAAAAGGAGGTCCTGGAGTGCCCTGCTGTGCAGTGACTGCTGATGATCAGAACCTGACAGTTTAGGAGAGTATCCTATGTGTGTTGCTTATACCCTGCTATTGTGTCTGAGTCACTTTTCCTTTCAGTGCATCTGCCTCTTGTGAGGTGTGCCTGTTTTCTGTGGTGTGAGTGGGACCCAGGTAGGGCAGTTTTGAGGGGGTGTGCCTTCAGGGGAATTTTGTAGCAGGGTGGCAGTGTTAGCAAAATTTGTGTTGGGCCACTACTTTTATGCCAGATCCCCTTAGCACTGTGGTGGCTGGTGGCTGCATGCAGTGTACATGAAGATGGCTGGGTGTGCACTGCTGGGTGTTCTAGTGCAGCTACGCTGGGCATGAGGTGGCAGCTGTAAACCTTATGTCTGGGCTAGGTGCGCAACTGTGGCTGGGGGTGTGCGGATGGGTGCTGCTGCTGGGTGGGGCATGAAGCAGCAGCTCTGTTACTGGCCAGTGGGTGGGATTTACTGCTTTAACAAAATGTGCCCTGAGGCCCAGGCTTAGGCTACAAGTGTCTGTGCAGCCCCGCCTCCTGTAGGCTGCTCTGTTTGAACACTGTGATGTATTAGGAGGAAAAAATGGCACCTGACTCCTACCTCATTTTCAAAGAAATCTCCCAACATGGTCTGAAAATTAGAATGAACAGATCTGTCTCCCATTTGACTCTGGTGTTATGTAAACTGCCATTTTTATGTTGCCTCTCTGCAGAGGCTGCTTGTCTGGTTAAGGGTGGCAGTCCAGCTATTCCTTGCCTTGTTGCCTTGCCCAATCAGCTGATTTTTAAAGCTCCAGGCTCGAATTCCCACTGATTTTACAAAGTCATGAAATTCAGCCCCTCTGGTTTTTAAAGCCAAAAATTATGGGGATTAGTCTTTCCCCCGTGAGTTTCATGGTGCAAGCATCCGTTCCTCTGCCCTCTCTGCATGCAGCTCCCTCCCTCCTGTGGGCAGCCTCTACCTGCTTTCTAACCTTAACCTTTCAGATGGAGCTTCTTCTGTGTATTTAGTTGTGGAGTTTGTTCTGCCAGTCCTCAGTTCTCTGGTTTATTGACTTGGATGTGGATGATATCCAGTTGTAAACATGGGATGAGATGAGCTCAGAATCCTCCTACTCTGCCATCTTCCCAAGCTCCCTCTCCATATTTTAAAGTATGTCTTCCTGATTTATTTCTGCTAATGAAACTCCCATTCTCCCAGTCACCCATGTCTTCTTTTTGTCTGCTACAAAGCTCCTATCCATTCATCTTTTGCATTTTTTTCTTTTCTACTCACAAACTTCTCTTTTTCCTAGTATCAGTACAATTTAAAACACTTACTACTCTGTGGTGAACTATTTTCTTGTCCTTTTGTGTATATTCCCCTTTAGTTCCCCCCTCCTTTTACAGTTCTTACCAATGACATTAATCTTTACAAAGTACAGTTCTAATCATACTTCTCTCCTGCTATAAAATTTTTATTGGTTCTATCTCCATAGCCTTCTGAATCCAGAAGAGACTCACCAGAGGCTTTTAAAACCTCCTACTATATGGTATTAGTTCACTCTTCCAGGCTTGTTATAGTCAATGCTAAGCTGCCTGTATACTATATTATAAAGAATTCAGAATTATAGAGTATTTTAAGAAAGTCAAATCCTTAGGATTCAAGCCCTATTCTATCATTGCCTTAGAATTTGGGAGGCTTTGGGAATTCAACTTGGGACTGTTTACTGAAAAATGATTTAGTGTCTCTCATTTGGGAACTTAGATAATGCAACATGGTGAAATAACCTATTCCTTGTGACTTTGTTAGACTTGATCTCTGTAGCAGCCACCTGTTGCTTTTAGATAGAGGAAATTGGGTAGGATCTTGGAAAGTGGATGTTTGTTCAAGTTAGTCTGGCACAAAAATATTGTCTATAAGGTGAAATTGATTGCCACCGATGTTATTTTGTTGAATTCATTAGGTGCATAATTGTATTTTGAGGGCCTTTCTGGGTATGCCTTCCTATCCATTTCATTTTTAGACATGAATTTTTTATGAAGTCCAGAGAGCTATATAAGTAAGTAATTTGGACATCATTGTCTTAAACATTGTGATATCTTCACATTGGGATTAGATAACTGTGGATCTGAGGAAACTGCCATTTTAGTTTCCTGAAAACTCTTGGTTTGAATTTTATGTTATTATGAAAAAAACTATTATTTGGGATTTCTAAGAGTTGCAGTTTTAGGATGAACATATTATGACATCTGTTTGTGGAGGATAGGTGTTTTGTTCCATTGATAAGACATGAATTTGAAGGACTGAAAGGTTTATAAAAAGCAAATATGGGAAAAATAGATATCAGGATTGAGGAAAGGATCTTTTTACTCAGCCTCCCAAGTTGGGATTATTTTTTCCTCAATTTTTAGAGATTGTAGTAAAATACACATAACATAAAACCATGTTAACCATTTTTACGTGTAGAGTTTTGGTGATATTAAATATATTCATGATGTTGTATAACTATCACTCGTATCTCCATAAACTCTTTTCATCTTGTAAAACTAAAACTTTTTTTTAATTAAACAACAACTCATCATTTTTTCCTCCCCTCAGCTCCTGGCAACCACCAGTCTCTCTCTCTCTCTCTGTGATCTTAACTACTCTAAGTGGCTCATAAAAATGGAACCATCTTACAGTATTTATCTTTTTGTGACTGACTTATTTCACTTAGTATAATGTGCTCCCTTTTTAGGGCCAAATTTGTTCCCTTTTTAGGACTGAATAACATTCTACTGTATGTGTGTATATGTATATAATATATATTCCAGTTTGCTTATCCAGTCATTTGTTTATGGATACTTGATTTGCTTTCACATTTTAGCTATTGTGAATAATGCTGCTATGGACAGGGCTCCTTTTTGGAATAACTCTTGTCATAATTAAATTAGGCGGACATTTCCTTATCTTTTCATGGTTCCCATAAAAATTAAATATATTGTAATTATAAAATAGGATAACTGAATAAGACAAGGCAAGAACAGTGAGAAGGTAAACATTGAATTCATAATGTTTACCAAGTAATAATCAAGTTTTTTTCTTTGGTGAAAACTATATAATAGGAATTTATTGGTGCCCTGTGGGCAGATCAAGGAGTTTGAGCTGATGGTGTTGGGGAACAGAGAGAGAAATCTTTAGGAAATGGGTTTTTATAAAATTGTATCCCAGGAATTCCTGCCCAGTGTTCTTAGGCAAGAGGCTTCTTATATCCTTTTCAGAAGAGGATAAGACAGTCATTTGAGTGGGATCTAGCTACACTATCATGTAGTTGCAGTACACCCATTCCTCTTTTCCTCATTGTTTTCTATTATTTAATAGAGGCACAGTCATAGTAAATGATGATTTGCAAAAGTAATCCGTGAAGATGTGCTGCCACTGAGCTCAAATTACAAAGTGCATTGATAATGATAACAATATCAGAAATAATAATTGCTCTCATATGGCTGATCTGTGTAGTTCGCTTAGTTGTTATATACACTAATGTTATATACACTAATACATTCCTTTAAGCTATTTCAATTTAGTTGGAATGCTGCAATCAATAGATTATGGGACTGAAGTCTTTATGCCAGTTTGCTCTTCATTTCATTAGGTGATAGTGGAAATATGAATGAAGTAGCATAATTTACTCATACCAATTATCTGCCATTAAAGTAATAAATAAGTGAAATTGAATGATTTGGGGGAGTTTACAAATATAATTGTTCTTAGTCTGAACAAATAAGATATTTCATTGTAATATATTTGTTTAAAGATTTAGATATCTTTCGTTGTTTTGTTTATGAGTATTTAGATTGATATTTGGTCATAATCCATTTCTTAAGTAGAAGTGTTTGGTTGTTTACAGTTTTAATAAGATTAGAAGCATCTTTAATGAAGACCATGTCGTCTACTTTTTTTGTTTCTACCACACTCTGGGTACATACAGTAAAAATAGAATAAATGGGTCTTAAATCTAGTTTGTTGCCTCAGAAATATTTTTGGTACTTATAGGATTAAAACACTTATAAAAAACTTATACTTATTTTAATACCTACACTAATACTGACCTTGTAATTCAGTTATACTCACAGTAGTGCATGAAATTTATAAAAAGAGTAGAAGTATCAAAGGTTGAATTTATAAGGATTCTGGGAAATAGAACAGTATCCATGAAAGGTACAGTTCTTGTTTCCTATTTATTTTTTTAATCTTAAAAAAAAATTGTTTTAAAGTAGGCTCCATGTCCACCATGGGGCTTGACTCATGACACTGAGATCAAGAGTTGGATGCTCTACTGATTGAGCCAGCCAGGTGCCCCTTATTTCCTACGTAGAGTATTTTTTTCTTGTAAAACTTCACATTTAAAAAGTCAAGAAATATAAACAGACATATTAAAATATAGTTTTGTCAGAAAAAATCATTTAAAATGTACATATGACTTGTATTAGAAACAAAAATAGAGCAGAATGTGAAATAGTATCGTAAATCGTTTATGAATAAGATTTTAGAAATTATATAATCCAGCCTTCTTATTTTACCCATATGAAACTGAAAAACTAAGTGATCTGTCTGACATTATGTAATGAATTAACAGCAGAACTAATCTTTAGTTCTGGACTTCTCTTTCTCGCAACAACTGTTTACTGAACATTTATTACAGCACGCACTGTTGTGGGTGCTATTCATGAGCCTGAAAAAGTTATAACTATAAAAAAACTGTTTTTGATCAAACACATCATGTTGATTGAAACATCAAAGTTTTTACAAAAAATTATTTAAAGACTTTCTTTTAGAAAGGAATATCTGTACCATTCCTGAGGATATTATCTTGGGTTACTGATATATTTCATTGAAGGTCTGGTTTTTAAAATTTTTTCATTTTATTTTCTACTGTTATTTTGAAATGATAGGAATTTACCAGATATTGAGTGCAACACAGAACATAGATCTTTTTGGTGTCCAGATAAAAGATGTATAGCAAAGGTTATAGTTTTGTTCTCTTATTCCTCTGGATTACTAAAATAATTTGAGATTTGACTGCTGAGGACAAAGAGTCTGTTTATGCCTTTGAAATAAATTTTGCTCTTCCATGCATGAGGACTCAGTGGGAGTTAAAGTTTTAGAAAAAAATCATGGTATTTTTCTCTTAGGATGTGAAATGCATTATAATAATTAAATGGCATGAGGGAGAAAAATGTTTTCTCCGTTTCAGGTTCAGGAGTTTAGTCTATGTATTGACATTAGTTATTATACTTTGTATTATCATAGCAGGAGAGGTGACTTTGGGTTGTAGGATTGTGGAAGAGTTTTGCACGTGGTATTTGTTCTATCCTTTGCAAGGAAAGTAGTAGATCTCATGGAATAGTTGTTATTTCCATGTTTCCTCTAAGCTAGTTGTATGACTTTGGAAAAAAAATCACCAAATCTTTTTCTACCTTTGTGTTTGTAAATGATGAGTTTGGTATAAATGAGGGCCGAGGACCTTCAGCTTAAATGTAAGCATTTAGTTTGGTATTTTGAGAATATTTTTGGCAAAAGAAAGGCCTTAAGCAGGTGTTTAGGTAACCATGCAGCCATTAGTGGGGAATTAGAGTATGTTATTTTGAGCCTCGTAACAATTTTTTTTAATATTATTGTTAAGTTGGCCAACATACAGTGTATACAAGAAAATTTTTTAAATGTTTAGTTTTGAGAGACGATGAGAGGGCTTGCGTTGGGGAGGGGCAGAGAGAGAGAGGAGACAGAAGATTCAAAGTGGGCTCTGCACTGGCAGCATAGAGCTCCATGTGAGGCTTGAACTCACAAACTGGGATCATGACCTGAGCTGAAGTCAGATGCTTAGCTAACTGAGCCACTCAGGTGCCCCCATGACAAATTATTTTTTGGTATCATTGTTTTCTTATTCTTAGCTGCAGTAGGTCTCTGAGTTTTCTTAGTGGGAAATACCATAGAGAAAAGTGTTGAGTCAAGCCAGCTTCTAAATGAGTTGAGGTAAAAATTAGCCACTGCAGTAAAATATTTGTATCATTACCTAGGCAACTGCAAATTTTATTTATCCACAAAGAACCTGGTAAAGATTAAATGAAAGGAGAATGGTTTTCATTAGCAGATTTTCATTTATAGGTTTTCATTCATTGAATATGTTTTGTATTTTTTTACTAGGCTGCTTCTATAGAAAATTAAGGGGAAGTTTTTGAAAGAAATGAATGATTGAGGGTTGAAGATGACTGTGAATGATACAATTAGTTTTGAAAGTGATTAACTTGCCATGTTTTGAACTATTTATTCTATTAGTAGCTTTTATAAAACTAGGTAAGTTGTTTTTAAAAAATAATTGCTTTTAAAAACTTGTTTCACTTTTGTAAAGCTCTTTCTTATAAGGTTCTCTTTATACTGACTTCTCATGTGATGCATGTTTCCATCCCTTTATCACCACAGGGGCACACCACTGTGCACATTCCTGTAGCTGAATTGGAGGGCTGCATTGATGTCCTGGGCCCAAGGGCCTCTGCACTAGTATTGTGTGTCAGGAGGACAAAGGGATGGCGCCAACCATCCTGCTCTGTGCACCAGTAACTAGAATTAATTACAAACCAATCGAATCCGTTGCAGCCAATTGGTAAACTAATTGGTAATTTTAGCTGTATATCTATATGTAGTTATCTGAATGCCTATAACATTACTTTCAGAGCCACTTTTGTTCTGTTTCATCCTGCTTGACAAAATGGCCTTCATAGCTGTAGGGAGAAAGATGTGCATCAGTGACTAAGAGGCTGCTCCAGTGGCTTGTCTTGTTTGTATTCCCTTGTTCATAAAACATGACTCGGATTACAGCTGCATGGTACCACTCTGATCATTTCTGATAACATTGTGCTAAACATTCCTTAAAATAGGTTGTTTAATCCACCAAATGTACTTTCTCTGTGCCAACTAGTATCAGAAGTATAGCTGCTTATATGCTTGCCCATGAGAGGGTTTTTTCTTACTTTTTCTTTTTTTCTTTTCTTTCTTTCTTTTTTTTTTTTTTAGCAAAAAGGGAAATCATAAAACTTCTGAAATAAATTATTCTGAATTACATCTTTCTGTGCCTAATGTAGGTGATTTAAGTTGAATTTAATTGAATTTGAATTATATTCATAGAATTGAGAAGAGGAAGCCAAGTAAATTAAAAGAATTTTTCCTTTTCCTGATTGTAGAAGATTTCTGTTACCACGGATTTGGCACTAAGAATTACCTTTGAAAGGAAATAAATAATACTTCTTTGTTCAGAAGAGTATTTTAAATTAGAATAACTTTTATGACTAATGTGAGGTTGGTACTGTATTTTATTTGTGACTAATTTGGCATACATTATTAATCTTGGGTCTGATTTCCAAGGTGTATTTATATTTTATTTTATTTTTATATTAAAAAATTTATAAGTGAAAAGTATTTTTGAGGTTTTGAGTTCTACTGATACTAGAAAGTAAGATTTGGTTATGGAGAAGTAATATATTTATAAATCAAATGATTATTTTTATAGTTTGGAGTTCCACTGATACTAGAAAGTAAGAGTTATGGAAAAGTAATGTATTTATAAACCAAATGGTTTTTATAGTTGGTTGGAATTTTCTGATGGTCATTTTTGGGAATATGAAAGTTGCCATTTCTAGTAAAATGAGACTGGTATTTCTCTATAGTAAGGTGAGAATTGTATGAGACTGATAAAGTGAACACTTTAAATTTCTTTGTCTTATACATTTTAAATGACAACTTTGGGCAATTAACCACTATCTACACACTTATTTACAGTTGGGATCCATTTTTCTTTCTGAGCAATGGAGTGGATCTCAGAGTCCTATACTTTTATAGTCTTTTCTTATATAAGTTTTCATTGCCATTAGCATGCAAGACTAGTCAGTGCCAAGAAAAAAAGTCTTTGCCAAATATGTAGAGTCTAGTATTACAGTAATGTAACTTGAATTATCTAAAGATGAAAGTTAGCTTTCCCTGCTAAGATCAGCAACAAAATATTGATGTCTGCTCTCACTGCTTCTGTTCAGTCTTGTACTTGAGGTTCTAACTAGGGCAGTTAGACAAGATAAAGAAATAGAAAGCATCCAGATTGAAAGGAAGAAGTAAAGTTATATCTGCAGCTGACATGGTTCTACATATAGAAAACCCTATAGAATCCATTCACACCCATAAAATTATTAGAGTTAATAAACAAACTCAGAAAGGTTGCAGAATACAAGATCAATACATAAAATTGTGTTTCTATATGTTAGTAATGCACAACCAAAAAATGAGATTAAGAAAGCAGTCCCATTATAATAGCATCAAAAAGGAAAAAAAAAACATTTAGTAATAAATTTAACCAAAGATGTTCAAGACTTGTGCACTAAAAGCTATAACACATCATTAAAAGAAATTAAAGAAGACCTGAATAAAGAGGAAGACATATGAACTTATGGATTGGAAAACTTATTATTAAGATGGTAGTGCTCCCCAAAGTGATATACAGATTCAGTACAATATCTACTAAAATTCTAATTGCCTTTTTTTGCAGAAATAGACAAGCTGATCCTAAAATCTGAATGGAAATGCTCAGGACAAAGAATAGTCAAAAACAATCTTGAAAAAGAACAAAATTCTTTTCAAAACTCAGAATTCAAAACTCACTACAAAGCTACAGTAATAAAAATAGCATGGTACTGGAATAAGGATAGACATAGATCAATAGAAGAGAATTGAGAGCTGAGAAATAAATCCACATCTGTGTCCATTGATTTAAAACTTTTTTTTTTAACATTTATTTATCATTGAGAGACAGAGACAGAGCATGATCATGGGAGGGGCAGAGAGAGGGGGAGACACAGAATCTGAAGCAGGCTCCAAGCTCTGAGCTTTCAGCACAGAGGCAGATGCGGGGCCCAAACTCACAAACTATGAGATCATGACCTGAGCCGAAGTCGGATGTCCAACCGACTGAGCCACCCAAACGTCCCATATGTCCATTGATTTCTGACAAGGGTACCAAGACCATTTAATGGAGAAATAATAGTCTTTTCGACAAATGGTGCTGGGATCAACTAGATATCCATGCACAAAGAATGAATTTGGATCCCTACCTCACACCGTATAAAAAAAATAACTGAAAATAGATTAAAGACCTAAATGTAAAAACTAAAACTATGAAATTCTTTGAAGAAAACATAGGTGTAAATCTTTTTGACCTTGGACTTGGCAACAGTTTCTTGGATATGATACCCAAAATACAACCAAAGGAAAAATAAATAAATAAGTTGAACTTCATTAAAATTAAAAACTTATGTGTATTATAGGATGCTGTCAGGTGACAAGACACCCCAGACAGTGAGAGAAAATATATTCAAGCCATGTATCTTATAATAGTCTAATATCTAGAATATATAAAGAACTCTTGCAGCTCAAAAATATAAAGGACAAATGACCTAGGCTAAAATTTGGCAAGTGATTTGAATAGACATTTCTTCAAAGAAGATTTGAATATGTCCAATAAGCACATGAAAATATGCCCAATAATTTTAGTCATTAGGGAAATGCAAATAAAAACCACAGTAATACTATACTTACTAGGATACTAGACTTAACGAATCAGAAAATAGCAGGTGCTGCTGAGGTTGTGAAGAATTTGGCCCTCATACAGATATACCTTGGACATCCTCCAGGTTCAGTTCCAGACCACTGCAATCAAGCAAATACCACAATAAAGCAAGTCAATGAATTTTTTGGTTTCTCAGTACATATAAGCTATGTTTATGCTATACTGTAGTCTAAGTGTGCAAAAGCAGCATGTCTAAGGAAACAATGTATGTGCCTTAAAATACTTTATGCTAAAAATTGCTAACAGTCATCTGAGGTTTCAAGGAATTGTAATTACTGATTACAGATCACCATAACAAATATAATAGTAATGAAAAAGTTTGAAATATTGCAAGAATTACCAAAGTGTAACACAGACATGATGTGAGCAAACACTGTTGGAAAAATGGCACAGATAAACTTGCTTAGTGCAGGGTTGCCACAAACCTTCAATTTGTAAAAAAAACATGATTTCTGCGAACTGCAGTGAAATGATGCATAGTCAAATGAGGTGTACTTATATATTGCTGTTGGGAATGTAAAATGGTGCAGCTGTTGTGGAAAAAATTTTGGTAGTTCATGTTAAATTTAGAGTTAACATATGAGTTAGTAAATCCACTATTAGGTATACAGCCAAGAGAAATAGAAACATATGTTCATAGAAAAACTTGGATGTGAATGTTCATAGCAGCATTTTTCCTAATGGGTGAAAGGGGGAAACAAACCAAGAATCCATCAACTGATAAGTGAATAAGGAAAATGTGTTTGTTTATGCAATTATTTAGTCATGAAAAAGAATGATGTATGGATACATGCTACCAGATGGATGAATCTTGAAAACATTAAGTAAAAAAATCCAGCCACAAAAGACCATATTCTATATGATACTATTTATTTGAAATGTCCAGAACTGGCCAATCCATAAAGACAGAAAGTAGATTAGTGGCTTCCGAGAGGGCTGGAAAGAGGAGAGAATGGGGAGTGACTACTTATGAGTACTGGGTTTCTTTTTGGGGTGATGACAATGTTCTGGAATTGGATAGATGCACAACTCTGTGCATGTACTAAAAGTGACTGAATTGTATAATTATAAATAGTAAATTTTATGGTGTGTGAATCTTATCTCAACAAAAAAAAAATGAGCAAAAAATTGCCGGTATTATACATACTCTACTAGAACATAGAAAAAGAACTCTTTCAGCATAACCTTAATAACCAAAGGTTTCAGGAGAAAGGAAAATATAGACCACTTAGGAGTACAGATGCACAGATCCTAAACCAAATATTGTTGTATTAATCTGGTGATTAAAAAACTGGACAATACATCACAGTCAAGTTAGGTTCATTCCAGTACTGCAATGTTGGTTTTAACATTTGAGAATGAAATTAATATTTACCAAATTAGATGAATAAAGATGAAAATCCTATGATTGTCCCAGTAGATCTAAGAAAAATATTTGATGAAATTCAGCAAACTGAGAATAAAAGGGAACATCTTTACTAATAGGAAGAATCTTCCAAAAACAACTATGTAAACATCATACTTAATGGTGAAATGTTGAGAACGTTCCTTCTGAACTTGGGAATGAGACAAAATCTGCTCTCTTTATTTCTATTCAACATTGTCCTTAAAATCCTAGCCAACACAGGAAGACAAGAATAACATATAAAATATATAACACTTAGAGAGGAAGAAATAAATATGTCATTATTTACAGATCACATATTCACATTTATGTATTTAGAAAATCCAGAAGGATCTAAGAGAAATTATTAGATGTATTGAGTGAGTTAAAGTTGCTGGATACAAAAATCAATAGTAACAGAAAATGAAAAAAATTTAGACAGCTATTTATTCTTAGGGCTAAAGTTAAAAACGTGCAAGACCTCTACACAGGAAACTATCATACATTTTGAGAGACACTGAATAAGATACAAATATATATAGGTATAAATAAGATATATGTATTTCTTCATAGACCAGAAAAGACAATATTATAAAAATGTCAGTTTTCTCCTAGTTGATTTATAGAAACTATGCAATTACAATTAAAATTATATTTTTAATATTTTCTCCTGAGAAATTGACAATCTGATTTTAACATTTGTATGGAAATATAAAGGCCTGGCATTAGTCTAGGCCACCCTGCAGTCAAAGATATAGTTGGAGAATTTACTCTGCTGGGTTTTGTGTTTTCTTTTAGAGCTATAGCAGTGTAATTTACGTTGATACTGGTACGAGAATAGATAAAGAGACCAGTATAACAGAGGAGACACTCCATGCTCTAAAAGATAATGTTGGAGAATATCTTCCCCATGTGTGGTAGGAAAATAATTGCTTAAAATTGATGCAAATTGTATCAGCCTTAGATAAAAGAGTCAGAAGTTAGACTACCTTAAAATTAGGAATTTATGTTCATCAAAACATTCTATTCCATTAGGAGAGTAAAAAGTCAAGTATATGTGTGCAACATATATAACCAAAAAGGCCCATATCCAAAAGATGTAAGGAACTCCTTACCATCAAAGAGAAAAAGGCAAGCGTATTTAATAGGCACTTGGGTAGAGTCTTGAATAGGCACTTCACAAAATGAAGATGCCTAATGAGCATATGAAAAAGGGCTGAAAATCATTATCATAGAAAAACATCTTGAAACCAAAATGAAACCGTTACACAGCCATCAACCAGAGTGGCTCAGGTTAAAGAAAACCCCAAACAGACAATACCAAGTGTAGTTGAGGGTGTGGCGTATTGAGGAGTCATACATTGCTGGTGAGAGTGGCAACCACTTAGGAAAACAGTTTGGTGTTATATACTGGGGTAGAACATATGCTCATCATGTGACTCAGTATTTCCTCTCTTGGGCTTATTCTCAACATAAATGCATACATACATGCAGAGGACATACATGAATAACAGCATATAATTTGGAAATCACCCCAATGTTCTTCAACTGTAGATTGGATAAATAAATATGCATGCAATAGAATACTGTTCAGTAGTGACCTTGGCCAATGGAAATAAATGAATTGCAGGTTCATCCATATTAAACAAAAGGAAAAAAGAAGTCACAAAATGTTAATACTCTATGGATTCATTTATATGAATTTCAAAATCTGGTAAAATTAAACTATTACAAGTCAAAGCAGTGGTTGCCTCACAGCAAGGACAGAGTAATGATTGGGAGGAGACACCAGGTAATTTCTAGAGACTAGCATTGTCCTGAGTGGATGGATGCTTGGGTGTTTGCTTTGAAATGATGATCTGTATATACATTTATATACTTTACTGTTGATTAAATTTAATAAAAAGATTAAAAGAATGGTCATTGGTGGGGGGATTCTTGAGAAGGAATATCAATACTATCTCTTGGTCTTTAGACTCTCAACTTTACTAATTTCTTACTGTACAGTGAGAATGAAAATAAAACCAGACCCAAAAAACTAAATCAGTAGGTTTTGCTACTTTCTCAATGAGAAGTATAATGTAAAAACTATTAATTCCTATGTACTTCAGTCTAAAGTTTTTTCTTAAAACTTTTCAGTCTCAGAATGGAATATAATGATTGTTTGTTTTAACTAGGAGGTGCTAATGATGCTGGATAACTATGTGAGAGATTTCAAAGCATTGATTGACTGGATTCAACTTCAGGAAAAGCTAGAGAAGACAGATGCTCAAAGCAGGTAATGAACTCTGGTCTTTCTAGCAGCCAGCAATTTCAAAAGCAGTCATTGAAGTTGGCAATGAACTTGACCTAAGCTTAACTTGAAACTTGTAAAAATCTAGAAGTTGGGATCTGTATTTCCTATTCAGTTCAGTAACAGATATTTATTGGGTACCTACTAGTGCAAGGCACTTTTATCCAGTACAGAGATTTAATTGATGAATATGATACATTTACTACTCTCATGAATTTGTAGTCTAAGGGTGGAATAAAGTAGAACTTATTATTACAAAACAACTGTTGCAGGTGTTCGGAAGAGGACAGGGTCATCTCTCTTGTGGGGGATAGATGAGAAAGGATTTCATGCAAGATGCAGAAGAAGTGTTTAAAAGATGTGATGGATTTTA
>CM053560.1:110629040-110706144 GCA_028646485.1 Cryptoprocta ferox
GATTTAATTGATGAATATGATACATTTACTACTCTCATGAATTTGTAGTCTAAGGGTGGAATAAAGTAGAACTTATTATTACAAAACAACTGTTGCAGGTGTTCGGAAGAGGACAGGGTCATCTCTCTTGTGGGGGATAGATGAGAAAGGATTTCATGCAAGATGCAGAAGAAGTGTTTAAAAGATGTGATGGATTTTAATAAGTGGTTGGCCTTTTGTTTTATTTTTTAAAGTTTATTTATTTATTTTGAGTGAGAGAGAAAGAGAGAGACGGACAGACAGAGTTTGAGTGAGGGAGGGGCAGAGAGAGGAAGAGAAAGAGAATCTCAATGCGTGCTGATAGTGTGGAGCCTGCGGAGGGGCTCGAATCATGAGATCATGACCTGAGCTGAGATCAGGAGTGGGAAACTTTAACCAATTGAGCCACCCAGGCGCCCCAAATGGTTGGCCTTTTGGATGAAGAGAGAAAATTAAGACAGCTATTGAAATGCAGAGCATGTGTGAAGTGAAAGTAGTGTAGGGAAAATTATATTACTTCTTTTTCTTTATTTGTTTATTTATTTTGAGAGAGAGCATGCAAGCAGGGTAGGGGGCAGAGAGAGAAGGAGAGAGAATCCCAAGCCAACTCTGTGCTGTCAGCACAGAGCCCATTGTGGGGCCTGGGCTCAGGAACTGTGAGATCATGACCTGAGCCAAAGTCTGAAGCCTAACTGACTGAACCACCCAGTCGCTCCATATTTCTTCTTAATGTAGTACTCAGTGAGTAAATTGATGATTTTTGATAAGGAGAGTAATGAGAGATCAGTTACTTTAGATACCTTTATTTTTTTTGTTTGTTTCAAATTTTTACTTAAATTTCATTTAGTTAACATATAGTGTAATAGTTTCAGAAGTAGAATTTAGTGATTCGTCACTTACATGTAATACCTAGTACTCATCACAAATGCCCTTCTTAATGCCCATCACTAATTTAACCCATCCCCCTGCCTACATTCCCTCCAGCAACCCTCTTAACTGTAGAGTTAAGAGACTGTTTTATGGTTTACACCACCCCTCTTTTTTTTCCCCTTATGTTAATCTGTTTTGAGAAACTTTCATTTGAAATCACCATACATCTGAGTCCTAAGCGCCAAGCTCTGGAACTGTTGTGGTGAAGGAAACAGACACAGTCCCTGCCCTTAAGAAATATATAGTGCATTCCCAGAGAAGATTGATGTGAAATACTTATCAGTGCACAAAATTCATTGAAAAGAAATACAGTGTTCTTGGGGAATATAAGAAAAAGTACCATCAACCAATTTGCTTAATCCAGGAATGCTTCCTCAAGGAGGTCATATTTAAGTGAGACAAAAATATCAAGTAGGAGTTAGCTTGACAAGGAGAGAAGAAAAGAGTAATTCCAGGGAGAGGTGATGGGTATATGTGATATCCTGGAAGTAGAAGAGATCACAGTACGGTCAGGAAATTTAGAGTTTAGCAGGACTGCAATGGAGAGAACGGGGGGAAGAGTAGCATGAAATGAACCTAGAGAGGAAGGTTGGGACCAGATTATGTAGGGCTCTGTAGACATGATACAAATGTTAGACTGTTTTAAGTAAAGAAGTGACATGTCAGATTTGTGATTTTAAAAATCTTTCTGGCTGCAGTGTGGGAAGGTTGAAGTGCAGCAGTATATAGTTTATAGATTATGGCTACTCAAACTAGAATAGTAGCAACAGGGAGAGTTGAGAGATAACTCCAGAGATCAACTAGACCTAGTATTATTTTGGTTATGTGCAAAGTCAGAAGAATAATTTATTATTCAGTTAAGCTTATAAGTGAAAACTGAGCCGCCTTGTGAACTGGACCAAGTCACTTGAAGCTACAATGATATCTTTTTGCCCAGAGAAAACAGGCCTAGGCTGCCTCTTTCCCTTGGATTTAACTGTGGTTCAATTTCTGTAAGTGGAATCATCTAGTACAGAACATGTTTTTTGTCCTATCCTGAGGTTATTAGCCCCATGAAGGAATGAGGAGAATAAAGGTATCCCAAGAGACAAGTCCAGGAAGGCTTGATCCCCAGGAAACCAAATCCAGGGAAACCATGATAATGTTGATTTTTTTTAACATTATTGTTCCTCATAATAAAAAAAAATCTTTTTAATTTCAGTGTAGTTAACATACAGTGTTATATTAGTTTCAGGTATACAATATAGCGATTCAACTGTACATTACCTGGTGCTCATCAAGATAAATGTACTCTTAATCCCCTTCGCCTATTTCACTCACCCCCACCCCCACCTCTGGTGACCATTGTTCTCTGCAGTTAAGAGTCTGGGGTTTTTTGTTTGTTTTCCCCCTTTGTTTTGTTTCTTAAATTCCACATATGAGTGAAATTATATGATATTTGTCTCTGACTTACTTAAGTATCTCATAATGAAGATTTTTGATATGGTGTTTTTGGTGCTTGATTTACCCACACTCACTCCCTGGGCCGGTCAAGCCTAGTTGTGTGTGTTTGTACCAAACAATTTCACACTTTACCCTGGATAAAGAGGTGATTAGATTTGTGAAAGCGAGGGGTGTGCATTCCTTCGCTGTGTTGAACCAAGTTAAGGGATGATCATGCTGATTTGGTATTGGTGGCTCTGTTGTTTTTGCAAAGATAAACAGAATAAAGCAGGTTCAGAGAAAATGGAAAAGATTAACCCAGAGAATCAGGAAAACGAGAAATCATGTGGTCTTTGAGAGCTTAAGAGTGTTGCTTTAAAGCCTCTCTCTTCTTGGTCTTATCCTCATGAGTCTTGATTATAGTTTTTATTCCCATCTTGGATGTTCTTGACCTTGTATACTTTATATCCTTGCAATAAATATTTTCTTTTTCTTTTTTGTTTTTAAATTTCTTTTCAAATTTTATTTATTTATTTATTTTTAATATAATTTATGTCAAATTGGCTAAAATACAGTGTGTACAGTGTGCTCTTGGTTTTGGGGGTAGATTCCCATGATTCATTGCTTATATACAACACCCAGTGCTCATCCCAGTAAGTGCCCATCACCCATTTCCCCCTCTCCTTCACTCCCATCAACCCTCAGTTTGTTCTCTGTATTTAAGAGTCTCTTATGGTTTGCCTCTCTGTTTTTATCTTATTTTCCTTCCCTTCCCTATGTTCATCTTATTTCACCTAGCATAATACACTCTAGTTCCATCCACATTGTTGCAAATGGCAAGATGTCATTCTTTTTGATTGCTGAGTAATATTCCATTGTACAGTAAAACCTTGGTTTGTGAGCATAATTCATTATGGAAACATTCTTGTAATCCAAAGCACTTGTATATCAAGGCGAATTTCCCCATAAGAAATAATGGAAACTGAGATGATTTGTCCCACAGCCCAAAAATATTCATATAAAAATGATTATAATACTATAATTGAATACAAGATAATAAAGAAAATACAAAATATAAAGAAAAATAAATAAATTAACCTGCACTTTACCTTTGAAAACCTTCGTGGCTAGTGTGAGAAAGACAGGAAAGAGGAGGGTTTATTGTGTAGGATGACTTTCACTATCACTAATGGAATCACTGCTATCTGTTGGCTCAATGGAATCTTTTTCTTTTCATGCAACTTTAACAAGGAACCTATCCAATGATGCTTGCTTTTGCTTCCTTTTGAGGGTTTCACGGAAATGTGACATTGTATTGTTGTTAAACAGATTCATCGCTTCCACTGCTAAAGCCTTATTCGGGTGGTGCTTTCCTACAAAACTTTGCACTGTTTCCCATATTTTACACATCTTCTTAATCTCATTTAAAGTGAGAGATTCTTCTGCCTTTTTTTCTTTCTCCTCTGCAGATGAGATACAGATGTAGACTTATAAAATCTTGCAATTTTGGCCACTCACATACCTTGTTTGTACTTATTGACGATTTCCTTCTTCCATCATAATCATCTCCTCCTTCTTACTGCCTGCCTTTTCAACCTTGTATACCCTCGAACAGTTGTTAACGACAGTACAGTGTTAATAAACTCTTGTCATATACTGTATTTAATGTAACTGGCAGTAAGGCAGCAGAGGAAAGGGTCTCTATCTGCAGGCAGCCTGACCTAGAATGAAGCAAAGCATTCCTAAGTTTACTCTTGTATGGAAAAACAAAGGACTGTCCATTGAAGTGACAAAAAATACACTAGTCCCAGTTGTGGGCACCTTCCAGTGTTCTGCAAAATCACTGATTTCTGCCAAACACCACAGCCTGAGACTGAGTATCCGAGCATGGGAGATAATCACCCACAATCCTACAGCGGGAGAGAGAGAGAACTAGTTGTGATCATGTGACATACAGCATCAGATAATACTTGTATTGCAAAACTTCCTTTGTTTATCAAGTTAAAATTTATTAGAAATGTTTGCTCATCTTGTGGAACACTCACAGAACAAGTTACTCTCAATCCCGGATTTTACTATATATATACACACCACATACATCTTTATCCATTCATAAATCGGTGGACATGTGGGCTCTTTCCATAATATGGCTATTGTTGATAGCGCTACTTTCAACATTGGGGTGCATATGTTCCTTCAAAGCAGCATTTTTGTATCCTTTGGATAAATACCTAGTAGTGCCATTGTGGGGTCATAGAGTAGCTCTATTTTTAATTTTTGAGGAACCTCTATGCAGTTTTCCAGAGTGGCTCCACCAGTTTGCATTCCCACTAGCAGTGCAAAAAGTGCTTCCCTTTCTCTGCCTCCTTGCCAACATCTGTTGTTTTCTGAGTTGTTAATTTTAGCCATTCTGACAGGTGTGAGGTGGTATCTCTTTGTGGATTTGATTTTCTTGATGATGAGTGATGTTAAGCATATTTTCATGTGTCAGTTGGCCATCTGATGCCTCCTTTGGAAATGTGTCTGTTTATGTCTCTTACCCATTTCTTCACTGGATTATTTGTTTTTGGGGTGTTGAGTTTGATAAGTTCTTTATAGGTTTTTGGATACTAACACTTTATCTGATATGTCATTCGCAGATAACTTCTCTCAGTCCATCAATTGCCTTTTAGTTTTGTTGATTGCTTCCTTTGCTGTGCAGAAGCATTTTATCTTGATGAGGTCCCAATCATTCATGTTTGGTTTTGTTTCTGTTGCCTCTGGAAACAGAAGTAAGAAGTTGCTATGGCCGAGGTCAAAGAGATTGTTGCCTGTGTTCTTTTCTAGGATTTTGATGGTTTCCTGTATTACATTTAGGTCTTTCCTTCTTGAGTTTATTTTTGTGTATGGTGTAAGAAAGTGGTCCAGGTTCACTTTTCTGCATGTCACTGTCCAGTTTTTCCAACACCATTTGCTAAAGACACTTTTTGCTATTGGATATTCTTTCCTGCTTTGTCGAAGATTAGTTGTCCTTACAGTTGTGGGTCCATTTCTGGGTACTCTATTCTGTTCCATTGTTCTATGTGTCTGTTTCTGTGCCAGTACCATACTGTCTTGATTCCAGCTTAGAAATACAGCTTGAAGTCTAGAATTGTGATGCCTCCAGCTTTGTTTTTCTTTTTTAACCTTACTTTGGCTCTTCGGGGTCTTTTTTTGGTTCTGTACACATTTTAGAATTGTTCTGGCTCTGTAAAGAATATTGGTATTATTTCGATGGGGTTCCATTGAATATATAGATTGTTTTCAGTAGTATCGACATTTTAAGAATATTTGTTCTCCCAATCCATGAGCATGGAATGTTTTTCCATTTCATGTCTTCTTCAATTTCTTTCATAAGCTTTTTATAGTTTTCAGCATACAGATCTTTTACCTCTTTGGTTAGGTTTATTCCTAGGTATTTTATGATTTTTGGTGCATTTGTGAAGGGGATCGATTCTTTGATTTCTTTTTCTGTTGCTTCATAATTGGTGTATAGAAATGCAACCGATTTGTGTACATTGATTTTATATCCTGTGACTTTGCTGAATTCATGTATCAGTTCTAGCAGTTTTTGTGGTTGATTCTTTTGTGTTTTCCATGTAGAGTATCACTGGGACATCTCTTTTTATCTGAACTGGTTATCAGAGTATCTACTCTGCTTCTTGAGGCAGCTCTTAGATATAGAAAGCAACCTGAAATTACCTGTAGATGGCATTATTCACCTTCTGTTCCTCAAATCATGCATCAAAATTCATTTCACCTAGATTTGAGCTTTAAGTGTAAAAACTGCAATATTTATATATTTTTATTTTGTGTAGGAACTCTGTAAGACAAAAGCAGAAATCACAAAGGAAAGTATATAGGCTTGATTTAATAGAAATAAAATACACCTTTCTACATTAAAACAAAAACAAATATTTTGCTAAAGAATTTTCAAAAAATAAACACCATTAGTAAAATTTCTGAAAGAAAAATAACTTGTCACAGACTGAAACTCTAGCACAGAAGTCAGCAAACTTTTCCTGTAAAGTGCCAAGTAGTAATTATGGTAGACTTTGCAAGCAATGCTGTCTCTTTCACAAGCCATTGACATTTCAGGGGAAATTGGCACTTTTTATCTGGTTGAAGTATAATTTGTTAGAACCTTTCTGAAAAGTGATTTGACAATAAATTGTCAGAAGCTTTAGACTTTATCTGGATAATCTTTTATCTGAATTTTCTTGTTTTGTAACAACAAATATCACTTTTTAATGTGAGAAGAAAATCACTACCACTAGATTGAATGCAGAGTAAGAGAGAATGAGATTCTGGGGAGTTATGGAGGTTCCCACTGAGGGCATTAGGGATAGAGAAAACTCTGCTTGAGAAAAACATTTTAGTAAAAAATGTGCATCCTGTCAAGGTTTTGGGGCCAATGAAGAAGAAGTTAGCTTTCCCAGCAAAGAGCAAGGAAATGTTTATGTTCCCATTTCCATGTAGAGAAAAGGAGACTTCATATTTTCCTGTGTATTCTTCATTTAACCCTCCCAGCTGTTTTTCTGTCTTGATCTCTGTTCTACACACTTAGTTTTCCAGGGAATCATACACCAGTTGAGTTGTAGAAGTAGGGTGGATTAGTAGTACCATGGTCTTTTTAATGGGTTTTTAGCTGGGTATATGGGGACTTTTAAAACTTAAGTAGTGGGGCACCTGGGTGGCTCAGTTGGTTGAGCTTCTGGCTTTGGTTCAGGTCATGATCTCATGTTCATGGATTTGAGCCCCACATTGGGCTCTGTGCTGCCAGCTCAGAGCCTGGACCCTGATTTGGATTCTGTGTCTCCCTCTCTCTCTGTCCCTCCCCTGCCTGTGCTCCGTCTCTCAAGAAATAAAATAAAACATTAAAAAAATACTAAAAAAAAAAAAAAGTAAGTAGTGTATCTCATATCTTTGTAACCCCAAAGTCCTTTTTAGATGTTGCTTTGCTGCAATGGGTGGAAAATCCTGGACCATGCGTCATCTGTGTTGCTTACTGGTAATACAGTAACTTGCTGGTAAACAAAACTCTCGGTAAAAATTGTGGTCTGATTATGTTTCATCCAGTAACAACCAGAGAAGAGATGAAAAATTTCTCCTTTTTCTCTGTTAATTTAATCTTTTGTATGTCTTGAATTGACAGACCAACTTCTTTGGCATGGGAAGTAAAGAAGATGTCTCCAGGACGTCATGTGATTCCAAGTCCATCAACAGATAGAATAAGTGTAACATCAAATGCTCGAAGAAGCTTAAATTTTGGGTGAGACAAACTCAAAAAAGCCTACTAAGGCTTGCATTACAGTAAATTATTTTCTGTGGATAATATAGCATTATATAACTGATGTTCCACTTAAAAAATCCATGTATATGTTTGTGTATATGTTTGAAATTGTTTGAATCAAAAGTTTAAAAAAATTAAGGGAAGTAAAGTTTAACTTTTAGAAAATGTAATATATTCAAATATAATTAGGATCCAAAAATTAAAACTAATAAACATATTTCATGCTAAATGATTCACAACATGAACTGGCAATTTCTTTATAACAAAAGATCTAAATGTATATCGTAGACTATGTTACTGTCATGAAAATTACATCTTTATGCATTGTAATCCCATCAATGCAGTTTTATAATTATTATTTTATGCATTTATATTTTAAATCAGTAGAAAAAAGAGTTATAAGGAAAAAAGACACTTATTTATTTTTTTGTATTTATTACCTATGTAGTTATTTTTATTAGTGCTCTTTATATCTTCATGTGAATTCAGGATCCTATCTATTGTTCTTTTATTTTGGCCTGAATTATGTCTTGTTGGGCAGGTCTGCTACTGACAGTGTTTCTCAGGTTTTATTTTTGAGACTATCTCAATTTGTCCTTTAGTTTTGGAAGGATAGTTTTGTAGTGCATAGAATTCTTGTTGAAAATCTTTTTCTTTCAGGACTTTGAATATGTCCTTTGATAGTGTCTATGCCAATAGATTGACAAATTAATGTACATTTATATTATTAAAAGGTAGGAGTTTTAAATTAAGATGTTTAAGTTATATATGTATGTTTTAAGGGTCCCCATTTAGCTGAAATTTTCTTTTAAACTGAAATAATGAGAGCTCTTATATCATCCCTATTGCCATAAATATATTAAATTAATGAAGTATTAGACCAACATAAAATTTTAAATATATTTGACCTAAATTGCTATTGTATGGTACTCTGTATATGTGGATACACACACACACACACACACACACACACACAATTTATTTAAAATTTAAATATATTATGCATATATTTAAAATTTTACCTTTTTTTGGGAAAAGTTAAGCAGTTTTGGGGTGCCTGGGTGGCTCAGTCAGTCTTAAGTGTCTGGTTTTCACTTAGGTAATGATCTCTTGGTTCATGAGTTCGAGCCCTGCATCAGGCTCTGTGCTGAGTGGAGCCTGCTTGGGATTCTCTTTCTCCCTCTCTCTCTCTACCCCTCCCCTGCTCGTGTTCTCTCTCTCTCTCAAAAAAATAAATAAACATTAAAAAAAAGAAACAGTTTTGAAATGTGTTAAATTTATTTAAATAATCATGACGTAAATAACAGTGATAGACAAATGACATTTATATAGCCAAATCAGTGGGGAGTAAAATTTGCACTGCCTTTTTTTTTTCTTTTTCTGCAGATATAGTGGGGAGAGAGAGTATGTAAGCAGGGGAGGGACAGAGAGAGAGGGAGGGAGAGAATCTTAAGAAGGCTCCATGCTTAGTGTGGAGCCCAGTGCAGGGCTCAGTGTCACCACTGTAAGATCATGACCTGAGCCGAAATCGAGAGTTGGATGGTTACCTGACTGAGTACCTAGGTGCCCCTACACTGCTTTTTTATTTGGAAATATTTCAGGTTCTTTTTTTTTTTATCATGCATATTCCATTTCTTTTTATTGACTTCATAATATTTCATAGTATATATTTTTTCACTTTTTAAAGTTTTTTTCAAATTTTGTATTTTTTTATAATGTGAATATTTAATATGTAAATATTAAATACCACACTACTGCACAAGCAATGGGCCAAGTAAGAAATCAAATAGCACATCAAAATATGTCTTGAAAGAAAAAGAAAATACAATATTCTAAAACCTATGGGATGCAGCAAAAGCAGATGTTAGAGTGAAATTTATGCTATAAATGCTTGTATTAAGAAAAAAAGTTTAAATAAAATTACACCACAAGGAACTAGAAAAAGAAGAAACTTGGACGAAATTTAGTAGAGGAAGGAAATAACAAAGAAAAATCAGAAATAAACAAAATAGAGACCAGAATAATATTAAGTATGTATTTAAAATACAAAAATTTTAACTTTCATATTTGATTTATTAATGCTGACTTTTCTTCATAGGGGTTCACCTGGCACAGTGGCTGCCCCCCGTCTGGCTCCTGCAGGTGTCAGTTGGGCTGACAAGGTGAAGGCTCATCATACAGGCTCTGCTGCTTCTTCAGATGTGTCACCTGCCCAGTCTTGTCCACCAATGACAGTGCAGAAAACTTCCCGCAAAAATGGCAAGTGACATTGAATCAACCTTTTATGTGGTAAACAGGTGGAAGGCTCTGGAGTTTTATTTATTTTATTTGAAACTGGTGCTAATAGTATTGCATATGTATCTTTTTGTATCATTTATGTCACATTAATTTGCCTTAAAATAATCTTAAAATAATAAAATAATCTTAAAAACTGTATGAAAGCTTTTGCAGATCATTCTAGTCTCAAGTTTGCCTGTGTAAACTTGGAGAGTGATTCTTTAAAAAATTTTTTTCTTTTTTTAAATTTAATGTTTATTTTGAGGGAGAGAGAGAGAGTGGGAGCAGGGGAGGGGCAGAGAGAGAGGGAGACCCAGAATCCGAAGCAGGCTCCAGGCTCCGAGCTGTCAGCACAGAGCCCGACGTCAGGCTTGAGCTCATGAACAGTGAGATTGTGACCTGAGCTGAAGTTGGACGCTTAACCAACTGAGCCATTCAGGTGCCCCCCCGCCACCAAATTTTTTTTTAATGTTTATTTTTGAGAGAAAGAGGGAGACTGAGTGTGAGTGCAGGAGGGATGGAGAGAGACGGAGACACAGAATCCCAAGCAGGCTCCAGGCTCTGAGCTGTCAGTGCAGAGTCCCACGCGGGGCTCTGACTGAGGAGCCATGAGATTATGACCTGAGCCAAAGTCGGACACCTAATTAACTGACTGAGCCACCCAGGCACCCCGAAGGAGAGTGATTCTTTTGTCAATTCATTTGTAAGATCCTTTATAACTCTTTTGACTTAAATTGAAAAAAAAATGACTACTAGTTCATTCTCTAGGCAGTATACACTTTTAAGTAGCATGTCACTACTTCATTTCATTAATATTTGAATACTGTTTTGTTACTAAAATGATATTCTTATCTTTGCTTACACATTTGTTTTCTGTACCATCAGAATAATTAAGGGGCACAAATAAATACAAGGACTGTTATTCCAAGGGCCTGTTTATCCCATAAGAATTTCCTTCATGGACTTTGACAACAGTGGTGTTTGTACTTTATCATGCAAAACCTAGAGTATACAATGCAGAAACAGAGGTCATAGGAAGTTCTTTTAAGAAGAGACTAGAGTCAGCCTTGATTTGGGAAGATCAGTGTTGATACAGTGGGGAAGATAGGCACCACAAGGGATGACTGGAGACTAGGGAGTAAGATTTTTATTTATTTATTTGTTTATTTACTTATTTATTTTTAAAGTTTTTATTTATTTTTAGAGAGAGAATACACGTGCGCTCGAGTGTGGAAGGGGCAGAGAGAGAGGGAGAAAGATAATCTCAAGCAGGCTCCATGCCATCAGTGCAGAGCCCCATGCAAGGCTCGATTTCACGAACTGTAAGATCGTGACCTGAGCTGACATCAAGAGTCAGACACTTAACCAGCTGAGCCACCCAGGTACCCCTGGGATTGAGATTCTTACTAATCAAAAAGAGAAGTAATGAAAATGAGAAATGTATCAGATCGAACTAGAATCTCTTTTGGAACACAGACGTTATCTTTTCTCTTTTAACTGAAAGTCGTCTGAACTTAGAATATAAAATATAAAAACTGGTTGTCTCATGTAAAAAAAAAAAGAATTTCCTTCATAAAGCATTTTTATATAGAAATCCAGAGTGAATTTTTTTATTTTAAACATTTACAGAGTTTAAGTTGTGCTAAACTTCTGATATACAGAAATGTGTATCCATATAACTATATAAACATACACATATAAATACATACAAACATAATTCATATCAATAGTAATATTTTGAGCTTTACCTATGAAATTAATTTCATTTTTGGTCAAATATTTCATCTTTATAATAAACCTAATCTGTTTATCAGAACCTTGAATCTATCTGAGGTAAGGAATATAATCCTGGGTAGGACTTGAATATGGTAGTGGAATGGTCAGAACTGCCCCTAACATCCCCATACAGGATGCTGTGGTACAGTTTAGAAAAGGGAGTCTGAGTGGACACAGTCATACACCAGTAAACTTGGCTTGGTGAGTGGAGCCCAGCAGGATTTCAGCTCTTGCTCACTGTCTCAGCCAGATGCCCTTATGCAGGGCATAACCTGCATATAGGTGGCAGTCCTGGAAGGGGCTGCTCAGTTGGGAGTGTGAGCAGAAAGTGGTGATCAGGCCACCCTTGTACTGCTTTACTCTTGTCTGAAAATGATTGATTCAATTTGTCTGGCTGAGTTTGGTCAGATAGTGGGTCCCTTCTGCTTCTAGCTACTTCTGTTGATCTGGTTGAAGAGGGAGATCTCCTTGAAATGGAAGATCATTTTCATGTTCAGGTGTGCACATGGCTATGCAGCCTCCAAGTGGTTTTTCAAGGCCTAATCTTAAGAAATAACCCAGTGTTCATTCGTGATTTCTAAAAATTATGCTGTCAAGCTGGCAGTAGGTGAGCTGTGTAATTTCTTTCTTTTAAGTGTCCTTAATCTTGAAGCACAAACCATAAGGAAGGCCTGTTCTAAAACTAAGATGAATTCATTACTAGGAGTGGGAGATGAATTCATTACTAGGAGTGGGAGATCAAACCATTGCTATTGGAGTCCTTGTCTTGACTGCCTTTAACCCCGGGGTAGTGTGGAGAGGCTGAGGGGAGAAGAGAGGAGCCAGTGGGCAATCTCTAGGCTGTGCTCTCACCCGAGGCCCGCGCACCAGAGGCCCAGGGCTGTGGACTTCTCCAGCCGATCCCTTGGTGAGGCAGGTGCCCTAGGTCTGCCCCCACCAGGCTAGCATCAAGGGCTCTGCCAGGTCCTCCCACTCCATCTGCTACTTCACGGCAGCCACAAGGCCGTGGGCCCAGGGGCATACTCGAGCCTGGTCTGCCCCTCCCCTAACCTCAAGTGAAGTTTTTATGCATCTATAGAGGCTTGGATTTTAGAATAATACTAAGTAATCATGATTTTGTGTTATAAGTTAGGGAGTAACTTGAGAATACTACTTTCTCCTTTTTTCAATGAAAGATCCCTTCAGAGCTTCTTAGTTCAGAAAGAAATGTTTTATTGGACATAGCAAAGGCATTGCCACCTTCACGTTATGGATATTCTCTTTTCCATTTTGGTCTCAGTAAGTTGTGTTGACTTATTTCAAATAATACTTCTTAGTCTTACCCAGTATGTTGCCTTTGGTTTCTCTATACAGACTGAGTAGTAGTAGTAGAAAATTGAGAGTAGTCATGAGTTCTTTTTTCTAGGAGAAGGTAGGAAAATGTGGAATCATCAAGTTTAGTTTTTGTATTGTGAAAGTCTGAGAAAAATGTTAAATCATAATTGCAAAAAATATCTTAAAAGAATCATGATATTGGCATATATGATGGTTTTGTTTAAACCATTACTCTCAGATTATTTATGAGTGTGACTCTTTTGGTTGAGATGAAATGAAAGATCTTGATTATAACTAGGCTTAAAAGAATCCATGTTCATATATAAGCAAATTTTGTTTTTGACTAGTTTGGTCTCTGGGTTTGGGGTTTTGATGCACTTTTATGAAAGTGAATTATGGTGTATATCTTACATAATTTATAGTAGCAGTAGCTATAGTATTGAAATTTGTAACCAAAGCCTAGAAAAATGATTTTTATTGGAGAAGACAGAGCACATACATTTACTTTCCTCTTTCCCTAAATCAACTAAAATGATATAAAAAGATTTAATGTTTATTTATTTTTGAAAGAGAGAGCTCGAGCAAGAGAGGGACAGAGAGAGAGAGACACACACACACAGAATTGGAAGCAGGCTCCAGGCTCTGAGCTGTCAGCACAGAGCCTGATGTGGGGATCGAACTCACGAACCATGAGATCATGACCTGAGCCTACGTGAGACACACTGAGCCACCTAGGCACCCCTAAAATTTTTTTAAAAACAGGACTTAAGGGGGAAGAGATAGGAGAAGAATTATGAATGCATTTTTGGAAGTTGGAAAGTAGAAAGACGTTTTCTACTTTCAAATGTCAGTGGTGACATTTGAGTGAATTAGCTGAATCCTAGACCCAGAGAGTGGGCAAAACTGTAAAGCAATCCAGTTTGCTTCACAGAATTCCCCCCAAAATAAGAAATTGGGAGCAGTTGTTTCTGGAAGTGAGGGTAAAGGTAGGGATTATATGTTAATCATCCCAAATTCTCCCCACTTGCCCCCAACTATGAGTAGTAGGATGACTGTATCTCCCTTACCCCAGCAGAATATTGGAGATTTATTCTGTATAGAACGTAAAAGAGATGATATCTTACTGAGGGATACCAGGCAGATACAAATGTTGGGAGTGCTATGTTGTTAACAAAGAGATTAAGTGAAAGACTATAAAGATAATGTTGAGATGCCTCATCTTTGCATCTACTTCAGGCCTTCTTCTGTCTCCTACTGAACTGCCAGGTTTGCAAATCAAGAGAGTCCACACCTGAGGAACAATCCAGATCCAGTGTAGATCATGAGGTATTGGTCTTGATATTGATATGTAATTGGATGAGTGTCTGGTAGTCTTAGGAGACTTTGGAAACCTGAAGCCAGATTGTGGACTCTGGTAGATTGTCTGCAAAGATGGGTGCCAGCAATTTCTTCCATTCCTATGTATACATGCCACTCCCACTGTCAAGTGGTAGAGTCTGTTTCTCCTACCCTTGAATCCCCTTGAATGGTTTTTCTCATTAGAAAGAGGCCATGAGAAGGAGAAGTAGCTATCTCAGCCAACAACTGGTACCAAGACTTCAGGCATGTGGTGAAACCATCATGAACATTTTGACCTTATTTGAACCACTCTAGCTGACATCATGTGGAGATGAGGGGAGACCTCCCTCCGCTGAGCACTCCTCAGATTTCTGACTCAAAGAATTGCATGGAAATAACATGGTTAGTGTTTTAAGATGCTAGGTTTTGGGCTTGTTATATAAAAATAGATAATGGGAATATCCAATATTTGAATATCATGAGTTTTAGAAAGAGAGAGAAATCATGAGATTATTAAAGAAAATTTACTTTAACAGAAGGATATAAGTTTCTTCTTATAGTATAATTATATAGAAGTATAATTGCTTCTGCTAAACTATCACTAGAAGCCACAAGAAAATTGAACAATGTCTTCAAAATTCTGAAGGAAAATGATTTCTATTTTTTTAATGTGTATTTATTTTGAGAGAGAGAAAGAGAGCACAAGTGGGGAGGAGTAGAGAGAGAGAGAGGGAGAGAAAGAATCCCAAGCAGGCCCCGTGCTGTCAGCACAGAGCCTGATGCAGGGCTCAATCCCAGAAACCTTGAGATCATGACCTGAGCCAAAACCAAGAGTCAGGTGCTCAAATTACTGAGCCACCCAGGTGCCCCTGAAGGAAAATGATTTCTAATCTAAAATACTGTGTTTGGTCAAATTATCTGTTAAATGTGAAAGTAGGCCAAAGATATTTTCATTCATGCAAGATCTCAAAAAAATTTTTTTTACTTCCATGGACCCAATTGCTGCTGGAGGGAGCTAGCCCAGAAGAGAGGCAGAAGTAATACTCTATGGTGCTGATGCCAGTATAATAGCTGTGTACAGTTCTAGGGAACAACCAATCCAGATTTGTGATGGGCCCAGTGCTCTGGAAGAGAGGAATCCATGAAGATAAATGAAATTCTTAAAACATCTTATGTATTTGCACACATCAAGAAGATATTTAAAATTTAGTAGAGTTGGGGTTGAATTCATTATGAGTGCAGCAGAAAATATTGAGGCTAAATACTGGAGAAGAAATAGGAACATGCACAGAGGCACATAAGAGACACAAATGTAAATCGAGTCTGTGAAGGAATGGAGTGAATGGTGCAAAGGTAACATTTAAAGAGGTAATCCCTAAGAATTTCTCCAAACTGTTGAAAGACATCAAGTCTCATATTTAAGAAGCACTGTGACCTACAAGCAGGAAAAATAGAAAACAAATCTCATTAGATATAATATAATAAAAATACTAAAAATCAAAGAAAGAGAAAATCTTTGCAAGTAGAGCCAGAGAGAGAGAGAGAGAGAGAAAGAAAGAGAGAGAGAGAGACAGAGACACTACAGTTGACCCTTGAACAACCCTTGAAAAATCCATGTATAACTTTTGTCTCTCCCAGGACTTAACTATGAATAGCTTATTGTTGACTAGAAGCCTTACAACATAACTAGTCAATTAACACATATTTTGTATTTGTATTATATACTGTATTCTTATAATAAAGTATGCTAGAGAAAAGAATGTTATTAAAATCATAAGAACAGATATACTCCTAGTACTGTACTGTATTTTTCAAAAGAAATCCATGTATAAGCAGACCCACACAGTTTAAACTAATGTTGTCCAAAGGTTAGCTCTATTTTCAAAGGAGCAAGAGTAAGTTGATAACTAATGGAAGCCAGATGACCATGGAATGACATCTTTCAGGTGCTGAAAAAAAATAACTGACAAGAAAGAATTACATATAAGATGAAAATTTCTGACAGTAGTCCAAAAGACAAGAGAAGAATAAATGGAGATTTTCTAGGATCCCAGTATTGTCTTTGAAGTAACAAAAATACTGACTTGTATTAGATATTATAAGTTAAGAATGTATTTGTGAATTCAAGAAAACCACGCAGAAGAGTAAAGGAACGTTCAACTAATAAAACCTTTGTGATTAATGCAAAAGAAGCCAAGAAAGGGAAAAAAAAGAACCATAAAACAGATAAAACAAATGAAAACCAAATTATAACATGGTAGAAGTAAATGCAAACATATTAGTTCTTACATTAAAGGTAAATGGTCTAAATACTAAATTTTAAGAATAAAGTTTACAATTGCATTAAAAATAAAGCCCACTGTATTCAGCTTAAAGGGGTATACCTTCAGTATGAAGACAGAAAGTCAGAAGAAAAAGGTGGGAAAAGATAATCTATGAATATCCTATTCCAATCAAAGGTGGCATTGCTTTAGTATCAGACAAAATGTATACAGCAGCCAAGAAACATTTTAAAGAGAAATCTTTTTTAATTGTTAAAAGATTATTTTAACAGAATGGGAAAATAATTCTAAATTTATATGTAACATATCTTTAGAACATATAGAGCAAAAGTGACAGAAATGAAAGAAAATGGAAAAATCTATACTCGGAGATTTTAACATAATTGTCTCAATGACTGATAGTACAAGAAGACAAAAATAAATCAAGATATACAATATCTAACCAATATGATTAATGAACTGATATAGTTGATATATCTAACAAATAATGCTGTTTTCTATTTTATTTCCTTTTGATGCATCAACCTAGAAACATTTTACTGTTCTGTGTGCCTAAACCATATTTTCTTAAATATATTAATAATAGCCATTTTGAAAAGTCTGTGTTTGAAAAGTAAAACATCTGAACTACCTGTGGGTTTGTTATTTCAAAACATTTTGGGGGGAGTTTTCAGTTATTTGACTCTGGATTGTTTTTTTGTTTTTGATTCCTCATAATATTTAAGTGAATGTTTAACATGGTGTTTTTAAAATTATAGAGACTCCTTTCAAAAATACTGTTTTTTTTTCTTCTGGCAAGAGGGTAGAGTATAGGCAGTTCACTTTAATCCTTTAAGGTTTGGTTTGAGGTTTTATTAAAGTTGATGTGTTTCAGTTTTGTCCTTACTCCTTTTGGGGTCTTACCTGAAAATCTGGGGCGTTTCCCAAGGCTACTAACGTTCCCAAATTCCTCAGCACTCCACAGTTGCTATAATACCTGCTTAGCTCATTAGCATCCCAGCTGCTACTTTTTGCTGGGTGTCTTGGAACCTTGCCCTGTATATGCAAAGCTTAGTAGCTATCAGACTTCTAGAGGGAAGATTCAATGCAGGTTTTTGGGGCTCATTTTCTTGCAGTTCCTCCTTCTCTAAGATTTTTGCCCTTGAAGTCTCAGTTGTTTTAGACTCATTGAATTCCAATATTAATTGAATCCAATATCTGTCTGTTTCAGCCAGACAGGACTGCTGGTTTCTGCTAGGACTCACTTCCCCTGCACTGTGAATTCAAAGTGTCTTCAGGGAAAAATTCTAGGGTGAATGTGGATCTCATGTTGTCCTTCTCTTTCCTCAAGAATTTTAGTTCCTTAAATCTTGCCTGTCTTGGTTGCTTTCCAGTGCCTTTAAATGGTTCAGTTATATAGCTTGTCTAGCTTCTATAGTTGTGTTTGGCACGAAGAGAGTTAACTTTGATACAGGCTACTTTGTCATGGTAGTAACTGTAAGTCCAAATAAAGATCCAAGCATACATGGAACATTTACCAAAATTGACACATGCAAAGCCATTAAACAAATTTCAAAAAATTTCAGATGATTGAATTCTTTATGTCTTGTTGAACACAATAGAATTATGTTAGAAATCAATTAAGAAAGAGCCATATACTTCAACAAATCGTGTTGGGAAAGCTGGACAGTGACATGCAGAAGAATGAAACTGGACCACTTTCTTACACCATCCACAAACTCAAAATGAATGAAAGACCTATCTGTAAGACAGGAAACCATCAAAATCCTAGAGGAGAAAACATGCAACAGTGTCTTTGATGTTGGCCACAAAACTTATTTGACGTTGTCTCCTAAGGCAAGGAAAATAAAAGCAAATGTGAACTATTGGGACCTCATCAAGATAAAAGATTTCTGCACATTGGAAACAAAACTAAAAAGCAACTGATGGAACGGGAGAAGATATTTGTAAATGACGTATCAGATAAAGGTTTAGTATCCAAAATCTATACAGAACTTATTAAACTCAACACCCACAAAAACAAATAATCCAGTGAAGAAATGGGCAGAAGACATGAATGACACTTTTCCAAAGAAGACATCCAGATGGCTAACAGACACGTGCAAAGATGCTCAACATCACTCATCATCAGGGAAATAAAAATTAAAACCACAATGAGATACCACCTTACACCTGTCAGAATGGCTAAAATTAATAGCTCAGGAAATAATAATGTTGGGGAAGAGGCAGAGTAAGGGGAACACTTTTGCACTGTTGTTGGGAATGCAAACTGGTTTAGCTACTCTGGAAAACAGTATGGAGTTTCCTCAGAAAGTTAAAGATAGAACTACCATACAACCCAGGCAATTGCACTACTAGGAATATTTCCAAAGGATACAAAAATGCTGCTTTGAAGGGGTACATACACCCCAATGTTTATAGCAGCACTATCAACAATAGCCAAATTATGGAAAGAGTCCACATGTCCAGTGACTGCTGGATGGATAAAAAAGATGTGCATATATATATATATATATATATGCACAATGGAATATTACTCAGCTATCAAAAACAGTGAAATCTTGTCATTTGCAATACCATATATGGAACTAGAGTGTATTATGGTAAGTGAAATAAAGAAAGACATCATATGATTTCACTTATATATGGAATTTAAGAAACAAAGGAGATGAACATAGGGGAGGGGGAAGAAAAATAAGATAAAAACAGAGAGGGAGGCAAACCATAAGAGACTTAAATATAGAGAACAGAGGGCTGCTGGAGGGGACATGGGTGGGGGGATGGGCTAAATGGGTGATGGGCATTAAGGAGGGCACTTGTTGGGATGAGTGCTGGGTGTTATATGTAAGTGATGAATCACTAAATTATACTCTTGAAACCAATACTACGCTATATGTTAACTAACTTGAATTTAAATTTAAAGAAGTAAAAGGATAGCCATATAATTCTCAGATTTTTGAAATTTTGGAATATATTTCTGAATAATCCATGAGTCAGAGAAGAAATCACAATGAAGATTAGAAAATGGGAATTGAATGAAAATGCACATTTAAAATCTTGTGGGTTTAAGGTAATGCTGTGCTTTGAGGAAAATTTCTAGCCTCAATTGCATATATTAGAAAAGAAGAAAACCTAAAATCCACATTTTTTGCCTATCTTCAGAAGTTAGAAGAGAACAGGTTAAATCCAAGGAACATAACGAAGGAAAAGATATAGGTGAGAACTGAGAAAATTAACAGAGCCAAAAGATAATTTTTCAAATAGACTAACAAAATTGACAGATTTCTAATACTGATAAAAAAAAAAGAGGAGACAAAGCGTAATACCCAGGTATGAAATAAGGACATCGGTAGAAATCCCTTGGATATTAAGAAGATAATAGGAGGATATAATGAACAATATTATATACTAAATTTAGAAACTTAGAGGAAATTGACAAATTTTTTGAAAAACACTAAGCAAACTTACATAGCAAGAATTAGAAAAGCTTGAAGAAACTTATTAATAAGTATTTTTTTTAAATGTGAGTCTATAATTAAACATTTTTTTGCAAAGAAAATTCCTGGTCAAGATGGTTTCACCTATGAATTCTTCCAAATATTTAAGGTAAAAATAACATTAATCACTTAGAAACTTTTACTGAGAATGAAAAAATGGAGCTTTTTTTATGATGCCAGTATAACCTTAATATCAAAACCTATCAAGGATATTATAAAATAGAACATTTTCTCTTAAACATTGATATAAAAATTATAAACAAAATATTAGTGAGTTAAATATAGTGATAAAAATGATAACACATCAGTCAGGTTGGCATAATTCTAATGCTTTTCAATTATTGGTTGTATTAATTTGTATTTGGTCCTACTTTATTAATGACATTTATAAAGTTTAAAAAATTGTACAAGTTCTTGGAGTGTAAAAACTATGATATGAAATACAGTTTTAAATTTTATGTACTTCTAAGATTATTCTGAATGCTTAGAAACTCTCTGACAGTTTAATTGCATGATTTGGTATTTTAAATAAGCATTCTTCATTATGGGAATGATTTTTCAATACAGTTTTTATTGAAGATTTCTTAAGGTAATTTGTTCATAGCTAATTTCTTAGTGTCTAAGAGACCTATGTTATAGTTTCTATTTTGATATACTCCTTTTTGACTTGCTTCAATCATTTCACTTTTTTCCTTATTACATGATAGTGTTTGTGTTGGCCATCATATTGGTTATGGACTGGGTCCAAGTATTAAGCAGTATTTCTATAAGGAAGCTTTGAAAGAGGAGTGTTTTTCTTTCCTTTAAAAAGAGGAGTGTTTTTCTTTCCTTTAAAAAGTGAAGTTATTAATCAAACTGCTCCTAAGGGTGAGCTTGTTAAATTAACTGGAAACTAAACTCTTTTATTAAACTTAATTTCACAATTTAGTGGGTTTTTTTGGCATGTCTGATTTTCATAAGGTTGATTATTTTTAATTTACATATATATATATTTTAAAAGACAAATATAATGTGAGAAATTTTTGAAATTTAAATACAGAAGACAATGGTCTCAGATTGGGTAGGATATGATTTAAGGTATAATATTAATTTTGTTGTTTACCATAGTGATATTGTTATATTTCTTAAAAAATCCTTTTAAAGACACATACTGAATATTTACCAGAGAAATGATAATGATGTCTAGGATTTGCTTTAAAATCTTTCAGGAAAAAACTATAAGGAGAACTAGATGAAATAAGAGTGGCAGAATATTGATAATTATTGAAGCTGGATGATTGGAAGATGGGGCTCATAATACTATTTTATCTATAATGTCTTTTAAAATATTCATAATAAAAAGTTAAAAAAGCACAAAACAATTTTAAATGTACTTTCTAGAGATTTCAAAGTCTAGACCTTTGAAATAAGTTACAGGTCTTTTTTTTCCTTTATTTTAAAATATACAGTACTAATACAGTCTTTGCATTTTATTTATTAAAATTTTTTAAAGTTTATTTATTTATTTTGAGAGAGAGGTGAGCACAGGGAGGGGCAGAGGGGGAGGGAGAGAGAGAATCCCAAGCAGGCTTTGCACTGTCAGCATTGAGCTTGGCGTGGGGCTCAGACCCATGAACCGTGAGATCATGACCTGGGCTGAAACCAAGAGTCAGATGCTCAACTGACGGAGTCATCCAGGTGTTCCAACAGTCATTGTATTTTAAAAAATAGGATAATGAGTTAACATTCCCAGTTATAAGAATGAGCATTTATTTTTTTCCCTTGAAATAAAATTCCTTTCCTTTAGTGAATCATTTTGAGGTATGGTCTTGATACTCATAAAAAAAAACGTAGTTTTCACAGTGATGTAGTTTTCAGTTTTTCAGAGATAAGTCTGAGAAATCAGCTTACTTTTTCCTGTTAATTTTTTTGCTTTTAATTTTTTATACCAAATTTGTTAAGATACAATTCATATACCATTCAATTCATCTATTTATAATTCATCTATTTTTAATATATTAACACATATGTAGTACCATAATCACAGTCAATGATAGAACATTTTCATCACCTCAAGAATATATGTCTTGGCAATGATTTTTTGGATTTGACACCAAAAAAAAAAAAAGCAACAAAAGCAAAAAATAAGTGGGACTACATCAAACTAAAGAGCAAAGGAAATCAACAAAATGAAGAGGTAACCTACAGAATGGAGAAACTACTTGCAAATCATATATCGGATTGGGGTTAATATCCAAAATATATAAAGAATTCATATAACTCTTTAGCAAAAAAAAGCAAACAATATAATTAAGAAATTGGCAGAGGATCTGAATAGACATTTTTCCAAAAATGTATCCAGCTAGCCTCAGGTACCCGAAAAGGGGCTCAACATCATTAATCATTAGGGAAAGGCAAATCAAAACCACAATGAGATATGACCTTACACCTGTCAGAATGGTTGTTACCAAATAGAGAACAAATGTTGGAGAGAATGTGGAGGAAACGGAATCTTTATACAGTGTTGGTGGGAATATAAATTGGTATAGCCACTATGGAAAGCCAGTATGGAGATTCTTCAGAAAATTAAAATAGGACTACCATATGATCCCACAATCCCACCTCTGGGTATATATCTGAAAGAAATGAAAACACTGATACCTGTATTCTATGTTCATAGCAACATTATTTACAATAGCCAAAACAGAAACAACTTAAGCGTCTATTGGTTGATGAGTGGATAAAGAACATGTGGTGTATATATATTTGAAAGTTGCTAAGAGTAAATCTTAGAAGTTCTTATCTCAAGAAAAATATTTGTAACTGTGTGAGGTGTTGGATATTTAATTAAACTTATTTTGGTAATCCTTTCTTGATATGTGCATATATCAAACAATATTTTGTACACCTTGAACTAATACGATGCTATATGTCAGTTATATCTCAGTAGAACTAGAAAGAAAAAAAATCTCATATCCTTTTCTTAACACCCTTGTAACCCTGCATCCCCCTATCCATTATTAGTATATAATATTTTCACTATATTGTCTTTAGCCATTCTGATAGATATAGAGTGATATCTCATTGTGGTTTTTAATTTGCATTTCTCTAATGGCTAATGATGTTGAATGTCTTTTGTTTACTTTTTTGCCATTTGTATATACCCTTCATTGTAATGTTTGTTCACATCTTTTGCCCATTTTCTACTTGGGCTGTCTGTAACACTACTGTTGAATTTTGAGAGTTCTTTATATATTCTAGACATCATTGGATATTTCCTACAAGTCTTTTGTTTATCTTTTTATTCTCTTCACATTCTTTTGCAGGGGAAAAATTTTCAATTTTGATGAGGTCCATGAGGCCTACCTATGGATCATGCTTTTGGTGTCAATAAGAACTCATTATCTAGCCATACGTTTGAAAGATTTCTTGTTTTTTTTTTTCTAAAAGTTTTATAGTCTTACATCTTAAATTAGTGATACTTTTTGAGTGAATTTTTGGGTGAAGTGTGAGTTTTAGATTTGCCTTGGTCATCTTGTTACTCTACCACCATTTTTTGGAAATTCTCTTGAAATTTTATCAAAAGTCAGTTGGGCATATTTGTGTGGGTGTATTTCTGGGTTTTAAAGTAGTCTATTTCATTGATCTATGCGTCTGCTGTTCCATCCACTGTACTGTCCTGATTGCTCTCGCTCTGTGGTATGCCTTAACATTGATTAGAGTGATTACTTTTACTTTATTCCTTTTTTAAAAAATTCTTTTTAGCTCTTTTAGGTTTTATGTCTTTCTATATACATTTTAGAGTAAGCTTTTCTAATGTTTAAAAAATGTTGCTGGTGTTCTGGTAGAAATTACATTATGCTGTTGTAATCATTTTAGAGAGAATTGACACTTTTACGATGCTGAATTTTCTAATCAGCATTCATTTTTTAATGAACATGGTATGTCCTTCTATTTAATAGGTCTTCTCTTTTTTTTATCAGCCTTTTGTAGTTTTTAGGATACACATACTGTACCTTTTTTCTTAGACTTATTACTAAAGATTTCATTTTCTTTAGTGTAAACTTAAATTATTTTAAATTTCAGTTGTCACATGTTCACTGTTAGTATATACAAATGCAGTGGATTTGTTCATTGACTTGAATCCCATAGCATTACTGAATTTATGTAATAATTCTGGAATTTTCATGTAATTTCTTGGAATATTCTATGTAGACAATCATGTCATCCGAAAATAGGGACAGTTTTATTTCTTCCTTTCCTTCCCTCCCTACCCCCACATCCCATGCCTTTTTGTATTGTCTAGGACTTCCAGTACTATGTTGAAGAAGTATGTGAGAGGAGATATCCTTTTCTTGTTCCAGATCATGGGGGAAATTATTCATTCATTCTTGCACCATTAATTATATGTTAGCTGTAGGTTTTTTGTCGATGGCTTTTTATTGAGTTCCCCTGTAGTATAGCTTAATGAATTTTTCTCATAAATGGATATTAGATTTTGTGAAATACTTTTTCTGCATCAGTCAGTAGGATCATATGATTCTGTATAGTCGGTGGACAGTAGTGAATTACATTGATTTTTTTTTGGAATGTTGAACCAGGTTTGCATACCTATAATTAATTCTACTTGCTAATGGTTTGTAATTCTTTTTATACATTGCTGAATTTGATATGCTGATATTTTGTTGAAGAGTTTTACATCTAAGTTCATGAGAAATATTATTTAGTTCTACTTTTATGTACTGACTTTGTGTGTTTTTGTACCAAGGTAAAACTGGCTTTGGTACTGGGAGGTGTTCTCATCTTCTATTTCCTGGAATAGTTGTATAAAATTTTAAAATCCTTTTAAAAGTGTTTCATAGAATTTACCAGAGAAGCCATCTGGGCCTGGAATCTTGGGGGGAATTTTTAAAGTAAAAATTCATCTTTAACAATTATGAGACTATTTAGATAGTCTGTTTTCATTTTGGTTGAGTTTTGTAAGTTTGTGTTTATTGTAGAATTGGTTCATTAAAGTTTATTTTATAGAATGAATATGGTCTGTCATACTGAACGTTCTGTATATATTTGGGAAAAAAACATTTTTACTGTTGTTGAATGGACTGTTTTGTATATGCTATTATATCAAGTTGGTTGGTTGTATGTTCAATTCTTCTATACACTTGCTGATTTTCTACCTGGTTCTATCAGTCCCTGGGAGGGAGTTAGAAGTCCCCAGCTATATTGTGGATCTTTCTCTTTTTTGTTTCATCCTTATCAGTTTTTTCTCTGTGTACCTTGAGTTTGTATTGTTTGGTGTATACATATTTAGGAATGTATATCTTCACCGTGCAATTTTTTTTATCATTATATAATGTCTTTATTTCTTTAGTGATTTTTTCACTCTGAAGTCTACTTTATATGATATTAATATAACTACTCCTGCTTTCTTCAGCATTTGCATGTTGTATCTTTTTCTGTCCTTTCACTTTGAACTTACCTGTGACCTTGTATTTAAGTGAATTTCTTATATATAACATATAGTTCAATGGTATTTTTTAAAATATATATGTGAGAGAGCACAAGTGAGGGAAGGGCAGAGAGGGAGGGGCAGAGAATCCAAAGCAGACTCTGTGCTGACATACAGTCAAATGTATGTTACTAGTACTAGGGTAGAGGAAAGAACTTGGATTTTGGAGGTAGGCCTATGTTTGGATTCTGAAGGATGGAGGTGGAGGGCAGTTTTTATGTAGCCACTGGGACATGGACACCAGAACCAATTTGCCTAAACTTGCACCTTGGCTTTACCTTTACTAGATGTGTGACCTTGGGGAAATTACTTTACCTCTCTTTGTCTCATTTTTTTTCAGTGATAAATGGGTAAGTGAAATGACAAATGTTAAGTTTTATCAATGATAAAATTGGGATGATGGTATTCATATTATAGGGTTGTGAAGATTAAGAGTTACTGTATGTAGAACACTTGGAACAGTGCTAGCACACAGTACACACTATATAAATGTTTATTATTACTTTCTGACTCTGTGGCCTTATGTCAGTCTTAATCTGAATCTCAGTTTTGTCATTTGTAAAACACGGAAAATCATACCAGCCCCACAGGGTAGTTTTAATAGACATTATACATGCACATACACACACACATTGCACCTTGTATAATTAGTGTCTTATTTATATATTAATATAGGAATTAGATTGGAAAAAGTTTTTATTTTATAAGTTTTGAAAATTTTTATCATCTAAAGAAATCTTGATTTATTTCCTTCCCTCAATTGCATAGAACGGAAAGATGCTGAAGGATGGGAGACTGTTCAGAGGGGAAGGCCTGTTCGCTCACGATCAACAGCAGTGATGACAAAAGTTTCAGTAGCAACAGAAACATTAAGGTCAAAGGATGACAGTGATAAAGAAAATATACAACTTTTACCTGATGAAAGCATTCAAAAAGGTGAATTTGATGGAGATGGACCTTCTAATACTATAGAATCTCGGTCCAAAGACTCATTACACTCTTGTGACCATCCTCTTGCTGAAAGAACCCAGGTAGTACATTTTGAAAATCCTTTTACTACCTTTTTATAAGGGATATGTCGATGCTAGAATGTCTTATTTTCCTACTTCATTTTTAACTTTTTATTGTAAAAAAATTCAGATCTCCAGAAAAGGTGCAAAAATGAACAATATACTCTCCTATATTCTTTACCTAGATTCACAGATTAACATTTTGCCTCATTTTTTTCTTTTTTCTTCTTTCTTCATACTTACATGCCACACACATGTATACTAAATGGTATGCAAACATCATAACCATTCACCTTCATTATAGCATGTATCTACAAAGAATAAAGAAACTCTTACTTAACCATTTTAATTGTAAAATTCAGGGAATTTGATATCTATATAGTATTTTCATCTAATTTATAATTCATATTCATGTACCTGTAATTTATTGATAGAATTTTTAAAATTTATTTATTTTGAGAGGGGGAAGGGCAGAGAGAGAGAGGGAGAGGGAGAGACAGAGAACCCCAAGCAGGCTCCACACTGGTAGTGCGGAGCCTGATGAGGGGCTTGAACTCATGAACCATGAGATCATGACCTGAGCCAAAGTTGGATGCTTAACCAACTGAGCCACCCAGGTGCCCTTCATGGAATTTTTTCCCTGAGCCAGGATCGAATCTAGAATCACACATTATAAATTTAGCTTTGTTTCTTTAACATCTTTCACCAGGGACAGTTTTTCAGTTTATCTTTGTCTTTTCTGACATTAATGTTTTTGAAGAATACATTGCATTACTTTTTTTGTAAAATGTCCTTCAGTTAGTTCATTATCCAAGTTAGCTTATGCATTTTTGACAGAAACAAAGTGATTGTCCTTAGCGTCACATCTAGAGGCATAATATTAATTTTCCCAACTTTGTTGTTAATTTCAATTACTTGGTTTAAATGTGGTCTACTGCTTCATTTGGAGTGTTATTAAAAATGGTGATGAAAGTAAGGATCATTTTGAACTTGCTCTCCTTTTACATCCTGCAATTCAAGTATAGAGTCATTTGCCAGTATTTAATATAATTCTTTAAAGATGCTATTCTCAGTATTTCTGCTGTTAGTCCATTTGAAATTTATTTTACTTATTTGATGAAGGAATGCATTTTTTAGGTATTTGTTTATATAAAAATATATGTTCAATTAATATAATTTCATGTAAAATGAAATATAAGAGATTCTTTATATGATACAGGGGCTAAGTAAAAAATTATAAAATAGTTATTGCTCAGTTTAGAAAAGTATTTCTGCTTTAAAGTTTTCTCTTTTTACCTCTAAGATATTTATTTTTGTTGGAAACTAATCAACTTCCATGTTTTTCTTCTTAATGATGATAATGGCTTTTAATTTTACATTGTGCCTGATGTTTTGTAACTCCTTAATGTATGTATGTTTTATGCTCATGTGAGATTGGACGCTCCTTGTGAGCAGTATCTTATGTTCCCGTTAATTTACAGCATTATAGAGCAGAATCCTAGACACAGGAAATAATAAATACTTTTGTTGGATATACCTTTTCAGAAACTTGTTAATATAGGTAAACTTGATGTAGAAATCTTTTTGTATCACTTAACAAACATAGCATTTTTGCTAACATATATTTTAGCTATAAACTTTCACAATTTAAAAATTACACTGGTTTTGTGTAATGAATAAACTTATATGATTTGGGATTTTAGGAATAATCCATACATGCAACTTTGAGTAATTGAACTATTGCTAAAATATTTCCATATAAAAAGTTCACTGCTCTTGGTGTCCAAGCTAATGATAGTATTTGTTTTTTCCACTGTCATCCTAAAAATGGAAATAACATATTTTATATTTTTTCAACATTACTTTATAGTTTAGCTTTGATTTTACTGTATAAGTGATACTGATTTTTTAATAAACAGCATTGACTATATTGTAAACATCAGTAATGCTAATGTAAATATTGCCAAGAAGATTATAAACTGTGGTGAATGATGTATAGATAATGTTGATAGCGATGTAAATAATGTGATACAACTTAAATAATACTTACACGAAAATCGGCACTTTGGGACACTTTAATTTTTGACCAATAGTAGAATTTTGAAAGTAGTTTGTAAGACATGACCAAGTTTCATATTTATATAATTAATCAATCAAATTGGGAGTTTCATGGCCACTGCAGTGTTTATCTAATATTTATTTAAATAGTGATGTGAGTGAGTTTCAGATTCACAATTTTAGATTTTTAGTTCTACTTGTAGCTCATTACTCTGAGTATAATTAGAAAACACAGCACTATTCTTTCTGTGTTCTGTTACAAAGTGAAAATAAAAACTTGCTTCTATTTACTAAAGTAGGAAGTTTTTAAAAATTGGATATTTGGCTTAAGATAGTATTTTATTTGACTTAGATGATTTTCCTTTTTTGTCGGTTATGTGTTAAATATTTCTAAAGGATTGAAATCTAAATAGGATTGCATGCTCAGATATACTATACTTTTTATGGTATATTTCTAAGATCTGCGAATTGATACTGTGTACCATGTGGTTTTACATGAAAGATATTTGAGGTTTGTTAATGTTATCTAAAGAGAACAAGTATCTTGTTTTGAGTAAAATGCCCTGAAATATATATTTTGGTGGAAAGTGCCTTCATTTGATATTGGCAATCTTTGCAAAAACCACGTAAATACCTTGTTATTTGAATATAAGACAAAGTATTATACTTGTGACTAGAATTTTCTTTAGTGAAGTGCTCATCAAGAATTAGCCTACTAAAATAAAAATGTAATTACAATATAGCTTAATTTCATAAAGCATTTCAAGTTAGTGCCCTGTACATAGTGGTGTGCAAATAAAATCTGTGCTACTTAATGGGTTCTTTTTCTTACACTTGAAACATAGAAAAAGCTACTGCTTTAGTTGATAGGTTTAGTATAATCATTTTTCTACAATGGAGTAGTTTGTGGGTATTTTTTATTATCTCTGATTCATTCTGCAAATGTGTTTTGTTAGCTTACAGTGAATACATTGGATGATGTCAAGAGCTCTGGCAGTAGTACTTTACAAGACCATTCTATGCGAACTTCTGAAATACCTGCTGTTCACATTGATATAGAATGTGTTTCAATTATTCAGCAAACTGATACGCCTCCTTTGCAAGCAAATGACATATTTTCAGCAGAGAAAGCAGGGATAGAAAGTGAAATGGACCCTTCAGATATTTCAAATGTGAGTGCTGCTAACTTGGTAAGAACAACTTATCAGAATTCTGAGTAAATATATTAAAGAGGCATAAACTCTAATAATAAATTGTGTTACTTTACACTATAAAGTATTTTGTACATGTTTTTCTTTTTAACATTTTATTCTTAGAGCAAGCTTTGAGATGCTTCTCATTTTATAGAGGAAGAAAATGAGACTGTCCAAGTTAAATAACTGTTGCTAAAATCATTCATTTTGTGATTTGATGAAATGTTTTTTCGTCTGGCGTTAAGAAACTAAACCAGTAACAATAAAGTCTTCCATGCAACATCTAGCACTCTGATGGATGGAAAATGTTGCCTACCGGACTTTTAAAACTTCTCTTAATAGAGTACTTTAGATAGCCTCTGTCATTTGCTTGGAATTGGTCTTTAAGATTAAATTTATATACCATCCCTATTACAAAACCTTTAAAAATGTGTTGATTTGGAATTAGTTTTATGTTTTTAGATGACTACTTATTTGTCCTCATGTCTTTCTATTTCCCACTTTAGTATAAGATACTTGACCTGAGGATAATCCAGAATGGGTCATTCTAGTTGAAAAGTAACTTTCAGAAGAAATAGGCACACATAAAAAATTGCTGAGGAAAAATCATTCAAATTTTATTTTATTTTGTTATTTATTTTGAGAGAGAGAGAGCACTCATGTGTGCAAGTGGGGAAGAGGCAGAGAGAGAGAGGAAGAGAGAGAGTCTTAAGTAAGCTCCACACTGTCGCGAGACTTGATCTCACAAACCATGAGATCATGACATGAGCTGAAATCAAGTCAGATGCTTAACCAACTGAGCCACACAGGTGCCCCATCAAATTTTATTTTTTAAATGGCCACTGTATACTGTACTTTCCTTAAAAACTTAATGCCTTACCATGCCAAAATATGCTATCAACAGATAGTATTAGGTCAAATTATGTATCTTAGAGAGATAATAACACTAGACATCAATGAAAGTTGATATGGTTGTTTAAGGGAAAAATAAGGGCTGTAGTAATAAGAAAAACATTTAAGTTTTAAAATAAGAAATACAGAGCAAATTATATTTTAACTTGGCTCTTTCAGTGTGACTGTTCTTAAAGGTTGAACATAATTATGATCATGTAGGTTTAATGTATGGGATAGGAATTGGTCATATTTATATTTTTATTTTTATAGCTAGGTATCACATTTCATTATGTTGCAAATTGATTCTGTGAGAATCAAATTTCAGAAGAGGAAAAAGATCATACTTAAATAAGCATTAAATAGTTATTTAAAAATTCTTTCATCCATTTTATTTTGATCACATATATAAATAAGCTTGTGGTAGAACATTAAAAACTCTTGGTTATTTTAAGGATCAAGTTTACATACTTTACATACTCTGCTTTCAATATGAATATTAGTATATTCTTAGAGTTCTTAGAGGAATTTTAACTAAACCAAGATTTTGAAAACCTTTTGCTTTTGGATTTGTCTTGGTGGAGCTAAATCTTTGGATTGCTCTCTACTACCTCATTGTTTAGGTTCTTAGTGGGGGGTTGTAGAGAATTGTTGCCTGTGATGACAGAACTGTTTTCTTTTCTTTCTCAATACAGTAGTCCTGTAGCTAGTTAAAGGTAAAAAAAAATTCTGCAGTTTTCTTATTCAACAGAAATTTTGGTAGAAAATGACTGTTCGAACTTTTCTATTTAAGCTCAACTGTTGCCATTGTTGTTTAAAATGTGCTAATATAAAATCTAGCTACAGTGGATCTGTGTTTTTAGATTTACTAAAACTTAAAATTTTTTTTACAGTTTATTTATTTTGAGAGAGAGAGCACAAGCTGGGGAGGGGCAGAGAAAGAGGAAGAGAGAGAGAATCCCAAGCAGGCTCCATACTGTCAGTGCAGAGCTCATCACGGGGCTTAATCCCACGAGCCTTGAGATCATGACCTGAGCCGAAATCAAGAGTCAGATGTTCAACTGACTGAGCCACCCAGGCGTCCCTAAAATTTCAAATTTTAATGAAAATTTGGAAATTAAAAAATAATGATGTATGTAGACATTTGTGTGAATTTCATAGTGTGAAAATAATAAAAGTTGTATATGGATAATTGAATCATTATTTCATCCATAAGTTCTACTACTACCTGAAAGTCTTTTCAGGTCTTGAGAGAGTAAATAGAAATGTACTCTGGGGAAGATAAAATTGAGAGAGCAAATAGGCTCATGTGAGAACTTTCCTTCTGTAGAGTTAAATATATTCAACTTTAATATTTGGATTTTTAAATTGTTCTTAAGTTGTAAGATCTTTGTTGCACATTAGCAGCAGTCAGTTTGTATAATATTCTGGGGTTTTATAGAGAAAAAGCTTATAATGCAAGAATTCGTCTCTCCTCTAAACTCCCTTCCTCCCTCTATTCCCCAGGGCCAATCTTCTATATTTTAGCAGGGAGATTATCAAGAGGGGAAGTGGAAGTGAGGGGAAGGGGAAGCTTTAAAAAAGATCCCAGTGCCCAGGCTATACTCCAGACCAATTCAGTTGTAAGTTGGGACTCAAGCATTTGCATATTTTAATGTGATCGTATATAATCAGTATACCTATTGAGGTATAATTGATTTTCAGTGAACTTCACGTATCTACAATACAGAAATTGTTAACATTTTGATGTGTTTATACCTATTAAAAGCCTCACCTCAATCAAGGTAATGAACATATTACTTGCCTCTGAAAGTTTTCAGATTTCCCTTGGTAAACCCTCCTTTCTGATCTTCCCTGTATTTTCTTTTCAGGTCTTCATTATTCTGCTGTCATTATATATTGATGGGCATTTTTAGAACTTTATGTAAATTGAGTAATATCTTTTGTTTGGCCTCTTTTACTCAGTGTAATTATTTTGAGGTTCATCCATGTAGTTGTATCTATTAATAGCTCATTCTTTTTACTGTCTTTATGAGTAGTCTGTTGTATGCGTGTAACGTAGTTTATGTTCATCTTTTCAGTTGTAGACAGATGTTTGAGTTGTTTCTAGTACTCTATTATGAGTAATGGCACCATGAATGTTTGTCTTTGTTTTGAGCATATGTTTTCATTTCTTCTGCCAAAATACCTTGAGGTCAATTTTGTTGATAGTATTGTTCAGGTCTCCTAGATCCACACCAGTTTTCAGTACATGTTCTATCAGCTGAGAGGGGGTATTGAAATCTCTGAATATAACTGTGAAACTATTTATTTTTTTAAACAATTTTATTGAGATAAAATGTACATAACATACAATTTACCCATTTAAGTTTTACAATTCAGTGTTTTTTAGTGTATTCACAGACTTGTGTAACAGTCACCTTATCAGTTTTAGAGCACTTTCATCGCTGCAGAAAGAAACCCAGTACCCATTAGCAGTCCCTCCCTTTCACCCCACCCTTCCTGCCCTAGACAACCACAGATCTGCTTCCCGTCTCTGTGCCTTTGTCTGTTCTGAACATTTCATGGGAATGGAATACAATATGTGATCTTTTGTGACTGGCTTCTTTCAGAACTGGATGTGGTGTTTTCAACGTTCATTGATGTTTTAGACTGTGTCAGTACTTCATTCCTTTTTGTGGCCAAATAATATTTCATTGTATGGGTATGCCACGTGTTATCCATTCATCAGTTGATGGATGTTTGGGCTGTCTCCATATTTTGGTGTTATGAATAATGATGCTTAAATATTTGTATATAAGTTTCTGTATGGATATATGGTTTCATTTCTCCTGGGTAAATATCAGTGAGTGGAATTGTTGGTTCATATGGTAACTTTACGTTTAACCTTTTTGAGGAATTATCAGACTGTTTTCCAAACTGGCTGCACCATTTTACATTCCCAGTAGGTATATTTACTTTTGCAGTTCAATCCATTTTTGTTTCATGTATTTTGATGGTCTGTTATTAACTCCATAAATGTTTAGGTTTGCTTTGTCCTTTTGATGAATTAACCCTTTTATCATTATGAAATGACCTTTCTTATTCCTTCTGATATTTTTGCTCTGAAATCTCCTGTGTCTGATATTAATATTTCAGTTTTCTTTTGATTAATGTTAGTATATTAGCACTTTTACTTGTAATCTGTTTATATTCTCATAGTTAAATTTCTTACGGGCAGCATATGTCTGGGTCTTGCTTTTTACCCAGTTTGACAGTGTCTATTACTTGAGGTATTCAGACTATTCCAGCCTAAATTATTGATTATTAATATGGTTCCTTTACATATACTATCTTACCATTTGTTTTCTCTTCGACTTACCTGTTCTTCACTCCCTTTTACTCCTTTTTCTCCCTTCTTTTGGATTATGTTTGATAATTCCATTTTATCTTCTTTGTTGGCTTATCAGTCATAAATCTTTGTTTTGTTATTTCAATGTTTACTTTAGGGTTTCTAGTACACAATTTTAGCTTGTCATGTGGATTTATTAAATAATGATTCTGATACATATTATTTGTATTTTTTCTAATGCATATTTTTAAGTTAGGTATATATGTTTAGAAAGTAACATCACCATTCCAGAATAAAATCTTTATGTATTCCCTTTATAGTATTTTTCTTTTGTTTTAAAGATACTTGATCTACAACTGTTTTGAATTTTGGCACTCAAATGCAATTCATACTTTGACATTAATAATACCTGTTATTTGTATAACTTCACAGTTTCTCATACACAGCAGCAGCCTGATGATGAAGGTAAGTCATGGAATATTGTACCATTTTATAGAGCCTATACAAAATAGGCTCTTGGTTTTAAGAAGCTTCCCAGTCACACAGGTAGCAAGTTGAACTTACATTGAACCCCATGTTTTATAATTCTGAATCAATGCTATTTTATGTATACTGTTGAGTGTGTTATTAGTACATAAAGAAATGATTACTTTTCACTTAATTGATGATTCTTTGGTTTGTTTGTTTTTAACTTTATAGTCCATGGCAGAAGTTCTTGCTAAAAAAGAAGAGCTAGCAGATCGTCTAGAAAAGGCCAATGAAGAAGCCATTGCTAGTGCTATTGCTGAAGAGGAGCAGTTAACCAGAGAAATTGAAGCAGAGGAAAACAATGATATTAATATTGAAACTGACAACGACAGTGATTTTTCTGTGAGCTTTATTTTTAAAATTTAAAATTTTTATTTTTTATTTTTTAAAAATTCCAGTATAGTTAACAAACCGTGTTGTATTAATTTCAGGTGTAATATAGTGATTCAGCAATTCTGTACATCTTGACTCAGTGCTCAGCATAAGTGTACCCTTAATCCTCTTCACCTATTTCACTCATTCCCCTATCTCCCCTCTCATATGCTTTATTTTAAATGAGCGCCCTCAGGTAAAGGTATTTTTTCTTACCAACAAGAACAGTTTTTATTTGACGCATACTTCAAAATACATGGTTCTAAAAGATGCGTTTAAAACATTCCATCCAAGAAAAATAGAAGAGACTTTTTTTTTAAGTACTCACAGAAAAATCTCTTGGTTAAATCACATAAAAAGAGACATAACAAATATTATAAATTTAAGAAGACAAGTCATACCAAGTATATCTTCATTTACAATGGTACAAAACTAAAGATCAACAATAAAACAAAGCTGGAAAATCTATAATGTAAATATTAAATATTTAATGTGTAGATATTAACACTTTACTGCACAAGCAATAGGCCAAATAAGAAACCCAATGGCAAATGAAGATATGTCTCAAAACATATATTTCACTGTATTTTGCAAATTTGATTACAGTATGTCTTGGTGTTGGCCTGCTTTTGTTGATTTTGATAGGAGTTCCCTGTGCCTCCTGGATCTTGATGTCTGTTTCCTCTCCCAGATTAGTGAATTTTTCTGCTATTATTTCTTGAAATAATTTTCTGCTTCCTTTTTCCCTCTCTTCTGGGACTCCTCTGATACAAATGTTTTTATATTTGATGGGGTCACTGAGTTCCCTAAGTCTTTTCTTGTATTGCATAACTATTCTTTCCTTTATTCAGCTTCCTTATTGTTGATTATTTTATCTTTTAGGTCACTAATTCATTCCTTTGCTTTTTCCAGCCTGCTGTGCATTGCGTCAAGTCTGTTTCCTATCTTGTTTATTTCATTCTTCATCTCTGGTTGATTCTTTCTTTAACTCTTGTATCTCTGTTGTAAAGGTCACACTGATGTCTTCTATTCTTTTCTCACGCCCAGTGAGTATCCTTATGATTATTGCTTTAAATTCTCCATCAGGCATGTTACTTATATCTGTTTTGCTTAGATCTCTGGTTATGGCCTTATCTTGTTTTCATTTGGGATAAATTCCTCTGCCTTGGCATTTTATCTGTGTATCTGCCTTCTTCTCTGTGTTAGAAAAGCCAGGTATGTCTCCTTCTCCTGAAAGTAATGGTCTTATGAAGAAGAGGTCATGTATTGCTCAGGGCCTGGAGCTTCAGGGAGTGGCTCCTGTGTGTGCTACACATGCTTTAACTGTTGTGTTTTGGCTGTTCTATCCATCAGGCCAGTTGTCTGTAGATCCTCTCCTTGCCTGCTAGGGCAGTGTTTGGTCCCTGGTCTGAATGTGATAAGTTTTAACTAGATGTACTCTGGTGTGTTTGAGCATTAAGACCTGACACCAACTCCACCAGAACCAAGGTCTTATAGAACTCTCTGGTCAGGAGATGTGGTGTGGGCAGGAGTTTGTTCTGGAGAGGGGACCACATGCTGGGGCTGAGGCAAGCTTGACTGAGAAGGGCAGTCCCGCCAGAGCACAGAGGTGTGGGGCTAGGTGTAAGCAAGTTAGGCAGCCAATGTTGGCACTGAGCTGCTTCCCTCAGATGGCCTTGTGTTTATACTGAGGGGTGTTGTAGGGAAATGGCTTCAGCCAGCTTCTTTGTTCTTGGACAAGAGTCTCCATGAATGTTGCCTCTCTGGGAAACACTCCTAGAATAGTGAATAATCACTGTGTGCCCCAGGTGTTCTTCAGATCACTGTTTCCACACTGACTCCCCCTGGGGTTGTTTGCCTGCCTCTTCTCCAGGAGGAAGGCTGTGCCCTCTGAGCCCAGCTAAGCCTGTGGACCTTTAAAACTCCGAGCTTTAAACCCTACTGGTTGTAAGAACTCAGAAAATTCAGTCCCCTCTCGTTTTCCAAGCTAGTGGCTTTGGGGAAACATTCTCCTTGTATGTTCCTGGACTTTCTCTCTCTCTCTCTCTCTCTCTCTCTCTCTCTCTCTCTCTCTCCCTTCCTCATGGTCACAGCTCCCTCCTGTCTACAGCACCCATGATCTGTTTCTCCCCTAAACCATGACTGCACTTCCCACTTTCTTTGGTATGGTCTCTTCTCTCTTTACTTGTAGAGTTTGTCCTGTCAGTCTTCAGGCTGATTTCAGGGGTATTTAGGATGATTTGATAGTTACCTAGTTGTGTTTCTGAGACAAGATGAGCCTAGGGTCCTCCTGCTTCACCGCTATTTTGGGTTCTTTCTGTGAGCTTTCAGAATTTTTAGCATAATTGTTCAAAAATTGCATTTATAAATAAAATTCTTAGGGCCAGAAGGACTTAGAGTTCATACAAAAACAATAGGAAATCTTTTTTTAGCACTTTACCATGACAGAGTATTTTTATATATAATGCAGTTGACAAGTTGCAAGTTGTTATTTTCATTTTACAAATCCAGAAATTGAATCTTGGAAAAAGTAAGAACTCACCATTTACTCACATTGTAATTGCAGAGGTTGAAATAGAATCTAAGGTATTTACTTTTTTTCTGTTCCACTAATAAAAAGCAAATGATACATACCTTGCTGTCACTAAGCATTCAGGATATGTATGTTGATAAGAGGGATTTCTTACAGAATGAAAGTAATTGTAAATGTTTTAAATATTTTTCTATTTTTCTATATTCTAAATTTTAATGCCCAGTGAATAATCTTGAGCTCTTCTGATGTGTACTATGAGTTTGGCAGAGTTACATAGTAATAGCATCAGTAAATTTACTTGATTTGGCTCTGCTGTTAATGACAAGTAGTTTTGTCTCCTTTTAAAATGTATAGATTATACTATTTTAACTTGGTGATTATTGTAACTATGAGAGGTATATAGCTTTTTTCTGGTTTTGAACTGTTTGTTAAATGTCTATTAACAGGTAAGAAAATTACATCTACAGTTCGTTTTTAAGATGATAATTGTGTTCAAATATTTGTTTTTCACTTTTCTTTATTGCATTTTAGGCCAGCATGGGCAGTGGGAGTGTATCTTTCTGTGGTATGTCTATGGACTGGAATGATGTCCTTGCAGATTATGAAGGTATTATGTGTGTATGTATGTGTGTATGCTGTGTGCATTGTCTGTGTGCAATTAGAGGGGTTTAAAATAGATTATCTTATTACATGAAGTTTATATGTGTAAAATAAGTAATTTACAGTGGGAATGCTGATGCCTTTTAAAAGTCTGTTCTCAAATGTTGGTTTTATAGAACTATGTGGTTAAATAGTAATGGTGGTTTTCTTTTTTTCTTGGCAGCTCGTGAAACTTGGCGCCAAAATACATCCTGGGGGGATATTGTAGAGGAGGAACCTGCAAGACCTCCAGGCCATGGAATTCACATGCATGAAAAACTTTCCTCACCATCTCGTAAAAGGTCTGACCTTTGAAAATTAATTTGAAATGTTTCACAAGGGGAAAACTGACCATTCTTTAGTAAAATTGCTTTACAACATTTTAAGACATATTATTCAGGATACTTACAGATCCATTGAAAAGTGACAATGTTTTCCTGAAATGTTAGGCCAAAATTAGTTTTGTATACTTTTTGTATTTATTTTAAGAATGTTGAAGACTAAAGAAAATATTTTTGGCTTTATCATGTAAACATTTGTGTCTTCTATTCATTTGTTTGTGTTAATAGAACAATTGCAGAATCTAAGAAAAAACATGAAGAAAAACAAATGAAAGCACAGCAGCTAAGGGAAAAGTTACGTGAAGAGAAAACATTAAAGCTTCAGAAATTATTAGAAAGGGTGAGTTTTCAATCTTTAGAACATTCTGACAGCCTTAAATTGATGGGCTCATTTTTAACTCGACTGTTTTTTGGGTCTAAGAGAAGCTAGCATAACTGTAAAAATTAACTTTTTTAGGAAACAAAAGCATTTCTACCTATTGAATTACAGAAGGTTTACCTACAAAAAAAATTGACATTTCTAAATTAGCTAGTAAATTGATGTTTGCAGAGTTGGCATGGATTATCGAAACTGCACTTTTTTTGTTATTTCATTGGGGTATTTCTTTGGGGAGTCTTGTGGACAGTGTAGAATGAATTGGTAGGACAGTTTTGAGCTTTAGATTAGCAGGTTTGAATTAAGTGGGGACACTAATTGAATTTATGAAAGAGATTTTTAGAATATTTAAAGCAGTGCAACCTCTGGTCAGTGTGATACAGTGGAAAGAACATGGGGTCTGGAGATGGCCAAGCAGGAGTCAAATCCTGGTTTTACCACATAATAAAATATGATGCACTGGACAAGTTACTTCACAATATTACATTTCAGTTTCTTCCTTCCTTCCTTCCTTCCTTCCTTCCTTCCTTCCTTCCTTCCTTCCTTCCTTTCTTTTTTGAATTAAAAAAAACTTTATGTTTATTTGTTTATTTTTAGAGAGAGAGAGTGCATGCGTGCCCATAAGCCAGTGAGGGACAAAGAGAGAGGGAGAAAGAAATCCCAAGTAGGCTCTGCACTTTTACTGTAAAGCCCGATGCGGGCTTAAATTCAGGAACTGTGAGATCATGACCTGAGCCAAAACCAAGAGTCGGACACTTAACCAACTGAACCACCCAGGCATCCCTCAGTTTATTTATTTTTAAAATGACAATTTTAATTATTAACATGATGTGTTGGTTAAATATGGCAAGTATATGTAACAGTGGAATAGTGTTAGGATCTCTGATGCTCAGCATATGGTCATTCTTACTGTTATGTCAACGTGGCAAATATAGACGAGTACTGTATTAGTTATGTGTGCTATATAACAAAAGACCTCAAAACTTAGCTGCTTAAAACAACTGATGTTTATTAGCTCACAATATCTGTGGGCAAGGGAACCAGGAGTGGCTTGCCTAGTGATTTTTATTCAAAGTCTCTCATGAATTTGCAGTCATGCTGTCATTTGCAGCTACAGGATCTTCTGGACTCACTCAGGCGGTTTAGCAGGCCTCAGGTCCTCTTTAGCAGTTGGCTGTAGATTTCAGTTATTTGCCATGTGGGCCTTTCCCAGGTGTCCTTATGACATGGTCCCTGGCTTCACCACAGAACGTAATCCAGGAGAAAGGGAGGAAAGGAGAAGGGGACAAAGACAGAGATGGAGATAAGGAAAGAACAAATGAGCTGCCAAAATCAAAACTGCCTGCCTTTTATAACCTAATCTTGGAAGTGATAGACCATCACTTTTGCTGTATTCTGTTGTTCTCAATCCTGATACAGTGTGGGAGGGAATTCTACAAGGATCTAAGTACCAGGTGGCTGGGCTCATTGGGAGCCATCTTGGAGTCTGTATACTTCAAGTACCTAAAACAACATGACAAAAGATATGTGACTGTTACAGTATATGCAAACTCCTTTGTTACCTTCTAGTACTAGAAAAGAGTACTGATATGCATAGGTTAAAATATTATTTGCATTGGGGTGCTTGGCTGGCTCAGTCTGTGGAGCATATTAACAACTCTTGATCTCAGGGTTGTGAGTTCAAGCTCAATGTTGTATGTAGAAATTCCTCAAAAATAAAATCTTGGGGTGCTTAGGTGGTTCTGTCAGTTAAACGTCTGACTTTGGCTCAGGTCATGATCTCATGGTTCGTGGGTTCGAGCCCCGCCATTGGGTTCTGTGCTGACAGTTCACAGCCTGGAGCCTGCTTTGGCTTCTGTGTCTTCCTGTCTCTCTGCCCCTCCCCCCTCTTGAACTCTGTCTTTTTCTCTCTCTCAAAAAATAATAAACATTTAAAAATAAAATAGAATCTTAAAAAATATATTATTTGCATTACTTATAATGTGTAATTTAAATTTGGGAGAGATAGTTGGACCAAATAATCCCAATATTTTAAAAAAATGAGCTGTAGTATAAGATTCTCTTTAGTACAGTTGAAAAGTTGATTGGAAAAAGAAGGAAATTTGTGATTTTTTTCCTTTACCTCATGCTTTATTTTATTTTTATTTTTATTTTATTTTATTTGAGAGAGTGTGAGTGGGGAGAGGGGTACAAGGAAAGAGAGAGAGAATCTTTTTTTAAAATGTTTATTTTGAGAGAGAAAATGAGCGTGAGTGCACAAGGGTCAGAGAGGGAGAGAGAGAATCCCAAGCAGGCTTGCCACTGTCAGTGCAGAGCCCGCTGTAGGGCTCGAACCCATGAACTGTGAGATTGTGACCTGAGCTGAAATCAAGAGTCAGATTCTTAACCAACTGAGTCACCCAGGCACACCGAGAGAGACAGAGAGAGAGAGAGAGAGAATCTTAAGCAGGCTTCATGCTCAGCACAGGACCTGACACAGAGCTTGATCCCATGACCCTGAGGCGAAATCAAGAGTCAGATGTTCAACTGACTGAACCACCTGGGTGCCCCTCTTTACCTGAATCTTAAGAATTTGTAATTATTTTTATTTTAATCATTCAGAATCAATAAATCAAAATGAAAAACTCCATGTTGTAGGATTCTATAAGAGTTAATATATTATATAATTTCAGCTTTAGAGAAATGCTGTAACACAACTACAACTTCACCTCTCACTATGTTTTTAAGTCAGGTAAAATTATACAGTTTAATTTCTTACATATATGGTGTAATCTCCAAGTATTCCTGCAAACAGAATAATAAATTCTTGAAATTGTACAAGATGTTAGAGGCTCTCTGGTTTAACTTTTCCATTAATTTGATTAATTTTAATGATAAGTCCCACCTTCCATTTGTATAATAGGTTATTATTTCAACACTGTTTTACATATGTGGTCTCATTTGATCACCAGAATTCTTTGTAGGTCACAGAGTTAGACCTACTGAGTCCCATTTTACAGGTGCGAAAACTGAATATAGGAGAGGTAAAGTGCTGTTTCCAGTGTCACATTACCAATAATTTGCTAAGCAAGGGCTTTAAATATCTGTGGTCTAGCTCTTAATCCAGTGCTGTTTCTGCATTATACTTTCTTAGGTTGTTAAACATATAATTATGTAGCTAAAGTTCAACTTCAGTTGAATGCTAGTTTTATTCCCACTCATGTTGAGCCAGCATTTGATTATAGCTAGCAGGTGGCCTAGGTATATTATGAACTCAGCAGTCTGGCTTCCTAATCTGTGTTCTCAATCATTAGTCATGCTCCTTTAGGTCTTTCTAGGTTCTAGACTTTATAATTCCTAAGCTGTTTATCTGTTTGCCCTCTGTTAAATTACTATGTATGCTGAAATTAATGATATGATAACTGTATATAGGAGAAAGATGTCCGGAAGTGGAAGGAAGAATTATTAGATCAACGACGCAGGATGATGGAAGAGAAATTACTTCATGCTGAATTTAAACGAGAGGTGCAGTTACAAGCAATTGTTAAAAAAGCACAAGAGGAAGAAGCTAAGGTATATCTTAGGTGCTTTGAACATTGAATTAGTTACCCAAGTACTTTTTTCAGTTGTTAATATAAGAAGTAAAATTTATGAAGTGTTTATTCTGTGCCAGTATAACAGGCTCACTAAAACTTATTAGGTGCAATATCATATACTTACAGTAATCCTGTGAGATGTATATTATGTTTTTACAGCTTTTTTGAGGTGCAATTGACAGACAATAAATGGTACATATGTAAAGCTTCAGTTTGATGAGTTTTGACATGTATATATTCCTGAAACAATCAGCACAGTGATGATAATAAACAGTTCCATCACCCTCAGAAGTTTGTTCATGGTTCTTTGTATTCATTCCTTCCTCCAACTCTCTTACTATGCAATTGCTGATCTGTTTTTTGTCACTATAGATGTAAGCATTTTCCAGAATTTTCTATGAATGGAATCATAGAGTATATTTTTCCTCTGGTGTCTTTCACTCAGCATAGTTATTTTGAATGTCATCCATACTGCTGTGTATAGCAGTTCCTTTTCATTGCCGAGAAGTATATCATTGTATAGAAATACTATAATTTGTTAATCCAATCACCTGTTGATGGATATTTGTTTACCTTCTAATTTTTGGCCATTATAGATCTAGGTGCTGTGAATCATCATGTGTAAGTCTTTGTGCAGATGTGTGCTTTCATTTTCTTGGGTAAATACCTAAGAATGAATTAGCAGGGCCTTGTGATAGGTTCATGTTGAACTTTTAAAGAAACAGTTTTCCAAAGTGGTTATTATATAAGTTTCCCCTACTATCTAAAAGTAGAGTGTTCCAATGAAACCTTTTGTAAGCTGAAGTCCTGTAAAGATGCAATTACCATTAATTTATGTGGGAAAAATTTTGAGCATTCCTAAATCCCCAAAATAACCTCTTTTATCTTTTCTGATATGTTAGAACACATCTTGCTAATGGATGCACAAAATAAATGGAGATAAAGCACAGATGTTCACAGACACAGTTCAAAACTATGGTGGCCTAAAGCTGAGATGCTGAGTGTTGCTCCTGGAGAAGTGTGGCAGTCCACTCGTCTGTTTGGGGTGTGCTAGCTCTGTAATGGCTCACTCTAAAACACTGAATACAGTTTTTGCTTTTTGCCTTTTTTCATAAAGCAGAAATTCTCTTTGGATTTCTTTTGGTTAGCGAAAACAAATACTAATGTAGGTCTCTCGTAAAAGCAAAGTGGTGTAATGAGAACTTTTGAAAAGCGGGGGATTCTTGTAGTAGTAGACATTCTTACCAGTGGTGGAAGAAGGGTTCTAATTAACCACATTCTCACCAACATTTGTCATGATCACACACTGTAATTTTAGCCACTCCATTTTACTGTGTGTGTACAGTATTAAATTTTGGTTTTAATTTTCGTTTTTGAAAATCTTTTTATGTGCTTATTTCATATCTTTAGCTGTTGTTTGGTGAAATGTTTGTTCAAACATCTTGTATATTTATTAAAGTTAGATTGTTTTATTGAGTTTTTTTAAAACTTTTTAATGTTTAATGTTTTGAGAGAAAGACAGAGCATGAGCAGGGGAGGGACAGAGAGAGGAAGACATAGAATCCAAAGCAGGCTCCTGGCTCCAGGCTCTGAGCTGTCAGCACAGAGCCTGACACGAGGCTTGAACCCACAAACCATGAGATTATGACCTGAGCTGAAGTTGGACGCTTAAGCCACTAAGCCACCCAGGCACCTCTATTGTTGAGTTTTTTCAGCTTTACTGAAGTATAATTGACAAATAATAAGGTATATAAAGTTTACAACATGATAATTTGATATCCATATACGTTGTGAAAGGATTCCCCTCAAGTAAAATAACGCATCTGTCACCTCACGTTTATCTTTTGTGTGTGTGTGTGTGTGTGTGTGTGTGTGTGTGTGAGTGTGTGTGTGAGAGAGAGAGAGAAAATTTAAGTTTTATTCTCTTAGCATATTTGAGTTATACAATATAGTGTTATCAACTGTAGTCACCGTGTTATGCATTAGATCCTCAGGACTTATTCTTCTTATAACTGAAAGTTTATACCTTTCTACTAACCTCTCCCTATTTCTTTATCCACCCTCAGCCCCTGGCAGCCCCTTTTCTATTTTCTATTTTTATGAGTTCAACTTTTTTTTTTTAAGATTCCATATATAAGTGATACCATGCAGCATTTGTCTTTCCTTGTCTTGTTCATTTTACTAACATATTGCCCTCCAGTTTAACCACATTGTCATAAATGAAAACATTTCTTAGAGCATTTTATGTATTTTAGATATTGCTATGTTTTGCAAATACTTTCTCACCATCCTTGGATTGCCTTTCCTTAAAAGTGTCTTTTGGAGTTTTAAAAATTGATAAAGTCCAATATACTGACTTTTTTTTCTTCTATACTATGTGTTTTTTGTATCCTATTTAAAAAATCTTTACCTGAATTTAAGTTCACTAAGATTTTCTCTTAATTTTTTTGTAGGAGTTTTAAATTTTACAATGAGGTCTGTGTCCTCTTTTGATTTAAATTTTGTATATGATCCAGTAGGGTTGAGGTTCATTTTTTCATAGGGATATCTAATGTTCAAGTACCAATTGTTAAGAAGATTGCTCTTTTTAATTTGAATTGCCCTAGTACACTTGTTGAAAAGCTATTTGCCATATATGTGTGGGTTTGTTTCTATTTTGTTTCATTTGTCTCTATGCCTGGTTTTACACCAATTCCATTTTATCTTGATTACTGTTATAAAATCCTGTTACACTGCTACATTTGTCTTTTTAGTGCTTTGAAGTTTTTAGTATGCAAAAGTCTTTCAACTCATTTAAAGTTATTCCTGAGTATGTACTCTTACAGACATGATTGGAATTTTCTTTTTATTAAATATCATTGTCTCATTTTATTTTTATTTATTTATTTAAATCCAAGTGAGTTAACATATAGTGTAGTATTGGTCTCGGGAGTAGAATATAGTGATTCATCACTTACATGTAACACTCATTGCCTCTCTGAACAAGTGCCCTCCTTAATGTCCATCACCCAGTTAGCCCATCCCTGTCCCTCCTCCCCTCCAGCAACCCTCAGTTCTCTGCATTTAAGAGTCTTTTATGGTTTGCCTTCCTCTCTGTTTTTATTTTATTTTTCCTTCCCTTCCCCTACGTTCATCTTTTGTGTTTCTTAAATTCCACATAAGTGAAATCATGTGATATTTGTCTTTCTTTGACTTATTTTGCTTACCATTATACACTGTAGTTCCATCCACATTGTACCAATTGCACTACTAGGTATTTATTTAAAGGATACCAAAATGCTGATTCAAAGGGGCACATGCACCCTAGTGTTTATAGCAGCTCTATCAACAATAGCCAAATTATGGAAAGAGCCCAAATGTCCATTGATTGATGAATGGATAAAGATGTGGTCTATATATACACAATGGAATATTGCTCAGGGTTCAAACAGAATAAAATTGTTTTCTTAATTTCATTTTCTGATTGTTTATTGCTAGTGTACAGAAATAGAGTTTTGAATTTTATATATTGGTCTTGTTTCTTACAACCTTGTTTGAGCTGGCTTTTTAGTTCTAATAGCTTTTTAGTGGATTCTTTAGGATTTTCTATATCTAAGATCATGTTATCTGCAAATAGATACACGTTTACTTCTTTTCCAATCTGGAAGTCTTTGATTTGTATTTCTTGCTTTTTGCTCTAGGTAGAACCTGAAGTACAGTGTTGAATAGAAGTGGTAAATGTGGACTTGACATCCTTGTCTTGTTCCCAGTCTTTAGAGGAAGTATTTAGTCTTTTATCACAAAGTATGATGTTAGGTGTGAGGTTTTCATAGATGCCTTTCATCAGATTGAGGAAGTTCCTTTTTATTCCTATTTTGTTGTGTGTTTTTATTGTGAATGGATGTTGGATTTTGTCAAATGCTTTTCTGCATCTATTTCAAAATAATATGGTTTTTGTTCTCTTGATATTTGCTGTATTACATTAATTGAATTTCATATGTTCTGTATATTTCCCTGATTCTTTAGTTGTTTAAGGTAGCCATTTTTTCTGGCCTTAATATATTTAAGGTCCACTAGAAATGTAATTTCCTTGAGACATGTACCAAATATATTCATTTTAGTCCTGTTAATAAAATCAAGATATAATTTTTATCTCATATATACTTTATGTGAGTTTGTGCAGTGAGTTAATAGTCACTTCAAATTCCTTTTTTTGGGGGTATATACATGGTTGAAAACAAGACAGCTGCTGTTTAGCTGATAGTGACTATTCTTGTAACCTGCATTATTCAGAACCTGATTTTATCTTAGATCATGGTCTGTTATTAAAATTGGCTTTTATTTTGTTTTTTAATGGCATCATCAATTCATTTTCACATCTACTCATAATTACAGTAGATTTTAATTTTTTTATGAGGAATAGATCTCCTTTTCCTGATTTCTGGCAGTGGCCATCTTCCTTGTGCTGCATCCTCTTGCCTGCTCTTGGAATTTGCTTCATCACTTATCTTCTTGTGCCTGTTGCTTTGCTTTTTTCCTCTAGATTGCCTACTTGTATACTTCAGTTCTGCAGATTATCTGTTCTGGCCTTGTGAAAATCTGCAGATTCCTAGGAAAGAGTGGGCTGAGCTGATTTTCACCATCTCAGCACCCATATCTTCTTGAAATTTTTATAATACCATTTTCCCCTATGCTATACATAGAATAGTATCACTATAGTATGGAATGTTATACTAAGTTTAAAAGACTTTTCTGAATCTTTCCACTATGAATCCTGTGAGATACCGTATTCTAGAATATTCTGCACTAACTTGATTTTCTTTGTTTTCTAACTAATCCTTTACTGTCTTCCCTTTTCTTTTGCTGCCTAAGTTTTACTGACTTCAGCCCACTTCACTTGATCTTTTCCTCAAGTGTGACAATCATTATCACTGCTTCAACTATCATCTCTCTAGTGACTCCTAGATTTGCATCTTTACCCCATCCCCTGAACTAATCTTTACTTTTTACTTCTTTTGATTTGGGGGAATATTTATTTTGAACTTTAATTCCAGTTTAATTAACATACAGTGTTATATTAATTTCAGGTGTACAATGTGGTGATTTAACAATTCTGTACATTACTCACTGCTCATCATGATAAGTGTACTTTTAATCTCCTTCACATGCTTCACCCATTCCCCTACTCAGCTGCCCTCTTGCAACCACCTGATTGTTCTCTAAGTGTCTGGTTTTTTATCTTTTTTCCTTTTTTCATTTGCTGTGTTTCTTAAATTCCACATATAAGTGAAATCATACGGTGTTTGTCTTTCTCTGACTACTTTCACCTAGCATAATACCCTCTGGATTCATCCATGCTGTTGGCAAATGGCAAGGTTTTAATCCTTTAATGGCTGAGTAATATTCCATTGTATATAAATACTACATATTCTTTACCTATTCATCTATCAATGGACACTTAGGTTGCTTCCATAATTTGGATATTGTAAATAATGCTGCAGTGAACGTAGGGGTACATATCTCTTTGTGAAGCAGTGTTTTCATAGTCTTTAGGTAAATACTCAGTACTGGGATTACCAGATCATATGGTAATTCTATTTTTAATTTTTTGAGGAACCTTCATGCTGTTTTCCACAGCTATACCAGTTTGCATTCCCACGGACATTGCACAGAAGGTTCCTTTTTCTCCACATCCTCTCCAACACTTGTTGCTTCTTGTGTTTTTGGTTTTAACCACTCTGACAAGTGTGAGGTGATACCTCATTGTGGTTTTTATTTGCATATCCCTGAATATTAGTGCTGTTGAACAATTTTTCGTATGTCTGTTGGCCATCTTGTATGTCTTCTTTGGAGGAATGTCTGTTCATGTCTTCTGCACAGTTTTGAACTAGATTATTTATTTTTGGGGATGTTGAGTTGTATGAGTCCCCACGTATATTGGATATTAACCCTTTGTTGGCTATGTCATTTGCAAATATCCTCTACCATTCACTAGGTTGTCTTTTAGTTTTGTTGTTTGCTTTGCAGAAGCTTTTGTTTTTTCTTAAGTTTTTATTTAAATTCCAATTAACATACAGTGTAATATTAGTTTCAGGTGTGCAATATAGTGATTCAACACTTGCATACAACACCTAGTGCTCATCACTACCAGTGCACTCCTTAATCTGCATCACCTGTTTCACCCATCCCTCCACCCATCCTCCCCTCTAGTAACCATGTATTCTCTATAATTTAGAGTCTGTTTCTTTGGCTCTCTCACTTCATCTGTTTTTTTACTTTGCTCATTTGTTTTGTTTTTTTAAATTCCACATGAGTGAAATCATTTGGTATTTGTCTTTCTCTGACTTATTTCACCTAGCATAATACTCTCTAGTTCCATCCATGTGTTTGCAGATGGCAAGATGTCATTCCTATTAATGGTTGAGTCCTATTCCATTTTCCTATATACACCACATCTTTGTTATCCATTCGTCAGTCTGTGGATGCTGGACTGTTTCCGTATTTGGCTATTGTACATAACGCTGCTAGAAACATTGTGGTGTGCGTATCCCTTTGAATTCGTATTTTTGTATTCTTTGGGTAAATACTTAGTAGCATAATTGCAGGGTTATAGGGTAGTTCTATTTTTAACTTTTTGAGGACTCTCCATACTATCTTCCAAAGTGGCTGCACCAGTTTACATTCCCACCAACAGTGAAAGAGGGTTCTGCTTTCTCCACAACCTTGGGAACACCTGTTATTTCTTGTGTTGTTGATGTTAGCCATTTTGACAGGTGTGAGGTGGTAGCTCATTGTAGTTTTGATTTGTATTTCCCTGATGATCAGAGATGTTGCGCATTGTTGGCCATCTGGATGTCTTCTTTGGAAAAAATGCCTATTTATGTGTTCTTCCCACTTTTTAATTGAGCTATTCATTTTTTGGATGTTGAATTTTATAAGTTCTTTATATGTTTTGGATAGTAACCCTTTCTCAGAGATGTCATTTGCAAGTATCTTCTCCCATTCCATAGGTTGCCTTTTAGTTTTATTGATTGTTTTCTTCACTGCCCAGAGCTTTTTCTTTCTTTCTTTCTTTTTTTTTTTTTTGATGAAATCCCAAAGTTTATTTTTGCTTTTGTTTCCCTTGCCTCAGGAGACATATCTAGTAAGACATCGTTGTGTCAAAGAGGGTATTGCCTGTGTTCTCCACTAAGATTTTTATGGCTTTTCAGGTCTCACATTCAGGTTTTTCACCCATTTTGTATTTATGTTTGTGTATGGTGTAAGGAGGTGGTTCAGTTTCATTCTTTTGCATGTTGCTGTCCAGTTTTTCCAACACCATTTGTTGAAGAGACTGTCTTTTTTCCATTGGATTTTTTTCTTTATTGAAGATTAATTAACCATATAATGAGTTCATTTCTGGGTTTTCTATTCTGTTCCATTGATCTGTGTGTCTATTTTTGTGCCTGTACCATACTGTTTTGATCACTGATGCTTTGTAATATAACTTGAAATCCAGAATTATGATGCTTCCAGCTTTGCATTTCTTTTTCAAGATTGCTTTGGCTATTTGGGGTCTTTTGTGGTTCCATGCAAATTTTAGGATTGTTTGTTCAAGCTCTGTGAAAAATGTTTGTGGTAAACTATATATTAAATGTATAGATTTCTTTGAGAAGTTTTTAAATTTGATATAGTCCCAACAGTTTATTTTTGTTTTTATTTCCCGTCCCCTGGGAGACATATTTAGAAAAATGTTACTACAGCTAATGTCAGAGAAGTTATTTCCTATACTCTCCTCTAGAATTTTTACGGTTAAATGTCTCACATTTAGGTCTTTAATCTTGAGTTTGTGTATTGTGTAAGAAAGTGGTCCAGTTTCATTCTTTAGCCTGCTGTCCAATTTTTCTAGCATCATTTGTTGAAAAGACTTTTTCCCAGTGTATATTCTTGACTCCTTCGTCAAAGATTAATTGATTGTATAATCATGGGTGTATTTCTGGGCTCTCTCTTCTGTTCTACTGATCTGTGTGTCCTTTTTGTGTAGGTGTTGGTACCACAGTGTTTTGATTTCTACAGTTTTATATTATACCTAGAAATCTGGGATTGTGGCATCTCCAGTTTTATTTTCTTTTTCAGGATTGTTTTGGTTATTTGGGACCTGATGTGGTTCTATACAAATTTTAGGGTTATTTGTTCTAGTTGTATAAAAAGTGCTGTTGGTAGTTTGATAGCGATTGCATAAAATCTGTAGATTGCTTTGGGTATTATGGGTATTTGACCAATATTTCTTCTCCCAATCCATGAGCATGGACTATCTTTACATTTGTTTGTGTCATCTTCAATTTATCAGTGTTTTATATAAAAGTTTTCAGAAGGTCTTTCACCTTTTTGGCTAAGTTTATTCCCAGGTATTTTATTATTTGTGGTGCACTTGTAAATGGGATTATTTTCTTAATATCTTTTTCTGCTACTTCATAGAAATTCTTAGTGTATAGAAATTCAATGGATGCGTATTGATTTTATATCCCATGACCTTACTGAATTCATTTATCAGTTCTAGTAGTTCTTTTAGTGGAGTCTTTAGGGTTTTCTATATATAGTATCATGTTACCTGCAGGTAGTGAATGTTATAATTCTTTCTTACCAATTTGGATGCCTTTTATTTCTTTTTGATGTCTGATTGCTGGGGCTAGGACTTCCAGGTCTATGTTGAATAAAACTGGTGAGAGTGGACATTCCATCTTGTTCCTGACCTTAGATTTTCACCATTGAGTATCATGTTAGCTGTGAGTTTTTCATAGATGGCCTTTTTTATGTTGAGGTATATTCCCTGTAAAACCACTGTGTTGAGAGTTTTTATTATAAGTGGATATTGTACTTTATCAAATGCTTTTTCTTCATCTGTTGAAATGATCATATGGTTTTTATTCTTTTGTTGATGTGATGTATCATGTTGATTTGTGACTATTGAACCATTTTTTTAATGTTTATTATTTATTTTTGAGAGATAGAGTACGAGTGGGGGAGGGGCAGAGAGAGAGGGAGACACAGAATTGCAAGCAGACTCCAGTCTCTGAGCTGTCAGCACAGAGCCCAATGTGGGGCTCGAGCCCACGGACTCACGATCATGACCTGAGCTGAAGTTGGTTAACCGACTGAGCCACCCAGGTGCCACTGATTTGTGAATAGTGAACCATTCTTGCATCCCAGGACTAAATCTCACTTGATCATGGTAATGTTATTTTTAATGTATTGTTCAATTCACTAATATTTTGTTGAAGATTTTTGCATGTGTGTTCATCAGAGATATTCCCCTGTAGTTCTTTTTTTCTTTTTTTTGGATTGTCTGGTATTGGTTTTGGTAATAGGGTAATTCTGGCCTCCTAGAATGAATTTGGAAGCTTTTTTTACTCTTCTATTTTTTTTTGGAATAGTTTGAGAAGTATAGGTTTTAATTCTTATTTAAATGTTTAAATTTCATTGCTTGTAATCTGTCAGATCAAATTTTCTATTTCTTCCTGATGCAGTTTTGGCAAGTTATAGGTTTCTAGGAATTTATCCATTTCTTCTAGGTTGTCCAGTGTGATCACACATAAATTTTCATCGTATTTTCTTATAATCTTTTCTATTGGTTGTTATTTCTCTTTTTCATTTCTGATTTTGAGTCTTTTTCTTTCTTTCTTTCTTTTTTTTTTTTTCTCCTGGTGAGTCTGGCTAAAGGTTTATCAATTTTGAGGGCGTTTTCAAATAGGGAACTCCTGATTTCATTCATCTGTTCTGTGTTTGTTTTTAGTTTTTATTTAATTTATTTCTGCCGCAATCTTTATTATTTCATTCCTTCTACTGGCTTTGGATTTTGTATGTTGTTTTTTACCTAGCTCCTTTAGGCGGATGATTAGGCGTTTATTTGAGGTTTCTCTTACTTATTGAGGTAGGCCTATATTTCTCTAGAAATAGCTTAGAACAGCTTTTGCTGTATCCCAGCGATTTTGGACTGTCCTGTCTTCATTTATCGCCATGTGTTTTTTGATTTCTTGGTTGACCCATTCATTGTTTCATATTATGTTATTTACTTTCCATAGTATTTGTGTGTTTTTCCAGATTTTTTTCTTGTGGTTGAGTTCTAATTTCATAGTATTTTGGTTAGAACAGATGCATGGCATGACTCAGTCTTTCTGAGACTTGTTTTGTGGGCACAATCGATCTTTGGATTCAGTTGTCTATTGTTTGAGGATTGCTTTCAGTGGAACTCATCAGCTCACCACCTCTATCTACCAAACCTCTGTTTCATGAAATATGTAATTTCAGATCATGATATCTCCAATTTCCCATTTACTTAGACTTGGAAAAGTTTTGATCATTCACTGTTGTTACTGTTGTTGTTTTAAAAGGCAAGCTAGTCTTTTTTACTTCTTCCCCCTTGTCCCATGTATACATTCAACTGCAGCTTCTATAGTTCTGTAGTCTCTCATATATTTTTGTTTTTATGACAACTGCCACCAGTTGTTGTTCCTTTTTTTTTTAATTTCCCTCCTAAGTATTTATAGTTGGTATGCTTGCCTTTTGTCCCTTTCTGCAGGGTATTATTGTATTACGTCTTAGCTCCAAAACCTTCAGGGACTTTCTCTTTTCTTCAAGTGTTAGTATAATTACATTACCCTGTATTTCTTTAATATTATTTTATATTAAGAGTAGTAGCCATATCATTATTATAAAAATAATTCATTCTCATTTTAAAACATCGAAGCAATATATCAAAGGCAACTCAAAATTCCACTGTCAGAAATAGCCACTGTGTACATATTCCTAATGGTAAGTACTGTCCCAGGCATTTCTCAAGAATAATGTTCAGATTGCATGAATAGGTAACTTTAAACAATGGAATTATACTATAAATGATATTTATGAAATAGTAGTATTAAACTTTTATTTCCATTTTAAGAGATAGAAGTAAATGACAATACAATTGAGGGAATTATTGATTTGTAATAAATGTTTCTCACAATAGGCATTTTTAATATTTTTATGCAGTTATGAAAATTATGAAAAAAATGAAGAGTTTGGAATGATTATATTTACTACATTCTATTTCAGTTTATTACAATTTTGAGGAAATTAGCACTCCTATTTCTTTCTATTGTCCCTAATCTCCTCCCAAAAATTTTTCGTAGTTTTATTATTTTTACATTGTTAAGATAGATAACATTTATACTTTGTTTGCTCTGAAACTATAAATTCCTTAGTATAGTTTTCCTTCAGTATATAAATGGACTCACAGCCTCATTAATTCTCCATTTATGAGTTTTTTGTTTTGTCTCTGGTTGGCTGGATTTTATTAACAAGTGATTTTTTTCAGGAAGAGCTTATAAATGCTCTATTCCTTGAGTTTGTCTATAGCTAAGCCTGTCACATTTCTCTCTCTCTTTTTAATATTTTTAAAGTTGGGGCGCCTGGTTGGCTTGGTCAGTTAAGCATCCGACTTCAGCTCAGGTCATGATCTTCTTGATTTGTGCTGACAGCTCCTAGCCTGGAGCCTGTTTCAGATTTTATCTCCCTGTCTCTCTGCCCACCCCCGCTCACATATTTAAAGTTTATTTATTTTTGAGAGAGAAAGAGGGCACACATGTTTGAGTGGGGGAGGCGCAGAGAGGGAGGAGGAGAGAGAATCCCAAGAAACCTTTGTGCTGTTGGCATAGAACCCAACACAGAGCTTGATCTCAGAAACCATGATATCATGACCTGAGCCAAAATGGAGTAGGACTTCTAACCGACTGAACCACCCAGTTGCCGCAGACTGTGTGGCATTTCTATCTGAATACATTTTGGCTAGAGATCAGATACATCATTCAAAATGGTTTTCCTTCAAAATTTTGTGGGCTTTATTTTCTTTTAGCATTAACTACTGCTGTGGAGAAGCCTGAGGCCAGACGGATTTTTCCCTCTCTTCTTATAGATGTTGTGCATTTACTGCTTAGAAGCTTAAAAGAGTTATTCTTTTTCTTAGTGTTTTGTAATTTAATAATTCTTGGTACTTAATTGGTACAATAATTCTTCGTAATTCTTGGTACTGATTTTCTGAAATTTTTTTCATGAAATAACATGGGTTCTTTCAGTCCTCAATTTGCTTTGTATTATATGTTGCAACATTTTCTTTTGTCTTTCTTAACTATAAATGTTAAGAAATCCTTATATTAGACCATCTTGATTTGTTCTTTATATTCAAAGTGTGTTACTTATACATAAATTTTCATTTTTAAGTTCTGAATTAACTTATCAAGACTTGACTCAATTAGCGATTTATTTTTTTGCCATCTTTATCTGTTCTGTGCTTTTTCTAATTCAATTCTATGATAGTGTTACTTTTGTCCTCAGTTTGTTTACCTTTCTGATCTTTTATTATGTTGTTTAATCATTTTTTTCCACCTTTAAATTCAGGTTTCCGTTAACTTCTGTATTACAAAGTTTGTCTAGTATTTTCTGATGTTTCTTGGGTTTTGTTTTCTTCCAGATTGGGTTTTTTATTTTCCAGTTAACTTTTTATCTATTTATTTATTTATAGCTTTATTGAGATATCATTGACTTATCAAAATTGTATGTACTAAGATTTACAACTCTATGTTTTAATATACATATACATTGTGGAATGATCACAGTCCAGCTAATTAACATATCTATCACCCCTCCTTAGTTGTCATTTGTGTGTTTGCATATGTGCTGAAAAGATTTAAGATCTTCTCTTCTTAGCAGATTTCAAGAATACAATACTGTTAAGTGTCATGATCATGCTGCACATCTCTAAAACTTACTCATCTTGCATCATTGAGACTTTGTACCCTTTGACCAACATCACAAATTGAAATTTTTATCTAACTCTTGCACACTTTTCTAATTTTACTTATTATTTTGTGTAGAGCGTTAAGCCTCATTTGTTTTTCTTTCATCTTGATTATGCTTAAGGTGTGAGCCCTGATATAGTATGATTCATTTTCCTTCAGAACAGTTGTTTGTCTTATACCTTCAGTACAGTTTGAGGGATGGTTATGCTATCATCCCACTTACAAAAGAGGCCACGTGGCAAGATGAGTGGGAAACCTTTGTTAAAACTGTATTCAAACTCTCTTGTCTGAGATTTATAACCTATCTACTGATAGGTTTTATTCCATCCAGCGTGGATTCCTGGAGTCTGTTCTGTCAGAGTCAGGCCCGGTGTTTACTTCCCTGTTATTAGTCCACCATTTTCACTGCAGCAGGCCTTCCCTCTGGTCTTCAAGAATGAGAAATTTGATCCCAACTGACATTTTTCAGCTTTATCTTTAGCTAAACTTTATTCATAAAACTTTACTTTCTAGCAAAACTTGGCTGGTAAGTATCAATATACATGAAGTTGAGGATATAGTGTATTTTTCACTACCTTGTTCCTAATTGTCATGGATTTGGTATATGTTGAAGGAAAATGATGTGTTGGTTATTTTAAGTTTTGTCTTCTCAGACTCATTAGAAAATCATGTACATACCTATTTAAGTCTTAATGTAATTTATATAATTGTAATTATAATGAAATAAGTAGAACTTTATAAGATGTTTTTGTAAGAATCTTAATTCATTTCTTGACCTAAAGCTATTTCATTGGCATTCTTTATTTATTCTAAATCAGTTCTTACTAAGGCCTACAGATTTGTTACATACACTGGATTATTATCCATTTTGAAGTAAATATTAAAAGAAAAGACCCATATTTAGTTTTTGTTTTATGCCTTATTAATTTATATTTTATATAATGACTGCTGTTGAGTTTCTTATTTTTGTGGTGTGTCTTAGAATTAACTTGATTTGAAACTCATTTTCTTTGTTTTTATTGAAGGTAAATGAAATTGCCTTCATAAATACCCTTGAAGCCCAGAATAAGCGTCATGACGTCTTATCAAAATTGAAGGAATATGAGCAGAGGCTTAATGAGTTACAGGAAGAACGTCAGCGAAGACAGGAAGAAAAACAAGCACGCGATGAAGCCGTTCAGGTAGAATTTATTCAGCAAGCAGTTATTGAGCACCTACCATATCCTAGGCTCTGGGTTAGGTGCTGATGATCCAAAAAGGAGTAGAACCTAATCTCTAACCCAAAGGTGCCTTGTTTAGTATAGCACTGTGGAAATATGAGGTCTGATTGCCAAAATACAGTGTGTACCCTAAAGGATACACTAAAGGATATCTAAAGGATAAGGTAATCAGTGCTTTCATCAGTACATAGCAATCATAGGTTTGAATCTCTAATCTCAACAAGATGAAGGACTGAATTGGACAGATTATTATCTATTCTTTTCTAATTGGGCTTCGTAAGAACATGCTTCTTCCCTTCCAGTTAAAAAAGGATTGTGTTTGAACCAGTATATGTAGCCTTACAGAATGGGGCAATCTTTATGCTTATGACAAGGAACATCTGTCATTTCTTGGGCAATATCATCAGATACTTTAATTGCTTAGCTCTTGACCTCTGTAGTGAACCCTAATTTAGCTACCATTTTCAGGATAGGAAGAACTGTACTAATGTTTATAAACTATTTTAGATCTTATTCAGTAGAAAGTCTTGCCCATAAGACTCTTTTAGGACTTGACATTTTTGTTTGTTTAAACTGGTGTCAAAGATTTTATTCAACTCAATTAATTGGTGAGGGATCCAGCAAGATGTTACAACCAGTTTGAGGAAGAATTGAAACAATAGACCCATACACAGGTGATCAATAATGTTGAATTTGCTGAACAGATATAAAACTGTTAAACAGTCAGAGGCAACAATCAATAGATGACCAACCTTCCCCACAATTGTATACATTACCATAAATTTTTTTATAACTCACAGTTGAAAATTAGCTCAATGATGATCAGTGACAGACCAGCAGGCAGGGTGCACCCTGTGATTGATTGTGTTTTTCCCCATAGTCAATGCATTTCTCAGTTTTCCCATCACAAAATGTTGAGTAAATCTATTAAAGAGGGGTTCATTGCCAAAGCGTAAATGTCAGGTAAATTATTCCAAAAATGTGCTAAGGCTCTCAGTCATACTAAGTATGCATTCGGAATTCAAATTATATTTGCATCAAAGACTATATTAGAAAAATAAATGTTTTTAGAGGAGGGGGATGATTTTGAGGTAGAAAACATCCTCACAGGTGGACATGCATCTACATGTAAGATATAAATTACAGTTATGTTTACACTGAAAAGAAACTTCTGATTGTATGGTGCAGAGTTGGCCTTTGAGTAGAAGTAGAGGTCCATAGAGAGATTTTGAGGGCACAGAAATACTCAATTTTACTAATAAGAAGGATAATCCTCAGGGCTTATCTGCAACATGGCTTTTCCACTCAGTTGCAAACCTAATACAATGACCATCTCACTTTTATCAGTTGCTATGGCACATTAAGACCAACACTTAAAAGAGTGAAGTAGTATAGGAAATATATAAATATAGCATACATACATACATATAAGGATAAATATATATGTACACATATTTTACATTTTCCAGCCAGGGTTTAGAAAAACTAAAAAGGAAAAGAAATGAACACAAATATAATTTTATTTTGTTTTGAAAAAGGGAAGTATTTTATGTATATATGTGTGCATGATGTATATAAACAAATATTAATCCATTAAGATCAGTATAATAGCAAAGGCATTCTTGGAAGTACAACGGACAACACCGTACTCAAATTGAGAGTGGCAAGGAGATGAAAAAGTGAGGAAAAGCTTCCTAGAGGAGATGATTCCTCAGCTAAGGTTTGAAAACAATGAGATAGATGCAAATGAGAAGTAGTCATTCCATGCAGGAGACATAGGAGAGTACACTCTCTAGAATTAGGGAACAGGTCATGCAGAGCTTTATGTTAAAGATTAGAGATCTTATTAATATTTAATGATTTTTAAAAGAATTTTTTTCAATGGTTATTTTTGAGAGAGAGAGACAGACAGACAGAGTGGGAGTGGGAAAGGGGGAGAGAGAGAGGGAGACACAGTATCTGAAGCAGGCTCCAGGCTCTGAGCTGTCAGCACAAAGCCCGGCTCAAACTCATGGACCATGAGATCATGACCTGAGCCGAAGTCAGACACTTCACCGACTTAGCCACCCAGGCACCCCTCATGCTTCTTTATGTTACTGGTGGTCTTAGGAAGTTAAAATATCAATACATTTTTAAAAGTTCATTGATTATTCAGTACTGTTTGTGGATATTGGCAGGCATTCCCATATTCATCCCTGATCTCTATTAGATATCAGTTCAGTGCTAACTTACATTTAAAAATACAGAATGATTCTGTTTTAAAAACTTCAGCTTTTCTTCTCTAAGGAGCAACAAAAATTTTTATTTTTATTATTCGTAAGTTGCTTCTCTATTAATTAAATGAGTAAATAAAACAGGATATTTAGTTTTAATAAGAGATGTCTTTTCAGTATGAGTGCTATTACTGTGCTTGGGACCGTTTTATAAAAATCATTATGTTTTGTAAATTATGTGTAACTCTGAGGAACCATTAGGCATTAATAATTCAGATATAATTAAGACATGATCCTTGCCTTATGGCACACAGTACAACACTATGTGAAAGTGTTGTAGAACTATGTATGAGCTACAGAGGTATCACAGAGGAGGGAATAATTAATTCTGTTGGTAGGAAGGGAACTATATGAGTAATATTGCGTATTTTGAATAGAAATCTTAGGTTCATTTTTTTGCATTCACTGTATAGATCTGAAGATTTGAAATATATAGTTATCTTCCATTTAAAAATGATTACTCTTGGGGCATCTGGGTGGCTCAGTGGATTAAGCGTCCAACTTATCTCAGGCCATGATCTTGTAGTTCGTGAGTTTGAGCCCTGCATCACACTCTGTACTGACAGCTCAGTGACTGGAGCCTGCTTCAGATTCTGTGTGTGTCTCTCTCTCTCTGCCCCTTCCCCACTCATGCTCTCCCTTCCTTTCTCACTCTCTCCCTCCCTCCCTCCCTCTCTTTCTCTCTCTCTCTCTCTCTCTCTCTCAAAAATAAATAAACATTAAAAACAAAATGATGACTCTTATTTCACAAATTGGGGCATTATTAAAGCTGAAAAGAAAGTAATTCTTTCCTGAAAGTAGTAAGGAATTTCCTGTACTTAGTAGCACTTCAAAATTGTTTTGACTGCTTAGAATTATTTTTCTTATTAAAAATTTGGAGGGGTGCCAGGGTGGTTCAGTAAATTGAGCGTCAGCTTCCGGCTCAGGTCATAATCTCACAGTTGTGAATTCGAGCCTTGCGTCAGGCTCTATGCTGACAACATGGAGCCTGCTTGGGATTCTCTCTCCTTTTTCTCTCTGCCTCTCCCCCACTTGCATGCTCTCACTCTCTCTCTCTCAAAATATATAAATAAACATTTTAAAAATGGGGAAATTTCCTATGGATATAATTTTCAATAAAAAATTAAGAACTTAATCAGGTTTCATTAACTGATACTGATATTAGAAAAGTCCACTGGTAATGTATAACATATTTATAATTAAAAAAAACTTTAATGGGTGGTCATTACTACTAGTGCCTACTAAGACACTAATGCCAAGCATTCTGTAGATACATAATAGTAAGGTCCTCTGCTTTTTTCCCCCCTACTTTCACTTTTTAACATCCTCATAAACTGTTACAGGCAACTGGGACCCTTCTTCCCGTGAGTAAAATACTAGGTATGCTGTCATCATATATTCTCAATTTGCCAGTTTTGTTAAGTAAATTCTTGGTTAGTTGTAAGTTCAATTTCCTTAGATATTCTGCCTGTCCTTTTACCCTAATCATTTTGGAGGCATAAAGAGTGTGTAGGGGTTTGCAGTATCCATTCTTAGGCTGCCATAAACAAATCCCTGACTGGTATAAGCAAAGTTTGTGGGGGTTTCAGAGGTTTCAGAAGGCTTAAGAGTGAGGTCTATCTTTCTAACTCATTTGCCGCAGGTTGATATTCTTTTTTGTATGTATATAGATTTATAATGCATATTATTTTTTAAAGTTATGCTTCATTTAACAGATATTCATGGAACTCTTGCCCTGTGCAAGATGCTTGTGTAGCAGGTACAAAGTTTCCCACTTTTAGGAAACTTAAATTTTAGAAAGGAAAATACTAGTTGAACTTACTAATTTTATTCATTTGCTATAGTTGCCAGTTACCTTTTCCATTTATATTAAAAACAGAAATTAAAATATTGAATATTTTTTGAAGTCCAGTTATTTCTATTGGTACAATGTTGGAGTATGTCTTATATACACGAATAAAATCACACGTTGGGACTTTATATTTACACATTCAACTTGACTACATTTCACATGAAGTATATATACCCATATATTTCATTTATAAGACCACTATATAATTTTGGAAGCCATGTTTTTAAAGCTTTTGGTTTTACAAAATATGAAATGAAAAGTTCTGGTTTAATTCTTTATATTTAATGCCTAAGCTAATTGTATTTTATTGTGAAACTTGTGTTTTCAAACATAATACAGATATTTTAAGGTTTTATTTTAATTCAAGTTAACATACAGTGTTATATTAGTTTCAGGTATACGATATAGTGATTTAACAATTTCATACATCACCCAGTGAACATCACAACAAGTGCACTCCTTAATCCCCACCACCTATTTTACCCATCCCTCCACCCACCCCTCCTCTGGTAACCTCAGTTCGTTCTCTATAGTTAAGAGAACCTTTTTCTTGGTTTGTCTTTCTCTCTTTTTTTCTTTACTTTTTGTGTTTGTTTTGTTTCTTAAATTACACATGTGTGAAATCATATGGTATTTGTCTTTCTCTGACTCACTTAACTTCCCTTAGCATTAGACACTCTTGCTCCATCCATGTTGTCACAAATGACAAGATTTCGCCCTTTTTTATGGCAGAATAGTATTTCATTGTATATATATATATACTACATCTTTTTCATTTTTGTAAATTTTTAAATGTTTATTTATGTTTAAGAGAGACAGAGTGCGAGTGGGGGAGGGGCAGAGAGAGGAGACACAGAATCCGAAACAGGCTCCAGGCTCTGACCTGTCAGCACAGAGCCTGATGTGGGTCTTGAACTCACAAACTGCGAGATCACGACCTGAGCCACAGTCAGCTGCTTAATTGACTGAACCACCCAGGCGCCCCTATATTACATCTTTTTCCACCCTTCCATTGATGAACACTTGGGCTGCTTCCATATCTTGGGTATTGTAAATAATGCTACTGTAAACAAAGGGGTGTATGTTTGAATTAGTGTTTTTGTTTTCTTTGTGTAAATACCCAATACTTCAATTTCTGGATTATATGGTATTTCTATTTTTAACTTTTTGAGAAACCTTCACACTGTTTTCCAGAATGGCTGCACCAGTTTGCATTCCCACTAGCAGTGCAAGAGGGTTCCCCTTTCTGGACATCCTCACCAACACCTGTTGTATCTTCTGTCTTTGACTGTATTGACCTATTTTTTTCAGTTCATCCCATTCCCCAGGTAGCTCACACAGCCTCTCCCTGGCCCCTAGTCTTTATGATTAATGGAATACACTGGTGTAGGTTCTCCTAATTACCACTTATACAGCAAGTCATTTTACCTTAAAGACCCCCAGTTTGTTGTGATACTAAAATTGCTAATGTAGGTAAATACTTAGCAAAGTGTTTAGCATAGTAAGTACCTAGTAAATGACAGAAAAAAAATACTAAAGCAGTTTAAGAGAACACTGAGGAGACATGTGAATACTTCTAATACTTAATTAAGTTCACTATGTTAATTTCATACCTACAAGAAGCCCAGCAGAAGAAAACCTTTTTAAACTAGTAAGCTAGTTAAAGGGTAAGCTAGTAAGCCCCTAGAGGGGACCCAGGGAAGGAAGGGATGGGAACTACAGGGAATGCACTGATTTCAGGAAGGCATATGTGGCAGATTACAGACTACTGGAGGCATACAGTTAGGTTTTAAATATATTCTTCACTGTGAGACATACTAATCGTGAACTGGTTATAGCTCTTCTCATTACTAAGTAAGCATAATATGTAGAAATTTTTCTAGTATATATAAGATCTCAAAAACTCTTTAGGACTGAAAACAAAATCTGAAATAGAAAATTATTTCCAATGAAGAAAAATAAAAGAGTTTTCTCTTAAATTCACATTTACTTGCAGTTAAAAAAAAATCTGCATTGGCAACCTATTGAATGGGAGAAGGTATTTGTAAATGTCATATTCACAAAGGTTTAATATCCAATATATATAAAGAACTAACATCTCAACACCCAAATATCAAATAATTCAATTAACAAATGAGAAATACATGAACAGACATTTTTCCAAAAAAGACATCCAGATGGTCAACGGAGACATGAAAAGATGTTCACCATCACTCATCATCAGCGAAATACAAACCAAACCTACAATGAGATATCACCTCACACCCCTCAGAATGGCTAAAACCCACAGCACAAGAAACAACGTGTTGGTGAGGATGTGTAGAAAAAGGAAGCCTCTTTCACTGTTGGTAGGAATGCAAACTGATGCAGCCATTCTGGAAAACAGTATAGAGGTTCCTCAAAAACCTAAAAATAGAACTACCCTATAATCCAGCAAATAACACTATTGGGTTTATGCAAAGAATACAAAAACACTAATTCAGACATGCACCCCCTATGTTTATAGCAGCATTATGTACAATAGCCAAGATATGGAAGCAGCCCAGGTACCCATCAACTGGTGAGTAGATAAAGAAGGTGTGGTATATATACAATGGAATATTATTCAGCCATAACAAAGAATGAAATATTACCATTTGCAATGACCTGGATGGAGCTAGAGGTATAATGCTAAGCGAAATAAGTCAGAGAAAGACAAATACCATATGATTTCACTCACATGTGCAGTTTTAGAAACAAATGAGCAAAAAAACCAAAAACCAAGAAACAGACTCTTAACTATAGAGAACCAAATAATGGTTACCAGAGGGGAGGTGCGTGGAGCAATGGATGGGTGAGACACAGGTGGTGGGGATTAAGGAGTGCACTTGTGATGAGCACCAAATGATTAAAAACTTTAGAAAAACCAATAATAGGAATGAAAACAATATCATTAAGAAAAAATAAAGATGTGATAGTATATACATTTTTCTCAAAGAATAATTTCAAGATAGTCTTGAAATTTACCCATAATTCTGTACTTGTAAATATGGAGATTGATATGTTGAAAAAGATACTAAAAGACATTGAACACAAGATAAAAATGTCAACAAATGGTTTTACTGAAACAAAACAAAAATATTAAGAACCTTGATGGCAACAAAAATCTTTAAAAACATGACTGAAAATTTTTGAGTTATATATCAAAAGAATCTTTGTATAAAAAGTGTATTTAAAATGCCAACTGGAAAAAATAAAACTATGTGCACAAGAAAAATATATCAGTACAGATAGTAATATGGGGAAAATTAGTGAAGTACTCCTAGTAGGCAAAAATATACATAGGACATAGTATTTCACAGTATTTTGATTAAGTATCTTCTGCCTTAATGATGAGGATAATAAATAATTACTGAGACTTTACTATATGCCAGGCCCTCTGGTAAGTATTCCTTATGTATTACCTCATTTATTCTTTACAGTATCTGAAAACATTAGTGCTCTTGTTTTTGTCTTCCAGAAAACTAAGGCACAGTTACAATATAACCAGAGTCCTTGAGCCAGTTAAACATAGGGTCATGAAATAAAAATCATGGAATCTGACCCAGTGCCCACTCTCTTACTCACTATGCTATATGATGATACCTCTTTTTCCTTGCCACGTTTTTTTTTTCCCCATTTAACTCCTTCATGAATGCTTAATTCAAAAATCTGTTAACTACATTTTCTTCATCATATTCTGGTATTTCTGAAATCATTTGTAAAAACAAGGCTATAGAAGTGATTAACCATAAAGTACATATTAGGTTCTTACAGAATATGAATAACATAGTATCTGCTTCAAAGAGCATTTATTTTTATAATTATGTGTAACAATGGCAAATGACATGTGAAAACCAGATTATCATTGATACTTGATTTTTCTCAATTTCCAGGTAGCATACCTGGTAGCAAGGATCTACTTGACTTCAATATCTAAATTTATGTCAAAACCATGCCACTTTTATTAATCATTTTTACTTTATACATAATTCTATCATTTTAAAACTTTTCTGACTGTAGGAACGCAAGAGAGCTCTAGAGGCAGAACGGCAGGCCCGTGTAGAAGAATTGTTAATGAAAAGGAAAGAACAAGAAGCCCGAATTGAACAACAGAGGCAAGAAAAGGAAAAAGCCCGTGAGGATGCAGCCCGAGAAAGAGCTAGGTACATCATTTGCTATCATGACTTTGATCCTGATGAACATTTTGTAATGAGTGGATATTCAGGTCAAGTCTTAAAGTCATTTGCTGTCATGTGGATTTTTAAAGAAAAAGTCACAAATACAGAAATGTACTGAATTTTGATTTCCAGGAATTATGTCATTGTACTTAAAACAGAAACCTTTTGAATCTTCCTATCGAAAGAGAAACATGATGTTTCAGGATTTTTTGATTGCAAGACATAGAATTTGATAGAAATAGAATTTGCTAGCTTAAGCAAAGAGAATTTTTTTGGAAAATATTGGGAGTATAAGTGATAGGAAGTTAGAGGAACAGGCTTAGAAACAATCAAGCATCAAAAGCTAGGTCACAAGAGCCACAGTGGTAGTATTTTGATGGAAACAGTGTAGTCAGCATATTGGCACTCTGATTATGATAAATGACCTTCAGCTATTGCTACATTTTAAAATCATTGCTTAAGATTCAAAGATCCAGGAAAAGTCATTTAATTGGCCAAGTCTAAGTTAATTTTTGGTTGCTGTACACCTTTTTGATGTGATATTTTCTGACTTCTTACTTGGGGCAAATTTAGTGGATGTGAAAACATAGCTCTTTGTGGTTTTAATATGCTTTTCTGTCCAAGATTAGTAATAAGGCTGAGCAACTTTGCTCATACTTACCAGCTACACTCTCTCTCTCTCTTTTTTTTTTTTTTTAATGTAAAGTGCCTATTCAAGTTCTTTGTTCATTTCTCTATTGGTATCTTTTTTTCTTGATGTTTAGAAATTATCTATACTAGATACCAGTTCTTTGTTAGATACATGTGTTGCAAATATTTTTGTAGGTTGTGGGTTGCCTTTTTACTCTCTTTATGATGTCTTTTAGTAGAATTCTTTTTTTAAGTTTTTATTTAAATTCCAGTTAGCTAACATACAGTGTAATAATAGTTTCGGGTATAGAATATAGTAATTCAACAATTTCATACAACACTCAGTGTTCATCACAACAAATGAACTCCTTAATCCCCATCACCTATTTAACCACCGCCCACCTGATTAATATAATTATTGATTGCAGTGTAGTTAAACTCAACAGACTTGTGATTTGTGCTTTATTATCTTATTTATGAAATCATTTCCTCTCTGGAGTCCTAAAATATTCTTGAAAATGTTATAGTATTTTTTTTAATTGTAAAGTCTTTATCTATCTAGAATTCATTTAATTGTGTTGAGGTAGGAATCCAATTTCATTTTTTTCTCCATGTGGAAACCTTATTCTAAGACACTTTATTGGAACAGCAATTTTTTTCTACAGATCTACAGAACTTTCTAAAATAAGTGAAGCTTCCATGTATGCATGGTTCTGTTTGTAGGCTCTATCTATCTATCTATCTATCTATCTATATTTATTTATATCCAAGTTAGTTAGCATATAGTGCTATAATGATTTTAGGAGTAGATTCCAGTGATTCATCTCCTGTGTATAACACCCAGTGCTCATCCCAACAAGTGTCTTCCTTAATACCCCTTACCCATTTAGCCCATCCACCCTCCACTCACAGTGCCTTCTGCAACCCTCAGTTTGTTCTCCATATTTACAAGTCTCTTATGTTTTGTCCTCCTGCTTTTGTTCTTATATTACTTTAGCTTCCCTTCCCTTATATTCATCTGTTTTGTATCTTAAACTCCTCATATGAGTGAAGTCATATGATATTTGTCTTTTTCTGACTGGCTAATTTCACATAGCATAACACCCTAGTTCCATCCACGTAGTTGCAAATGGCAAGGTTTCATTCTTTTTGATTGCCAAATAATACTCCATTGTATATATATACCACATCTTCTTTATTCATTCATCTGTCGATGGATGTTTGGGCTCTTTCCATACTTTGGCTATTGTCGATAGCACTGCTATAACATTGGGGAGCATGTGCCCCTTTGACACAGCACACCTGCATCTCTTGTATAAATACCCAGTAGTGCAATTGCTGGTTTGCAGGGTAGTTCTATTTTTAATTTTTTGAGGAACCTCCATACTGTTTTCCAGAGAGCCTGCACCACTAGCAGTGCAAAAGAGATGATCTTTCTCTACATCTTCTCCAACATATGTTGTTGCCTGAATTGTTTATTTTGGCCATTCTGAGTAGTGTGAGGTTTTAATTTGTATTTCCCTGATGATGAGTGATGTTGAGCATTTTTTCATGTTCCTGTTAGCCATCTGGATGTCTTCTTTGGAGAAGTGTCTATTCATGTCTTTTGCCCATTTCTTCACTGGATTATTTGTTTTTTGGGTGTTGAGTTTGATAAGTTCTTTATAGATTTTGGATACGAACCCTTTATCTGATATATCATTTGCAGATATCTTCTCCCATTCCATCGGTTGCCTTTTAGTTTTGCTGATTGTTTCCTTTGGTGTGCAGATTCTGTTTTGATGTGGTCCCAAATAGTTCATTTTTTGCTTTTGTTTCCTTTGCCTCTGGAGACACGTTGAATAAGAAGTTGGTGCGGCTGAGGTCACAGAGGTTTTTGCCTGCATTCTCTTCTAGGATTTTGATGGTTTCCTGTCTTACATTTAGGTCTTTCATCATTTTGAGTTTATTTTTGTGTATGGTGTAAGAAAGTGGTCCAGGTTCATTTTTCTGCATGTCGCTGTCCAGTTTTCCCAGCACCATTGCTGAAAAGACTGTCTTTATTCCATTGGATAGTCTTTCCTACTCTTTCAAAGGTTAGTTGGCTGTATGTTTGTGGGTCCATTTCTGGGTTCTCTATTCTGTTCCATTAATTTGAATGTCTGTTTTTGTGCCAGTACCATACTGTCTTGATGATTACAGCTTTGTAATACAGCTTAAAATCCAGAATTGTGATGTCTCCAGCTTTGGTTTTCTTTTTCAGGATTGCTTTGGCTATTCAGGGTCATTTCTGGCTCCATACACATTATAGGTTTCTTTATTCTAGGTCTGTGAAGAATGCTAGTGTTACTTTGATAGGGATAGCATTGAATATGGCATATGTAGACTGCTTTGGGTAGTATTGACATTTTAACAATATTCTTCCAATCCATGAGCATGGAATATTTTTCCATTTTTTTGTGTCTTCTTCAATTTCTTTCATAAGCTTTCTATAGTTTTCATTGTATAGATCTTTGACATCTTTGGTTAGGTTTATTCCTAGGTATTTTATGGTTTTTGATGCCACTGTAAGTGGGATTGATTCCTTGATTTCTCTTTCATTATTGCTTCAGTATTCGTATATAGGAATGCAACCAATGTCTGTGCATTGATTTTGTATCCTGTGACTTTGCTGAATTCACTTATCAGTTCTAGCAGTTTTTTGGTGTAATCTTTTGGGTTTTCCACATAGAGTATCATGTTGTCTGTGAAGAGTGAAAATTTGACTTCCCCCTTGCTGATTTGAATGCCTTTTTTTCCTTTGTGTTGTCTGATTCCCGAGGCTAAGACTTCCAATGCAATGTTGAATAACAGTGGCGAGAGTGTTCATCCCTGTCTTGTTCCTGACTTTAGGGTGAAAGCTCTCAGTTTTTCCCCATTTAGGATGATATTAGTGGTGGGTCTTTCAGTTTCATAGCGTTGTGGTCTGAAAATATGCATGATGTGATCTCAATCTTTTTATACTTGTTGAGGGCTGATTTATGTCCCAGTATGTGATCTATTCTGGAGAACGTTCCATGTGCACTGGAGAAGATTGTGTATTCTGTTGCTTTAGGATGAACTGTTCTGAGTATATCTGTTAAGTCCATCTGGTCCAGTGTGTCTTTCAAAGCCATTGTTTCCTTGTTGATTTTTCTGTTTAGATGATCTGTCCGTTGCTGTAAGTGGGGTGTTGAAATCCCCTCCTATTATGGTATTATTATCAATGAGTTTCTTTATGTTTGTGATTAATTGATTATATATTTGGCTGCTTCCATGTTTGGAGTGAAAAATGTTTACAGTTTTGTCTTCTTGGTGGATAGACCCCTTAATTATGATATAATGCCCTTCTTCATCTTTTTTATGGTTTTTATTTTAAAATCTCAGTTGTCTGAATAAGAATGGCTACTATGGCTTTCTTTTGATGGCTATTAGCATTATAGATGGTTCTCCATCCCCTTACTTTCAATCTGGAGGTGTCTTTAGGTTTAAAATGGGTCTCTTGTAAACAGCATATAGTTGGATCTTATTTTCTTATCCATTCTTTTACCCTGTGTCTTTTGATGGGAGCATTTAGTCCATTGACATTTAGAGAGTACTGAATAATAAGAATTTATTGCCATTATGTTCCCTGTAGAGTTGGAGTTTCTGGTGATGTTCTCTGGTCCTTTCTAATCTTTGTTGCTTTTGGTCTTTTTTTTTTTTTTGTCTTTGTCTTTTGTCCCCTCAGAAAGTCCCCCTTAATATTTATTGCAGGGCTGGTTTAGTTGTCATCAACTCCTTTAGCTTTTGTTTGTCTGGGACAATTTTTATATCTCCTTCTATTTTGAATGACAGCCTTGCTGGAAAAAGAATTCTTGGCTGCATATTTTTCTGATTTAGCACATTGAATATATCCTGCCACTCCTTTCTGGCCTGCCAAGTTTCTGTGGATGGGTCTGCTGCAAACCTGATCTGTCTTTCTTTGTAGGTTAAGGACTTTTTTCCCTTTCTGCTTTCATAATTCTTTCCTTGCTTGAGTATTTTGTGAATTTGATTATGATATGCCTTTTTGATGGCCGGGTTTTGTTGAATCTAATGGGAGTTCTCTGTGTTCCTGGATTTTGATGTCTGTGTCTTTCCCCAGGTTAGGAATGTTTTACACTATGATTTGCTCACATAAGCCTTCTACCACTTTTTCTCTCTCTTCATCTTCTGGAACCCCTATGATTCGGATGTTACTCCTTTTTAATGAGTCACTGAGTTCTCTAATTCTTACACCGTGCTGTTTTGCTTTAGTTTCCCTCTTCTGCTTCATTATTCTCCATGTTTGTCCTCTGTATCGCTGATTTGCTGCTCTGCTTCATCCATCCTTGCCACCATGGCATCCATCTGGGATTGAAGCTCAGTTACAGCTTTTTAAATTTCATCCTGACTAGAGTTTAACTTCTTTTATCTCCCCAGAAAGGAATTCTATGCTTTTTTTCAACCCCAGCTAGTATTCTTATTATTGTGATTCTAAATTCTGGTTCAGACATATTGCTTGTATCTGTGTTGATTAAATCCGTGGATGTCATTTCTTCCTGTTCTTTCTTTTGGGGTGAATTCCTTCTTCCGTCATTTTGAACGAAGAAAAAGAGTTAATAAAATAAAATAATAAAATAAATAAAAATTTAAAAATTAAAAACACAAAAAATCAAAAAGAGGATGCCAGATCCTACATATGTTTTGGTCTGGTTGTTGAAAGAGGCCTGATGGAATAGAGAATAAAGGGAAAGAAAAGAAAATTTAAAAAAAGGAAAATGTTTGAAAATTTAAAAAATGAATACAATAAAGCAGAATAAAATGAAATGATGAAAGTAAAATAGAATTTTAAAATTTTACAAAAAGTAAAAAATATAGTAGAAAAAAATTAAAATTTTTTTTATAAAATGGAAAATAAAATTAAATTTTTCTCTGTATTGAAGAATAAGAAAACAACAGGAAAAAATTGATGGGCCCGCAAACAGAATGAAATACAATTGAAATTACATCCAGTTTCCCCTAGAAGTCAAACTATGAAGCCCTTTATAATCCATAAACTAAGCAGGTGGAGAGATTTGTGTTGTTCCTCTAGAGCACAGTTGGCCCAATTGGGTGGGGCTTGGTGTAGTGGCTCCATTCTCCACGAGATAGCGCTGCTTAGTTTACTGGGGTGGATTGTTATGGTGCACGTAGACCTGTAACCACATGTGTGGGAAGGGTTACCCCGTCTCTAGTATCAGAGCTCTGTGCTTGCCAACCAGCAGTCAAGCACCTCTCCTTTGTCTCCATCTTCTGTCCATGCCCTGCTTCTACACTATCCATGACCAACCTGTCAGCCTGCCAGGCAGCACCTTCTTTCTGAGTTTTATCTCAGATGGGGCTGTGTCTTCAAACCTGTCACTTCTGTGGGTTCTGCAGCTTTGACCTGCTCAGACCCTCTGGGAGAGGGTCTTGGGGAGCAATGACCAGGTGGCGACCCGCTCCCTGGGACGTTCTCGTGACTGTGCTGCTGCAGATGCCCAGAGACTGCACCCAGATGTCAACCTGCCCCAGAAAAACTTCCCACGATCCTGTAGCAGCAGCATTTTAGGGATTATGGTAAATCACAACACCCATCTGGTGCCAGGCTTCAGTGAACCTTAATGTCCTTGTTCCAACACCAGAAAATGTGGCTGTTCTCTGAGGTCAGCTGGGACCTTTCCCTGTGGTGAGGCTGCATAGCCTCTACCAAATATCCTCTCAGCAGGGAAAGCACCTCTCCCCATGTGACCTGAGGACCCCTCAGACCTTGCTGTTTGCTCCTGGGAATTCGCCAATCCCACCAGAGCTCTGCCAGGTGTTGAGCTGCAGAGTTTGACTCTGTGCTCCCCTGTTTGTAGTGTCATAATGGAGTTTAAACCCTCTCCATTCTCCTCTCTCCCTTTTTTTGTTTAGTCCCTTGTGGTCCCTTTCTCCCCTTTTTGTTCAGTCTACTCTTTCTCTTTCATTCCAGCTGCTTTTGGGAGGGAGTGGTTTTCCTGTACTCTCCCCCCATCTCTGTCCTCTTTCCACAAGCAAAAATAGCTCTCTGCCCTCCACAGTTTCTTTCTCCTCAGTTCACCTCTCCATGCCAAGTACCTGCCAAGTTCTGTGGTTCAGGTTGTACAGGTTGTTATGTTAATCCTCAAGTCCATTTTCTAGGTATGCAAGATGGTTTGGTGTTGATTTAGCTATATTTCAGGGATGAGAGAGGCCTGCTCCACCATCTTGGCCCTTCCTGTAAGCTCTACCTTCTGGTCAGGTGATTACTTTTTCTGTCTCTAGCCTTAATTCTAAAGCTTTACAATAATTCTTGGTGTCTATTACTGTGCTTTTTTTTTTTTTAATTATTAGGACTGTCATGGTTCTTTTGCATTTACATGGTTAGAATCAGTTTGCTCAATTCTGTATTTTAAAAAAAGTAATTATAAACATTTTTTGTTTTTTTAAGTTTTATATGTAAAATTTACTGATCCAACCCTTATATACAACACTTAGTGTTCATCACAAGTGCCCTCTTTAATTCCCATCACCTGTTTAATGAACTCCCTCCCACCTCCCCTTCTGTAACCATCAGTTCTCTATACTTAAGAGTTTGTTTCTGGCTTTTCCGTGCAAGTGTCAAGATTTCATTCTTTTTTATGGATGAGTAACAATTCCATTGTATATATATATACACCACATATTCTTAATCCAATCATCAGTCAACGGATATTTGGGCTCTTTCCATAATTTGGCTATTGTTGATGCTGCTGTAAACATCAAGGTGCATGTATTCCTCTGAATTAGTATTTTTGCTTTCTTTGGTTAAATATCTAGTAGTGCAATTTCAGGGTCTTATTGTAGTTCTATTTTTAACTTTTTGAGAAACCTGCATATTGTCTTTCACAGTGGCTACAGCTGTTTGCATTCCCATAAACAGTGTAAGAGGGTTCTACTTTCTCAGTATCCTTGCCAACACCTATGTTAATTTTAGCCCTTCTGATAGGTGTGAAGTGATATCTCATTGTAGTTTTGGTTTGTATATCCTTGATGATGAGTGATGTTGAGCATCTTTTCATGTGTCTGTTAGCTTTCTGGATGTCTTCTTTGGAAAAATGTCTATTCATATCTTCTGCCCATTTTTAACTAGATTATTTTTTGGGTATTTTATTTTATATTTCTTTACAGATTTTGGATAGTAACCCTTTATCTGATATATCATTTGCAAATATCTTCTCCCATTCCACAGGTTGATTGTTTCCTTTGCTGTACAGAGGTTTTTTTTGTTTTGTTTTTTTTTTTGATGAAGTCTTAGTAATTTATTTTTGCTTGTGTTTCCCTTCCCGCTGGAGACATGTCAAGTGAGAAGTTGCTGCAGCCTAGGTCAAAGAGGTGCTGCCTGTTTTCTCCTGTAGGATTTTGATGATTTCCTGTCTCACATTTAGATCTGTCAAACATTTGAATTTATTTTTCTGTATGGTATAAGAAAGTGGTCCAGTTTCATTCTTCTGTATGTCACTGTCCAGTTCTCCCAATACCATTTACTAAAGAGACTGTCTTTTTTCCATTGGATACTCTTTTATGTTTTGTCAAAAATTCATTGACCATATAGTTGAGGGTTTATTTGTAGATTTCTTTTCTGTTCCATTGATCTGTGTGTCTGTTTTTGTGCCAGTACCGTACTGTCTTGATCACTGCAACTTTGTAATATAACTTGAGGTTCAGACTTAATGATGCTTCTTGCTTTGCATTTCTTTTTCAAGATTGTTTTGGCTATTTGGTGTCTTTTGCAATTCCTTGTAAATATTAGGATTGTTTGTTCTAGCTCTGTGAAAAATGCTGGTGGTATTTTGAGGTTGCAGTAAATGTGTAGATTGCTTTGGGTAATATAGACATTTTAACAATATTTGTTTTTCCAATCCTTGAACGGGGAATGTTTTTCTCTTTCTTTGTGTCCTCTTCAGTTTCTTTCATCAGTGTTTTATAGTTTTCAGAGTGCCGATCTTTTACCTCTTTGGTTAGGGTTATTCCTAGGTATCTTATGGTATTTGATGCAGTTGTAAATGTGATTGATTACTTGATTTGTCTTTCTGTTGATTCATTATTGGTGTATACAAATGCAACAGATTTTTGTTATGTTTATTTGGTATCCTGTGACTTTACTGAATTTGTGTACAAGTTCTAGCAATTTTTTGGTGAAGTCTTTTGGGTTTTATGTGTAGAGTATCATGTCATCTGTAAATAATGACAGGTTTTACTTCTTCCTTGACAATTTGGATGACTTTTATTTCTTTTTGTTGTCTGGTCAAAATCCTAGGACTTCCAGTACTATGTTAAATAACAGTGGTGACAGTGGACATCCCTGTCTTGTTTCTAATTGTAGAGGAAAAGCCCTGCTTTTCCCCATTGACAATGATATTAGCTCTGGGTTTTTTGTATGTGGCATTTATTATGTTGAGGTATGTTCCCTCTAAACCTACTTTGTTGATGATTTTTATTAATAATGATGTCATACTTTGTCAAGTGCTGTTTCTCAACTTTTAAAAGGATCATATGATTCTTTTCCTTTTCCTTTTTTCTTCTGTTTGGGGGGATAGTAGCCATCCTAATGTGTTATGAAGTGGCATTTTAATTGTGGTTTTGATGTGAATTCCCCTAATGATAAGTGATGTTGATTGTCTTTTCCTATACTTAATGTACATTTACATATCATCTTTGGAGAAATGTCCATTGAAAATCTTTGCCTGTTTTTTAATCTGGTTGTTTTCTTGTTGAGTCGTAGAAGTGTCTCTATATATTTTGAATATTCTTATCAGATATTTGATTTGCAAATATTTTCTCCCATTCTGTAGATTGCCTTTTCACTCTGCTGATGTTCAAAAATTTTAAATTTTAATGTATTCCAATTTGTCTCTACTTTCTTTTCTTGCCTGTACATTTGGTGTCATACCCAAGAAACCATTGCCAAACTCAATGCTCCATATGTTTTCTTTTAGAAGTTTTAGGTTTATGTTTAGGTCTTGAATGCAATTTGGAATAATTCTTGTATATGTTATAAAGGTGGGGGTCTAACTTCATTCTTTTGCTTGTGAATATCTTTTCCCAGTATCATTTGTTGATAAAATTGTCCTTTCCTCATTCAGTAGTCTTCCCTTGGCACCCTTATCAAAAATCCTTTGATCATATATGTGAGGGTTTATGTATTGGCCTTCTTTCTGTTCCACTGTTCTATATGTCTGTCTTTATACTAGTACTGTAGCTTTGTAGTAAGATTTGAAATCAGGGATCTTTTAGCTTTGATATTGTGCAAGATTGTTTAGGCTATTCAGGGTCCCTTGAGATTCCATGTGAATTTTAGGATAGATTGTTTTACCCATTTCTTCAAAGGAAACCATTAAGATTTGGATAGAGATTCCATTGAATCTGTGACTTGCCTTAGATAGTATTGACATCTTAAAAATATTGTTTTCCAAGTGATGAATATGGGGTTTTAAAAAATCTTTTCGTCTCTGCATTTTCTTTCAGCAAAGTTATACATTTCAGTTTACCTCATTAGTTAAGTTTATTTTTAATTATTGTTTTAACATTTGATGAAGTTGATTTTTAGTTACTTTATTTTGTTATGCTGTTATACATAAAATCTCCTTTCAGAATTCTCTCTTTATCTTTATATTTTGCCAGTTTCACTATGATATGTCGTGCCAAAGGTCGATTCAAGTTACGTCTTAAGGGGGTTCTCTGCGCCTCTTACATTTCAATGTCTATTTCTTTCCCCAAATTTGGGAATTTCTCGGCTATAATTTGATCAAGCACCACTTCAGGACCTTTTTCTCTTTCTTCTTCTTCAGGAATTCTTATGATACGGATATTGTTCGGTTTGATTATATCACTCTGGTCTCGAATTCTCCTTTTGTGCTCCAGTATCAATTTCTCTCTCTTTTTCTCCCCTTCCTCTTTTGCTATAACTGTGTCTTCTGAAAGGAGCTAGGGATAAAAGGGCCCTAACATACAAAGGGAAACCTATCAGAGTGGTTAAGGACCTATCTAACGAAAGTTGGCAGGCCAGAAAGGAATGGCAGGAAATCTTCAATGTGATGAATAGAAAAAATATGCAGCCAATAATCCTTTATCCAGCGAGCTTGTCATTCAGAATAGAAGGAGAGATAAAGGTGTTCCCAAATAAACAAAAATTGAGAGAATTTGTCACCACCAAACCAGCCCTACAAGAAATCCTAAGAGGGACTCTATGAGGGAAATGTTGCAAGGAGTACACAGTACCAGAGACACCATTACAAACATGAACTCTACAGAGAACACAATTAATCCAAACCCACATTTTTCAGTAACACTGAATGTAAATGTACAGAATGCTCCAATCAAACGACACAGGGTAGCAGAATGGATAAAAAAACAAAATCCATCTATTTTCTGTCTTCAAGAGACTCATTTTAGACCTGAAGACACCTTCAGATTGAAAGTAAGGGGATGGAGAAGTATCTATCATGGGACTGGTAGTCGAAAGAAAGCCAGAGTAGCCATACTTATATCAGACAAACTGGACTTTAAAGGCAATAACAAAAGATGAAGAAGGACATTCTATAATAATTACAGGGTCTCTCCATCAGGAAGAGTTAACAATTCTAAACATCTATGCGCCGAATTCGGGAGCACCCAAATACATAAAACAATTAGTCACAAACAGAAAAAATCTTATTGATAAGAGTGTGCTAATTGCAGGGGACTTTAATACTCTACTTACAGCAATGGATAGATGAACCAGACGAAATCACTAAAGAAACAATGGACCAGAATGACCCATTGGAACAGATGGAATTGATAGATATATTTAGAACTCTGCACCCTGAAGCTAGGAAATTCACCTTCTTCTCGAGTGCACATGGCACATTCTTCAAGATAGATCACATAATAGGGCATAAAACAGCCCTCCATAAATACAAACAAATTGAGATCATACCATGCACACTTTCAGATCAGAATGCTATGAAACTTGAAATCAATCCCAGGAAAAAGTCTGGAAAACCTCCAAAAACATGGAGGTAAAAGAACACCCTAATAAAGAATGAATGGACCAATCAGGCAATTAGAGAAGAAATTAAAAAATATATGGAAACAAATGAAAATGAAAATACGACAATCCAAACTCTCTGGGATGCAGCAAAGCAGTGGTAAGAGGAAAGTATATTGCAATCCAGGCCTATTCCAACAAACTAGAAAAAGCACAAATTCAAAATCTAACAGAGCACTGAAAGGAAGAGCAAGAGCACCCCAAACCCAGCAGAAGAAGAGAAATAAAAGATTGTGGCAGAAATAAACAATATAGAATCCAAAAAAAAAAAAAAAAAACCAGTTGAACAGATCAATGAAACCAAGAGTTGGTTTTTTGAAAAAAATAAACAAAATTGATAAACCTCTAGCCAGGCTCCTCAGAAAAAAAAGGGCACCCAAATAGACAAAATCATGAATGAAAATGGATCTATTACAACCAATCCCTCAGATATACAAGCAATCATCAGAGATTACTATGAAAAGTTATATGGAAACAAACTGGACAATCTAGAAGAAATGGACAAATTCCTAAACACGCATGCACTACCAAAATTCAAACAGGAAGAGAT
>CM053560.1:110706644-110728186 GCA_028646485.1 Cryptoprocta ferox
AGTACCTTGGACTGAAATTTCAAAATTATTTTCTGTTCTTCATTTTTTTCAAATAATATATCATCAAAAATTATGAGATTAAAACACTTCTTGATTATTTTCTTTACTCCTAAAGGCCTATGACTTCATGACTGGATTAGAAGAATAACCTTCTATTCACTCAAGTTCTCAACCTTGTAACCCTGCAGGACAGCACAGGTTACAAATCTTCCTAAATCACTGGCTTCCTGGTATTATTCCCTTTGTTATCTCTGGTGGTTCCTTTCCAAAAGATCCAGTCAATCTGCAAATGGCATTCAAGGCTCTCCATAATTTGACCCTGTTCTACCTATGCAACTTTATATTCTTTCACAACACCATCTGCATTTTATAAATTTAGATTTGCACAGTATACTTCTGAGACATAAGACTTTTTTCTTGAGAACTGTTTTGAGACATTTTCACCAGTTAGGATACCGCTACCAGCAGGAGGGCAGTATCATAAACACCTGAACAGACTAATCCTGAAGGCAAAGAACAGGAGGCAAATACTACCTTTACAAAAATAAATTTCAATTAAAAAGAATAAGTAGCCATTTAACAGATATACAAATGGGAGCCCTGTCTACCAGTTTTTTGGGATATCCATTTGATAGCTCAAACCTATTCACTATATCATCAACCACATCATCTTTATCTGTGACCCTATTTCTTTTCTTCCCCCAACTTTATTGAGATATAATTGATATATAGCATAGTGTAAGTTTAAGGTGTACAGTGTAATAACCTGATATCTATATCTATGTCTATATATCTACTGCAAATGAATACAATAAGGTTAGTTAACAACTCCAATACCCATATAATTAACATTTTGTGTGTGTGATGAAATATTTAGTATATACTTAGTAACTTTCAAGTATATAGTATTGCTAATGATAGTTACCAACCTATATATTAGATCCCGAGAACTTACTCATTTCATAACTGGAAGTTGGTACTCTAACGTCTCATTTCCTCGACTCCCAAGACACTGGCAATCACTATTTCTACTCTCTGTTTCTGTGAGTTTGTATTTTTCAGACTCCACATATAAGTGGAATCATATAGTATTTGTCTCTCTGACTTCTTTCACTTAGTGTAACACCCTCAAGGTCCATACACGTTGTCACGAAAGGCAGGATTTCCTTCTTTTGGGGGTATCCCCTACTGCAGTCAAGGACATCAGTATATAGAATCTCCAGGGTCACCATCAATTTCTTCCTGTCTCCTCTCACATCAAGACATGTACATAATCTACCTCAGATTTCTTTCTTCTATCCATCTCTTCCACCACATGTCTGTGCCAAACATTCTGGCATTTAATTTTGATCCTTAATGAACCATTGTCTAATTATGTGTGAGGAAATTAAAAAAAATTTTTTTTATTATAAATGTGGACTTTAGAAACCTAGGCTTTATGAGCCTAGGTTTTCTTCCATGTGTAAGATGAGGCAATAGAACTATCTACATTCTTAAGGTCTTTTCTAGCTCTAAGATTCTGTACTTCTGAATTCCTATAAACAGTAGGTATCAAATTGTGAGGCATATTAGGAGGAGGTAAAAACTTGTTAAAATGTAGATTTCTCAACTAAAACCAAATGAATCCGAATCAATAAGCTGAAGTCTAGGTATGAATCTACCTTTTAAAAAGGATCCCAATTGCTTCCAATGCAAGGGGTGTAAGGACCACAGTTTGAAAATCATTGTCCTGTTTCATGATTTGATTCATATTGCAAAGCAATGCAACACTTGTTATCATTTACTGAGTTTTTTCTTATTTAATTGGCTGATAATTTTTGAGTATAATCTGACTTCCAGAGGGTCTCACAGGTCAAACTTTTTCACTCTCTTTCTCTTAAAAGTATACAGTGAGTGTTCGTATTCCACATTATAAATACATGCCCATGTTACATGTTCTTCTAAAAACATCATGTACCATACTTTACTTGATCATCTCCTTACTGGCTATCTAAACTGTTATCCAAATTTCTGCTCTTAGGATTACCAACACAATGAACACTCACAGACTATTTTAATCTTGCTTATAATGGGTACTTCCAGGCTAAGCCAATATCTGGGGCATAATAAAGAGCTTAATAATATGAGACACTTTTTGTTTATATGTATTTCTTTTCATCATCATTATCATCATTATTGTAAGTAGTCTTCCCTGACTACCCGGGTATAACAAAGTTTATTGTCCCTGGAATTCACCTAAATACTTATTTGTACCTTTCTTCCGCTACTGTGGACATAATGTCTCAATATAATTGCATATTATTTATATGCAATTTACCTCTATTAATACCTTGTAAATGTCACAAGGGTAGAAGTTATGTTCTATTCACTTCTGTTTGCTGATAATGCTATTATGTGAACAATGGGTTGAATGGATTCCTTAAGACCACTGAGGAAATAACACATATAAAGGATGTAAAATGGGTATTAAAAACAGATTTAAAAATTAGACTTAACATTAGGTTTCACCTTAAACAGAATCCTGTAATAGTTGTTAGCCCTTATATATTTCACCTGCCTCTCTTCTGCTCAACTAAGGTCTCCATGGCCATGGTTAGTCCCACTGGTCAACTGTAAGCCAAGGATGAACCTATTCATATCTCAAATAAACATAAATTCAAGACAGAGTCTGTGTTTGTCTGTGCATGTATCTATATCTGAATTTACCTCTAAATATACATTATGGACAGACAGCTATTCACTTTCTTTTCTCATAAATTCATTTATATGCTTACATACCTGTATTTATTCATATATATAGGTATACACAGACACGCACATCTTCATTATCTCATTTCTCTCCTTCCATCATTTCAGAACATCTCCTTGAAAGTCATTTATTCTCTGAGATAAGGATTCTGTTATCCTAGTGATTACCACTGGATACTGAAAGGTGATATGCAAGCTGCCAATATAGCAGACACAGGTCTGGCTATATACAGTGAAAACCTATGAATCTAATAGTTGCTCTAACTAGCAGCTCTCTCCCCTACTCATTCCTACCTCCATTCAACCTCCAGATCAATGACAATCTGTCCCACAAATCTAGTTTCTTGCTTAATGTCATCACACTTCTGTTCTAAAATGCAGAACTAAATGCATCACACTTCTGTTCTAAAATGCAGAACTAAATGCATCACACTTTCTGTTCTAAAATGCAGTCTAGTGATTAGAGCTTTACTGCCTATCTTGCTTGTCTTGGTCCTCTGCACCAAAGGACCTAGGTCCTTTCCACCTAAATTCCAGCAGCAAACAAAGTTCTGACTCCTCTTATGGACTCCTCTTTCAGCATAAATCTGCCTGAATGTCAAAACTTTCAAGGAACTACATGCACTCTCACAGTTCATCCAGTATAGGTCATATAGAACCCTCATAATTAGTTTTAGAACACATACCCACAATTTAAACCACCTGCTAATTCTGGCTTTGCCATTAGACAATGTCCCTCATCTAGCTGGTTGAAGGAAGACCAAATATCTCTGGCTTTACATCATCTAAAATCAGGTCCCTACAGCCTTACCTTCACTAACTATACCATGAAACCTGGAATGCCTCAAGGCTGAATTCTGATTTATGAAAGCAATAGTCATAGCTCTTTTCTCTATTTTTATAAAGCCAATAAATCCTAGTGATATGAACACTAATTTCACAATCCAATCTCATCTAATTCTTTTTAACTAATGTTTGTTGAAAACCTAATAGATGCCAGCAACAGAGATAAATTCTCATGAAGTTTATATTCCAGTGGGAGAAAAGCAATGTGTAAATAAATAATAATTAAATACATAGTACTTTGGAAGATGGTAAGTGCTAAAGCAAAAATAACTGGGGAAATGTTGACAGTGCTGCTTGACAATTTTGTTTTCAGTCATTGTAGATTAAGTAGTATCATACTAGCCCTTCTGTTATGAATAACAATGAAGATTCTTAAAGTATATATGGAATTACTGTTTTTCATGTATCGACAACTAGTAGCCAGGACAGTAATCTCTGAGTAAAAGGAAACAAAATAACTAAGTCCCATGATCACTTCATCTTTCTGCTTGAAGGCACTTTCCAAACAGTTATACATGAAGGGAAAGAGGTAACCAAAACAGAGGATGTAAGTCTGAGCCAAGGAGACAATTGGAATTTATGGGCAGAGACAGAGAGAGAGAAGGGATGTGTGCAAAGAAGGTCCAGATATCTTCAAAGGTCCTCGTGAGTCTTTGGCCATATTAATCTATGAATGAGTATAGCAAGACTTCCCACAGAAGAGGAAAAAAACTGCCACCAGGGAACTGTAAGCTGAACAATTTCCAGAGCTTGCAGAAAGCTGAGAAATGTTTGAGTTTCAAATGCTATATTACAAATATTTCTTGAACATTCTAGTCATTCAGTGGAGATTTCACAAAGGCCAAACATTTAGGAGTCAGGCCAATTAAAGGCTACTCAGAATCTACCTCACAAAACTTAAAATCAAGACAAGTAAGTGGGATGACAGAATAAAATTCCACATTCTATTAAGAAAAACAATAAAATCCAGACACAATAATGTAGCATTCATACTGTCCAATAAAAGTATAAAAATAAAAATAGTAACGAAATTATTAGGCATAAGCAACAGGTAACATACCAATTAGGGAGAAAAATCATCAAAAACCATCTCAGATGGAGAAATGACAAGTATGAAAGACTTCAAATAAATTCATAAATATGTTAAAGGAGCTAAAGGAAATCATAAACATAAAAAGAACAAATCAGAATTAAAACTATAATAAATAATCAAAAGGGATAGATATAAAATGCAACACATGAAATGAAAAATACAGTGGATAATTTTAATAGCAGATGACATACAGCAGATGAAAAGATCATATAGGGCAACAGAACTATCTAAATTGGTGCAGAAGAAAAAAAATGACCTATGGAACAACATCAAACACTCTATTTTAAGTGCAGTTGGAATCCCAGAAAGATAAAGAAATAGTCTGGCACAGAAAAAATTATGTTTGAAGAAACAGTGGCCAAAATTCTCCTAAATTTGAGGGAAAATATGAACTTACAGATTCAAGAAGCTTAAAAAGCATGAAAAACACAAAGACAACCACATCAAGGAACATTATAATAAAATTACTTAAAACCAACATATGAAAAAATACACTGAAAAGCAGCCAAATGAATACTAGAAATATTATATACAGTAAAAAAGGATTAGCATGTGTGCTGCCTGTTAATCAGAGACAACCCAAGCATAAGACAACAGAAAAAAATTGTCAACCGTTGAAAGAAAAAAAATCACATAATTCAACATCAATCAAACATGAAAGTCAAATAAACATTTTCAGGCAAACGAATGATCAGAAAATCTATTGCCAGTAGACCTGCAATATTGTTAAAAGGAAGTAATTCATGTGAAGAAAAAAGGCAATAGATGGAACCTGAGAACTACATGTAAAAATGAAAAACACAGGAAATGGTTTTGTAAATTATTTAAAAGATAACTCAACAATCAGAAGAAACATTAAAATTATAGTGGGATTTGTAATATATATAGAAACAAAATATAAGACAATAATTACACAAAAGAGAGAAGAAGATAGAAGTATACTCTTGTAAGTTTCTAAACTTATAAATGAAGTGGTTTAATATTATGAAGTTATCCTGTGACAGTTTAAGGTTGTATATTTTAAATTAAGCAAACACTAAAAATAAGTAGTAGAGTAGTAGGGGATAAAGTGGAATACAAAAACAACAACAACAACAAAACAAACCCAAAAGGAGGTAGAAAAGGAAAAAAGAAAAAAAGGGAACAAACAACAGATGAATAGGGTGGCTCAGTCAGATAAGTGTCCGACTTTGGCTCAGGTCATGATCTCATGGTTCAAGAGTTCGAGCCCCACATCGGGCTCTGTGATGACAGCTAAGAGTCGAGTCTGGTTCAGGTTCTGTGTCTCCCTCTCTCTCCTATTCCCCCGCTCGCACTCTGTCTCTCTCTTGCTCTCTCTCTCAAAATTAAATAAACATTAAAAAATTTTTAATTAAAAAACACAGCAATAATTTCAGTAAATATAAACTGATTAAAAACTGCAAATAATAGACATGTCAGAAAAGATAGAAAAGGAAGACTCACATATGACAATTATAAGAAATGCACAACAATATATAAAGAGATATAAAACTAAAAGAATGGGAAAAGATTTATCATGAGAATACTAAGTGGGAATGATAATATTAATGTTAGATAAAGTAGACTTCATCATAAGAAATATTAAGAAGGATGCTATAATGGTAATGGGATCAATTTTTCAAGGAGATAAAATAATACTAAATTGGTATGTATCTAGCAACAAAGCTGCAATATTTGAAGCAAACTGGATACTGAAGTGTGAAATAGAAGCGTGAAATAACTGGAAATGTTAATATTCTTTATTAACTGATACAATATGAAATAGACAGTATCAGAGACACAACACAGATTTTAACACACTACTGCCCAACTAGACCTAATTGACAGTATAGAAACTACACCCATCACAAGCAAAATGTACATGCTTTTCAAGTAAACGTGCAACACTGACCAAGGCAGACCAGATGCTGGGCATAAAACAAATCTCAATAAATTTAAAGGAATTGAAATTATGCACAGTATATTTTCTCACCACAGGAAATTAAATATCATAGACAAAAAGATATCTGGAAATTTTCAAATTATTCGGAATTTGAAATTTCCCAATAATTTGAAAATTTAGCAGCACACTTCTATGTAACGAATGTGTCAATGAATCTGAATTGAAATTGGAAAATATTTTCAACTGAATGAAAAACACAACATATAAAATATGTGGGACATAGCCTGAAGGGAAGAGTATAGACATAACTGCAGATATTAGAAAAGGAGAAAGGTTCAAATAAGTATTCTTAATTTTTTTTACCTTAGGAATCTAGGAAGACAGACAAAATAAATACAAAGAAAACACAGAAAACATAAATAAATAAAATACAAAAAAATGAAGGAAAATCAAATGACAGCAAAAGTTCATAAATTAAAAGTTTGTTAATTAAAATTGATAAATTCCTGGCCACAGTGATCAAAGAATACAATTGCAATTTTCAGGAATGAAAAAAGATGTCACTATAGAACTTTAGAAGTTTAAAAAGATAGAAAAAAAATTTAAATGTATTTTTTATGGAAATTTCACGTTCACTGAAAAATTGAGAGAAAGGTATAGAGATTCCCCATATACTGATTGCCCCCAAATGCTTAGCCTCCCCCAAGGTCAACAACTCCCAACAGAGTGATACATTTGTTACAACTAATGAAACTACACTGACACATTATTATCACCCCAAAGCCATAGTTTACCATTAGGATCCATTCTATATTCTATGGGTTTGGACAAATGTATAATGACATGTATCCACCATTAAAGATTCATACAGAGTCCTCTCACTAACCTAAAAATCCTCTATGCTCTGCCTCTTTGGCTCTCCCTTCCCCCAAACCCTGGTAAACACAGATCTTTTTACTGTCTTTATAGGTCTGCCTTTTCCAGAATGTCATATACAGATGGGTCCCCAACTTATGCTGGTTTGAACTACTATTTTTTGACTTTACAAAAAAGGGTGCAAAAGTGATATATATTCAGTACAAACTATACTTCCAATTTTGAATTTGGATCTTTTCCAGAGTGATATACTGGGCAGTGGCAGTGAGAAACAGCTCCCAGTCAGCCAGAAGCTCATGAAGGTAAACACCTAATATACTTAGGACCATTCTGTGCCAATAGTACCACTTCTGTTTTTCACTTTTCACTACAGTATTCAATAAACTACATGAGATATTCAACACTTTATAATAAAATAGTCTTTGTGTTAGATTATTTTGCCCAACTGTAGGATAATGTACATGTTTCGAGCACATTTAACATAGATTAGGCTAAGCTATAATGTTTGGTAGGTTAGGTGTTTTAAATTAATTTCTGACTAACAGTATTTTCAATTTTCGATGGGTTTTTAAGGATGTAATCTCATCATAAGGAAGATCTGTAGCTGGAATCACACAGTATGTAACCTTTTTACATTGGCTTCTTTCACTTAGTGTTATGCATTTAACATATCTCCCAAGTCTCTGCATGATTTAATAGCTCATTTCTTTTAGTACTGAATAATATTCTTTTGTCTGGATACACCCAAATTTATGTACCCATTCACCTTTTAAAAGACATCATCTCAATTGCTTTAAGTTTTGGCAATTTTGAATAATGCTGCTATAAACATCCATGTGCAGGTTTTTGTGTCATCACAGTTTTCCTCTCCTTTGGGTAAATACACACGAATGTGATTGTTGGTCAGTATGGTAGAAGTATGTTTGCTTTTGTAAGAAACTGCCAAACTGGCATCCACAAGTACTATATACCATTTTACATTCCCACCATCAAAGAATGAGAGTCCCTGTTTCTCCACATCCTTGCCAGTATTTGGTGTTGTCAGTGTTTTGGATATTGGGCATTCTAATAAGTATGTAGAAAATCTCATTTTAATTTGCATTTACCTAATGATATATGGTACATAATATATTTTCATATGCTTATTTGAGATGTTCACTGTCTTGATGAGATGTCTGTTAAGGTCTTTGGCACATTTTTTACTTGGAGTTTTCATTTTCTTATTGTTGAGTTTTAAGATATTTTTATATATTTTGGATAACAGTCATTAATTCTATATGTCTTAACAAATGTTTCCCCCCAGTGTATGGCTTATCTTTTCATTCTCTTGTTAGTGTCTTTCACAGAACAAATTTTTTTTTTCATTTTGAAGAAATTCAGTTTATCAATTCTTCTTTCAGAGATCATGCCTTTGGTGTTGTAATTAAAAAGTCACCACCAAACCCAAGGTCTTTCAGATTTTCCATTGTGTTATCTCCTAGGAGTTTTACAGTTTTGAGTTTTACGTTTAGGTCTAAGGTCAATTTTCAGTTAATTTTTGTGAAAAGTGTAAAAGTTGGTGTCTGGATTCATTTTTAGCTGTGGATGTCCAGTTGTCCAACAACATTTGTTGAAAGGCTATCCTTTGTACACTGTATTGTCTTTGTTCCTTTGTCACAGATCAGTTGACTATATTTATAAGGGTCTATTTCTGTGCAGTCTGTTCTTTGCATTGATCTATTTGTCAGTTCTTTTGCTAATACCATATTGTCTTAATTACTATAGTTTTATAATAAGTTCTGAAGTCAGGTAGTGTCAATCCTCCAACTTTGTTCTTTCTTTCAATAGTATATTGGCTATATATTGTTTTAAATTCCCAGTGTAATAATTCCAACATTCCTAGTGTATCTGAGTCTAATTCTGATGCTGTCTCAATCACTTGAAATCATATTTTACCTTTTGTAAGCCCTGTAGTTTTACTTGACAGCTATACATGATATAGACAGGGTATATGGAACTGTTATAAATAGGCCTTTAGTAATATGGTAATAAAGTATGAGAGGAGGAGAACATTTTCTATTCCTATTATTATGTCTGTCTTTTATTGTACCAGGGCCTGTTAACTTTAAACTTCACAAGTGTTTCTCAGGCTCTTTTTTTCCCTGAGGTGGGACAGGGCTAAAATGGGCTAGAGTTGGGTATTTCCCTTCTCTCTCCCTTCCTTCAGGTGGAAGATTAAAGGGAAGGTATTTCCTTCCCTCAAGTCAATTAATCTCTGCTAAACCACCAGCATATTGGGCTCTAATTAAATAGTTTTGTTTGAGGGCAGGCGTCTTGAACAACAGAATGCTCTCATGTATTTCAAAATGGTTCCTTATCCACTCCCCAGGCTGGAAGTAGAAGCATGGCAGGATTTTTCTGTGACATTCCATAGAAGAATGCAGTCAAGCTCTCAGAGGTAAAACTTACAAAGTGTGGAGATATCCCATAGTTTTGATTCTCAGACTTGTCCACGCTGAGCCTTTAGAGGTGCAGGTTTTCTTATCCCCAGTACTGGTTTCTACAGAGGTTTTTGCTTATAGGTATCTGGTCTAGTAACATGTGAGTCTCTGTACTTGCCTGTCTGTTTCTCCACTTTTAGGGGCTGCAGTTTGCCCTGTTATTTCACTTGTCTTACAGATTTTAAGAAGAGGTGCTAATTTTTCAGGCTGTGCAGATTTTGACTTTTTGTTAGGATGGAGTGAGTGTTGACTTCCAAGTTTCTTATGTACAGTACCAGAAACCATAAGTATAATGGAGTACTGTATGCAACTTTACATTAATAAGTTCAACAACTTAGATCAAATGGTTAAACTACTTGAAAGACACAGATTACCAAAACTGATGGAAGAAATATGACTTCGCTGGTGAACACTATCATTTGAGTAAGAAAAAAACTCCCAATCATCTAGAAATCTCTTCCAAAATAGAAAAGGGAATAGTTCTCACACTCATTTAATGAGGCCAACATTCTCTTGATACCAAAACCAGACAAAGACATTGTAAGGTAAATACAGATCAATATACATCATAAGCATAAATGTAACAATCTTTTATAAAAAGTTAGTAAATTAAATCCAACAATAAATAGAAAAGATAATAAATACTAAGGAAAGGGTGTTTATTCCAGGAATATAAGCTTGATTTAATATTCAAAAATTAATATAGATCCTCAATAGAATATTAGTATATGAAATTCAACAATACATTAAAAGAGTTATACCCCATGATGAAGTGAGATTTATTCCAAAGATGCAAGTATGGTTCAATTTTCCCAAATGAATAAACTACATTAACAAAATGAAAATTTTAAATAATATCATTTTGATATATGCAGAAAAAACATTTGGTAAAACTCAACATCCATTTTTGTTAAAAATTCTCAACAAAATGGGTATAGGGAACACATACCTAAATATAAGAAACACTATACATGACAAAGTCAAAAGTTGCAAGCTTTTCTTCTAAGATCAGGAACATGACAAGTGTCACAGACTTTTGAGTCTGGAGTTCTGGAGTTTTCTCTTGTCCAGCATGAGAGCAGATGCAGAATTGAATACAAGAGAAGTTAATGTCCGGGAGGAGACAAGAGCCCCAAACAGGGGTTTTGTCTCTGTATTTACTGAGCTCACAAGGTTTTACAAATGTGGTGAATGTGCAGAAAAAAATAACAATAAAATAGTGACCATTAATGTGTGTTAAGAAGCAAAGGATTTAGAGGGCGAGTGGCATTAGAGGTTGAGATTAAAGGACAATGATATATTGGCACCAGATGCCAGATGGGCAGTGTTTCTCTGTTGGCGATACAGCCAGGTAGCTGATATCTCCAAAGTTTAAGACTGCTGGAGCATGCTGCCTCAAGACTAACAAGGCACCCTTTTCATTAGCTAACTCTGGGCACTTTCACCCCATAGCAGCTTCCACTTTCATCCTGTGGAGGCGTCTTTCTTCCCTAAGCCTTGTTTCAGTTAGTGACTAACTTTGGGTGCTGGTGCCCAGGTGGCGACTTTCCACTTCTATGCTTTGTCTTACTTAATGACTGGCCTTGGATGCTTTTGCCCTGTGGTGGCTTTCCACCCAAGCCTTGTTAACCCATTGGTGCAAGTGTACAGGATTCTTAACCTTATTTCCCACAGACAAGGATGTCCACTCTCACAAATTTTATTCAGCATAGTATTGTAAGTACTAGCCAGAGAAGCTAGGCAAGAAAAAGAAATAAAAGGCATTTATATTGATAGGGAGGAAGTAAAATTGTCACTATTTGCAGATGACATGATACTATATAGTACTAAAGACTCCACCAAAATACTGTAAGAACTAATAAATGAATTCAGTAAAGTTGCAGACTACAAAATCAATATATAGGAATCTGATGTATTTCTATATGCTAATAACTATCAGAAAGAGAAACCTAAAAAATAATCCCAATTGCATAAAAAAAAATATCCAGGAATAAATTTAACCAAGAAAGTGAAAGACTTGTACATTAAAAACTGCAAGACACTGATGAAAGAAATTGAAAAAGACATTGAATATGCGGATAGATATTCTGTGCTCACGGATTGGAAGAATATTGTTAAAATGTCCATAATATGCAAGGCTATCTACTGATTCAGTGCAATCCATATCAAAATTCCAATGATATTTTTCATGGAACTAAAACAAACAGTTCTCAAGTTTCTATGAAACCACAAAAGAACCAAATAGCCAAAGAAGTCTTAAGAAAGAACAAAGCTAGAGGTATCATGCTCTGATTTCAAACTATATTACAAAGTAACAGTAATCAAAACAGTATGGTATTGGCATAAAAACAGACATATACATCAACAGAACAAGAAAGCCCAGAAAAGAAAAATGCACATATATGGTCAATAATATACAATAAAGGAGCTAAGACTATACAACAGGAAAAGGACAGGGTCTTCAATAAATAGTATTAAGAAAACTGTACAGTCACATGCAAAAGAATAAAACTGGAACACTATCTTACACCATATATAAAAATTAACCCCAAATGGATTATAGACAAGACACCATAAAAGTCCTAGAAGGAAACACAGGTGGTAAGCTCCTTTACACTGGTCTTGGTGATGATTTCTTTTAATTTGCCACAAAAAACAAAGGCAACAAAACAAAAAAATCAAGTGTGAATACATCAAACAAACAAGCTTTTGCACAGCAAAAGAAACCATTAACAAAATGAAAAGGCAACCTACTAGGAGGGAGAAAATACTTGCAAATCATGTATCTCCAAAATATAAAGGAATTCATACAACTCAGTAACAACAAAATCTGATTAAAAAATTGGCAGAAGACCTGAACATTTTTCAATGATGACATATAGATGGTGAACAGACACACGAAAAGATGTATAACATCACTAATCATCAGAGGAATGCAAATCAAAACCACAATGAGATATCACCCCACACCTGTCAGAATGGCTATCAAAAAGACAAGAAATAACAACTGTTGGTGAGGATGTGGAACAAAGGGAATCCTTGTGCTGGGAATGTAAACTGGCATAGCCACTATGGAAAGTAGTATGGAGGTTCTACAAAAAAACTAAAAATAAAAGTACTGTACAATCTAGTAATTACACTTCTGGTATTTACTCAAAGAAAATGAAAACACCTGGAGTCTGCTTTGGATTCTGGGTCTCCTTCTCTCTCTGTCCCTCCCCTGCTTGTGCTTTCTCTCAAAAATAAATATAAATATTTTAAAAAAGTTTTTAAGTGCAAACTTTTAGTTATAAAGTAAATGTGATGGGGATGTACTATATTGTATATTTGAAAGTTACTACAAGAGTAAATCTTAAAGAAAAAATAAGAAAAAAATTCTGTAACTATGTATGGTGACAGATGTTAATGACTTACTGTCGTGATCATTTCACAATATATAATAATATCGAATCATTATGCTGTATGTCAATTATACCCCAATAATCAATATAGAGTTGTGTAGTTTTTGTGGGTGAATTGTATAGGTGAATATATCTCAATAAAGCTGTTATAAAAAATCAATATGGGGTGCCTGGGTGGCTCAGTTGGTTAAGCATCTGATGTCAGCTCAGGTCATGATCTCATGGTTCATGGGTTCGGGCCCTGTGTCGGGCTCTGTGCTGAGAGTTAGCTCAGAGCCTGGAGCCTGTCTTCAGATTCTGTGTCTCCCTCTCTCTCTGACCCTCCCCTGCTCTCTCTCTCTCTCTCAAAAATAAAAAACACTAAAAAAATAATTTAAAAAATCAATTTAATGCACTTTACTGATAAAATTAAAAGGCCCATTTCAATAGATGAAAAAAAAGGCATCTGAATACATGGAATATTAATTTATAAAAAAAGAAACTCTCAGGAAACTAAGAATAAAAAAAGCTTCCTCAACCTGATAAAGGGCATTTACAAAAAACTATAGCTAACAGAATACTTTAATGGTGAAAAACTAAAGGCTTTCTCCCTAAGGTCAGGACCAAAGCTTCTGTTCAAAAGTCTGCTGAAGATGCAATGCACTGGAACAGACAATGAAAAGAAATAAACAGTATATAACTGAAAAAAAACTGTTTTTATTCTCAGATATGTTTATGTATATAAAGAAATCTTATGAATGTACAAAACTATTAGAGCTCATAAGTTTTGTTTTGTTTTGTTTTTAAATCAAAGTGCTAAGAGAGTAGAGTGGGAAAAGAAACCTTTTCAGCAATAGTGTTGGAACAATGGGTTACCTATACAGAAACATAAATTTGAGCCCAAGCTTCATATCTGCATTAATTTATTATGAGATGATATAATTTATTTGAGATGAGTCATATCCTAAATGCAAAAGTAAAACTTACAAAACTTCTAAAAAAAATACAAGTCATTTTTTAGCCTTTGTTCAGAGACCTCCTAGAACCCCAAACCCCAAAATAGACATCATCACAAGTAAAAACCTTTGCTTATCAAAGGCTATCTTCAAGAAAACATATAGGCAATTTCCAGACTGCAAGAAAACATTTGTAATGCGTATATATCTGACAAATAACTTTTTAGTCAAAACATATAAAAAACTCAAAAGGAAGGTAACAACACAACTTTTAAAATAGGGAAAAACCTTCAATGCACATTTCATAAAAAAAGATACTGAATGGTTAAAAAGGACATAAAAAGATGCTCAATATATATTATTAGTCACTATGGAAATGCAAATTAGAACCACAATGAGATACCACTACACTCTCACTGAAAAAAGGCTAAAATTTTAAGAATTAACAATATCAAGTATGTATTGGCAAGACTGTGGAGCAACTGGAACTCCCAAAGAATTCTGACAGGAGTGCAAAAGAGTACAACCACCATGGAAAATGGTGTGGTATTCCACTGCTAGGTATTTACCCAGTAGAAATAAAAATGCAGGTAAGACCTGACAGGAGCTTACCTTATAAATACTAACTGGAAACCCAAAGTCTATCGACAGATGAATAAATAAAAATTATAGGATATGCACACAATGAATATGTGCAACAATAAAAAGAAACAAACTACCTACACGCAACAACACTGATATATCTCAAACACAATACACTTAGTAAAAGAAACTAGTCACAAAGGACTTCAATTTCATTTGTATGCCTTTCCAGAACAGGAAAAAGAAATCCATAATGACAGCAGATCAGTGACTACCAAGCGCCAGGGCTGGTGAGAAACTGACTGGAAAGGGATACTAAGACAATTTTGACAGGGGTGTGGATTACATGAGTACCTAGATTTGTCAGAAGTCAACAAACTCTACATTGGAGATCTCTACATTTCACCTAAATAAATCATACCACAATGAAGAAAAAAGTCTATAGATACAGGTTAGGTATGCATAAAGAGGATATTTATGCCAAAATATTAACGAGAGTTATAGTTATTTTTTCCTATAATTTTAAGATTTAGTTTAATAAATTACCATTACTTATGTTTAAAACAACAAACAAAACAAAAAAACAAGCCAAGCTCTCAAGGATAGCCTCGCCAAAAAGCTGACATTTGAACAAAGACTGAAGGAAGTAAGGGAGCGAAGTGTGTGGATATATGTGGGAAGAAGAAACCTGAGGTGTAAAAGCCCTGAGGTTTTGAGAAGTGAAATGACTGACTTACATTTTAATAGGCTCACTCTGGCTACAGTATTTAGAATAGAAAAGGAGGCAAGGGCAGAAATAAGGATACTAATCACAGAGCTACCACAGTAACTCAGGTGAAAGATGATAAAGGCTTGGTTCCAGGGAAGCAATGAAGTTACAGAGAGGTAATCAAATTTTGAATATATTTTAAATCAAAGCTAACACTTCTAATTGGACTGGATGTGAGATGTGGGAGAAAGAGAACGGTCAAGGAAGGATTTTGGCCATACAAAGCTAGAATAAAAGTATCTATTTACTGAGACAGAGAAGACTATGGGGTCAAATAGAGGTTCTAAAGACAACAGGAGCTTGTGTTTGAGTAAAACTGAAGATATAAAATTGGTAGTCATGACCAAGTAAAGGACATTTAGAGCCACAGATAGTGGGAGCTTACCAAGGAACTATGGGCATAGAGAAAAAAAAGAGCTTACAAAAATGGGCTGTATAGCATTTCAGTGTCAGGAGGTCTGTAAGTTCTTAGCATAAACTAGAAATGAAGGTCAGTAATACCCTCAAGTGTACAGTGAAACTATTTTTAGAAACTTAGAGGGATCTCAAAAAATACAATCAAAAAAGCCTTTTCTATTCTTTGCTTGAATGAATATTCTGAAGTTTTCATTGATTCTGTAAGATGAAGTGGACGCCTTTGATTACAATCTGAAATTGGAAACTATAGAGCGATAACATCATTCACTGTTATTCTAGAACTAAATTTCTATAATCCCATGGGATCAAGCTTCTTCAACTTTGAAAACATTTGCTGATAAAGGTAAAACAACACATTTAGATTACCTTCTCCCAAATATCGAAAATCATCTACTACTGAGGAACTACATTTGTGTCCTGAATAAGACTCATCAGTCATCAGATGATGCTCCAAGCATGTGAGGTAATGATGTACTACATAGCTGTCTGATCCTCAGATGGCACTTTGGAGGCTGATGATAAACTACGGGTCTGACAACTCACTTTCCATTTCAAGATATTTCTTGAACTTTTTCTTGTTGTGACAGCAACCAAATTGATTAAACCTAGTCATGGGATTTGACACTACAGCCAGTAGACTTCTATTTGTTGATTGCTATTGATTTTCTTTGATACCTCATTTAAAAATCAATAGCTGGAAAGAAAAATAGGCTTAGTTTACACATACTTAAACATACTACTGTATGCGGGAGGAGGTACAGGTTTGGCAAGGCTTTGGCATCCAATTATAAGAAGAGCTCTTAACAGGTGAAAGCAAGGGCTTTAGATCGATACGCAGTTTTCTTTCTCAATCAAAGAAAGTGGCCATAAATTAGGCTCATCAGTGTTATTTTCAAGGCTTTCTCTAAGCAAACAAGTTAAACTTTTTAGGAGGACACAGCGTCTTCCTTAGATATACATTAACAAGGATATATCACTAACAGTTTTGTTTTCTTTTCTTTTTAAGGATATTTATGGGTACCTGGAGTTCATCCGGGCTTTTATCTTTTTGGCTTTTTTTTTATTTTTCTGCCGTTCTTCTCCATCTTTCAACGGCTCTGGTACAGCTGCACTTTCAACCACAATGTCAATAATATACTTCTTTAATGAAAGATGCTCCTGCAAGACAAATAAACGATAATAAAAATGATGATGGTTAAAAATTAACATAGCATTGCTACAGACTACAGTGAGTATAAAAGAGTATATAGATAAAAGCAAAAGTAATCTTTATGAAATTCTGTTTTTCACAATTCCTTTGGAAAACACCGAAGAATTGTATTCCTTAAGATTTTCATTGACTTATCAAACCTTTTCTGTACATCAACTGTGATAAATACTAAGGACACAAGGACATATCCCTATCCCTCACAACCACACAGTGTAGAGAGGTTAATATATATATATATATATATATATATATATATATATATATATATATATATATATATAAATCTGTAATATCAATAAGTGCCGATTAGAAAGGTGGAGTGCTATAGGTGCCCACAAGGGAAACAAAAGCAATGTTCACTGGGGGTCAGGAGGAAAGGTTTCAAGAAGGAAGTACCATGTCTGCTATCCCTTGATGGACTGAATTTGAACACACAGATATTAGATATATGTGTGTTTCTTTGGGCTGGGGGTTGGGAAAGGTGGCAGAAAGGAAAAATAAAAAAGGCATTTCAGAAAACACAAACAGAGATGAAAGTAGAATGTGGTTACTGGCAACAGAGATGTGGTTTGGCTGGAGCACACAGAGTCTGGCCCCACATCCCTCCGTATCAATGTTAGATTTTACAGCCCATCATTATAATCACTTCCTTGCATGTACACAGCATGTACATTCCCTTCCCCTCTTTTCTTTATTCATACTTGCATAGCAAAATCCCAATTCTAAATCCAACTCTCACCCTACTCTGTGCCCATACCTGGCCAGATTAATGTGGCTATAATTATGAACTGTGTTGACTACTCTCATTTTAAATTTATGACATTATGTCTCAAATGGCCTCTAGTATCGCCAGGCAATCAAGGAACCTTAAACTATTACCTCTACACACTCTTTTCTAGAAATTATTTTAGCCCTTCTCCTCAAATTTCTAACACCCTTAGCCCTATAGATCACTTCCTCTTTCCTGACACTTTTTCTTCACTAGGCTTCCAAACATTACACTGTCCTCTTAACTTACCAGCTGCACCTTCTAAGTCTTCTTTGTTGGATCCTTTTGCTCTGCATGAGTAAATGTTGGAATGTCCCAGAGCTATATACTTCTCTATCCAAACTCATTAATCAAGTGCAGTGACTTGAAATATTATTTATACACAGGCAATTCCCAAATTTTTAGCTCTAGCCCTGACCTCTCCTCTGAACTCCACTCCTATATCAAACTGCCTGCTAAAAATCTCCACTTAAATAAAGCATTTCCAAAATAATAGTCCACAACAAAATGCTTATGCTTCCCACATACAGTTACTCTTCTCAGAATGTTTCCCATTTCAAATGCAACTAGACAAAAATGACACAGGTCTCAAATCAAATGAAAGCAATAATATAAAGATAATCCTCTTACCGTATCTTCTAAGGATACACGGTATAAAGCAATTATATGTGAAATCATTATCCATGTTATCATTTTTGAATACTTAATACTTGATCAGAAATCTGAACACATTATTTCCTATAATCATCACAACCCCATAAAATAGGTGGCAATCTGTTTACATTTTACAAAATACTTAACAATGGCTCAGAGAGACTGTGGTATTATGTTCACAGTCACAAAGATCAAGCTGATTTCACAAACTAGTTGACTTCACAAAACCAAGGTACATTCTTCCCCCTAACACTGCCGATGTAGAGTCTGTGTCTGAGTCTGACATATAAATATCTGTTTCTGCACCAAGAAAAAGGAATATTCTAAATGATACCTTCAACTTTATGAAAGGTTTAACTATACTATTTTTCAGTTATATATAAATATCATTTACATATCTAATAGAATCCACTAAGGATTCTGATACACAAAGGTAGAACTCTATATAGAAAAACTTGGACTCTACCCAGAACTACCAAAACTCATATCTTTTTAAGGAACAATACATTTACATACAGAAACACACATGAATTATGGACTCACATTAATGTTAACATTTTCAAAAAACTAAAAACAAATGAAAATATATTTTGACTTAATGTTTTATCTTTAAAAATTTTTTTTAATTTATTTTGAGAGAGAGAGGGAGACAGAGCACACCAATGGGGGAGGGGCAGAAAGAGAGAATCCCAAGCGGGCTCTGCACTGCCAGCACAGAGCCCGATGTGGGGCTCAAACCCATGAACCATAAGATCATGACTTGAGCTAAAGTCAAGAGCCAGACACTTAACCAATTGAGACACTCAGGTGCCCCAAAGTAAGTTTTATCCTAATGCAAAATCAATATGTGTTAATTATAGAAAATATAAAAATTAAGAAATAAAAAATCTCATATAATACTAACACCTAAAAATAATCATTTGAATATATCCTTCTATTTTCTGTGTGTGTGTGTGTGTGTGTGTGTGTGTGTGTATATGTGGGATATACCATTTGTAATATACATTTTTAAAATTTAACATTTCAAATACATTCTATTAAATAATATTCTACAACATAATCTAGTGGCTGTAAGTTTTAATGTTAAGATATCTGGATAATTTTCATTATCAATTATAAATACCAGTGCAACAAATATTCCTACAGTTAAAATTTTAAACACATAATCTATTTTTCCCTTATAATCAAATCATAGAACTGAAATTCCTACAAGAACTGAACTGAAAATCCTAGAACTGAAATTCCTAAAATGTTACACATATTTTTAAGGATTTTTATAAGTATTCCCAAATTGAACAACCAAACTGGGAATTAATTCACATCCCCACAAGTGATTTGCCAGTACCTAGTATTTCTATTTTGTTTGTAAATCTATCAATTTGTTGGCTGAAACACTGGTGTTAGTATGTTGGACCATGTGTATTTTGTCCTCTGTGACTTAAAATGTGTCTTTTGTCCAGCTTTCTATAAACAGATTTCAAGTTTTTATATATTTCCTCCTAGTGATTTGCATTATATTTTTGCTTATATAAAAAAAAAACCAATTTTGGGTGATAGAAGAAACATACTGTGGGATGTGACAGAGGATAATTAATAGTCATTTTTCCATTAAAACTATGAAGACTTTATACAGGAAGGTACTGAGATGGCTTCTGAAGATGGAAGGCATATATAAAGGTTTTTCAATAAGGAGTGGATGATGAAATTATGGCATATTTCCATGACGAAATATTAGTCATTAAAATCCTTATAAACAGAAGATTATGAGTAGATGAAGGCAGTGGCAGCAAAGTTTTAGATTCTCCCTAGGGGCATCTGGGGGAGCTGAGTTGGTTAAAAGGCCAATTTTGGCTCAAGTCATGATCTTGCAGTTCATGAGTTCGAGCCCCAGGTTGGGTCCTGTACTGACAGCTCAGAGCCTGGAGCTTGCTTCAGATTCTGTGTCTCCCTCTCTCTCTGACCTTCCTCTGCTCATGCTCGCTCTCTCTCTCAAAAATAAACATTAAAAATTTTTAGATTTTTCTTAATTATCATATAAAACAGAAAAAGCAATTACATATCAACAGCAAAACCCACAGAAAATATTTACAACAAAACAAGGTGATAACGTATCCTCCTAAACCCCACACAGAAGAGGTGAGATCAAATTACCAACACATCAGCAGAGTTTCAATGTCTTTGAAGGAGAAATCAAAGGGAAACAAAAAAGTGAATAATGACTTCATATCAGAATTCTAGAAAAGGAACCATTTTCCACTGGAAAATTCAATTGGCCAATTTGAGAACAGCATCTAAAATGAAGAGAGGTTTGCCCACTCCAATGACAGTGAATGAAATAGAGCTACATTAAGGACTTAACACTTTGCTGGCCCCAACGAAATCTCAAAACTGAGCCATGGAGAAACTGCTGCAAAAGGAATTTAAATGAGCAACTAGTGATAATAAAGATAAAGGGAGGAAAGTCTAGACAAAAGGGGAGCAAGGAAACAATCAAGAAATTTCAGAAATCAGAGTTGCCAGCCAGCAGTGCAGAGATTCCTGGCTGGAGAGCAGAGATGCCTGCCTGCTGATCAGAAAGAACTTCGTGGCTCTTTCATTCCCTTCCTCTTTCGCTGATTCCAATCACTTTCGCGCCAACACCGTCCATCCTTCAGGGGAACCCTGGACCTGCTAGAGCTGGACTCCAGCAATTTTCTGTGCTTGAACTGAGAATAATATCTCTCTTAAAGAATTTATGTGAGGGGGAGGACAAGATGGCGGAAAAGCAGGGAGCTCTGTAATCCGCGCACGCCCGTATGGATTGAACTGAGAAGGACTGAAGGGATAAAACTTGGATTTGCAAGTGGGGGAAAGAAGAAA
>CM053560.1:110728686-110757895 GCA_028646485.1 Cryptoprocta ferox
GAAAGAATGAAATCTGGCCATTCGTAACAGAGTGGATGGACCTCGAGGGTGTCATGCTCAGCGAAATAAGTCAGGTGGAGAAGGACAGATACCATATGTTTGCACTCATAGGTCTAACAGGAGAAACCCAACAAAGGACCATGGGGAGGGGAAGGAGGAAAAAGAGTTAGGGAGAGGGAGGGAGACAAAACTCGAGAGACTCTTGAATACTGAAAACAAACTGAGGGGGGAAGGGGAAGGGGGAAAGGTAAAGGGGGGTGATGGTCTTGGTGGAGGTCACTTGTGGGGAAGAGCACTGGGTGTTATATGGAAACCAACCTGACAATAATCTATAAAGTTTAAATAAAAAAAAAATTAAAAAAAATTCCAGAAATCAAGTTACTCTATTTTATACAAAAATAATAGAAAAGGACCTCCAGGAAATTTTAATAACTACAGTGAATCACAACTCAATCTAAAAGTCTCATAATACTAATTCCACATAAAAGTATCAAGGCCATTAGCCAAAACTACTTAAAAAATAGCTAAAATTAAGCAACAATACAAACAATGAAAATACACCAAAAACATGCATGGACTAAATCAAAATTTTACTCTCCATTTCAAAATAAGCTAAAACAAAACTTTTCAAGGGGTCAAGGCATGAGGAAACACCACAAATCACCATCTTAATAATTCAGAATTTAGGTCATGAGATTCAAAGAAGACTGAAAATGAAAAACTAACATTTAAGAAATGTTAATAAAATAGATGACTCCGAAGAATGAACGAACAACAAATAATGCCTCAGACAAACGACAGAGGAAAGGAGAAAAATGTTTCTATCCAAAGAAATAAAGACAAAGGATTTGAGAATAAGTGGAAATGTGAAAGATGAGCAAAGATGCAAATAAAAGTCTGTGAAATAGAAAACCAAAGCAAGGGAAGCGATCAAATAATAAAAACTATAATTCAAGAAAACTCTCCTGAAGAGAATATAATTAAATGCTAAAGGAGTATGCTGCATGCACAAAAATACTGACTCAGAGCAGCTAATGCCAAGATATATCCTATTACAATTTCTGGGCTTAGAAGAAAAAGGAAGAATTACTTGAACATATAAGGAAGAAAGCAAGTGAGTTACAAGGGAAAATTAGATTACCAGCAGCCTTTTGGACAGCAACATTTTATGCCAGAAGAAAATGAAGTATATATATATTTAGTATTTTCAAATAAAGAAATACGAGCTAAATATTTCATATCTAGTAAAACCAACTTCCAGGAATAAAATCACAGATAAATGTTATCAACATTGAAAAAAACCTCAGAGAATATGATATTCATAAGATCCTCCTGTGGAATCAACTAAAGAACAAGACTTAGAGGATTCCAAGGGAAGAGGAGGAAGATCCTAGGCTCACCTCTTCATACAGGTATACCTAAATAACAAGCACATGAGCATAAATAACCCAGAAACCAGAAGACTGGCAGCTCTCCAAAGCTAAATGTAGAGAAGAGGGTAGAAAGGGTGGAGACATGGTCAAGAGCCACATGATCCTCACTGCAAAATAGCACAGAAGCAGAAGTTTGAAAGACACCTGGGGTTTATGGCAGTGAGGTTTGTTTACTAATCTCAGAGCATGTGCTGGAGGGGCAGGGGTCTTAGGGAGACTTCTCCAAGAACAAAACAGCTGGCAGTGCCATTTCCCTCCCCTCCGCTCCCCAAGATACAGGGACACATGGGAACCAGCATAGCCCAAACACTTTCCACCTAGCTTGCTAACAGCATGCGCTGCCTCCACGTTCTCCTGTGGACCCACACCCTCCAACACACCCTTGACAGGAGTCCAACCAAAGTAACACCACAAGTGTGACAGTGTGTAAGTGGCCCTGAAAAGGGTCAGCATCACACCAAAGTGACTCCTACCCTGGGGAGAGGGGCAGAAAACCACACAAACCAGCAAGATGGCAGCCCCAGAAGCGGGCTGGAGCAGACATCTGGTCTGACTGCAGGCCCTACCCACTAACCAAAGCTTCTCAGGAGACAACACAGGGCAAGTGCCCTGCAGTTTAGTGCTATGGCAGGTCTGACAAATGCATGGTTTGAGCCAACTCAAGCCTAAGGCAAACCCACACTGGCCCACTAACAACACAGAGATGAAACACTGACCACAAAAAAACAAACAGAGCTACTGCAGACTACTATGCTTATAGCAAATCCGGCTCAGACACAATAGCAAAGCACATGCAATGCACACAGGAGATACTCATGAAGCGCCAGATTCAGGTGAACAGGGGACATTGCACTATAGGGCACTATAGCACTTCTTCATCATAAGTAAGAGCAGGAGCTGTAGCTGACTTTCCTAAACATAGAAACAAACACAGGGAGTCAGACAAAATAAGAAGACAAAGGAATATGTCTCAAATGAAAGAACAGGACAAATTAGAGTAAGAAGGCTAAATGAATGAGCATAAGTAATATGGCTGAGAGAAATTTAAAGTAATAGTCATAAAGACACTTGCTGGACTTGGAAAAAGAGTGGAGGATCTCAGTAAGACCCTCAATAAAGAGAAAACATAAAAAAGAACCAATCAGAGATGGAAAACTTAGTAATTAAAATTAAAAATATGCTAGGGCTAATAAATACTAGACTAAAAGAATGGATGAGCAACCTGGATGACAGAGTAATGGAAAGCAATCAAACTGAAAAGGAGAAAGAAAAAAGACAAATAAAAATTGAGAACAATAAAAGGAACTCAGGGACACCACCAAGCATAATAACATCTGCAGTATAGGGATCCCAAAAGGAAAAGAGAGAGAACAGGGAACAGAAAATTTATTTGGAGAAATAATAGCTGAAAACTTCCTGAATCTGGAGAAGGAAACAGAAATCCAGATCCAGGAGGCACAGATATATCACAACAAAATCAACCCAAGGAGTTCCAAACAAAACACACAGTAATTAAAATGGCAAAATGTAGTGATAAAGAGAATTTTAAAAGCAGCAAGAGAAAAGAAAACAGTTACATACAAGGGAAACCCCATAATGCTATCAGCTAAAATTTCAGCAGAAACTTTACAGGCCAGAATAGAGTGGCATGATATATTCAAAGCACTGAAAGAAAAAACCCTGCAACCAAGAATATTCTATGCAGCAAGAAGAGGCAAAGAATTTCCCAAACAGAAATTAAAGAAATCCATCACCATTACGCTAGCCTACAAGAAATCTTAAAGGACATTCTTTGATGGAAACGAAAGACCATAAGCAGGGATAAGAAAAGAAGGAAGCACAAAAGTAGTACAATTAAGCACATCTATAAAAATCAGTCAAGGAATTCATAAAATAAAAATATATAAAGTATGACACCATATACCTAAAATGTGGTGGGGAGAGAAGTAAAAATTAAGTGATTTGAGAATGGGTTCAAACTTTATAGATGGCTATATGCATAATATATTATACATAAATCTAATGGTAACCACAAATGAAAAACTGTTAACAGATATACAAAAAATAAAGAGAGAAATCCAACTAAATTACTAAAGAAAGCAGGACACTGTGAGAGAAGAGAGCAAGAGAAGAAAGGAACAGAGAAAAACTACAAAAAGAACCATAAAGCCAGTAACAAAATGGCAATAAGTACACATCTATCAATAACTACTGTGAATGTAAATGGAAACACTAGTCTAATCAAAATACATAGGGGGACAGAATGAATAAAAAGCAAGACCAATCCATATGCTGCCTATAAGAGACTCATTTCAGACCTAAAACACAAGAAGATTTAAAGTGAAGGTATGGAAAAGCATTTATCATGCTAATGGCGTGAAAAGAAAGCCAGGGTAGCAATACTTTTACTGGACAAAATAGACTTTAAAACAAAGACTGTACCAAGAGACAAAGAAGGATGCTATATAATCATAAAGGGAACATCCAACAAGAATATATAACAACTGTAAATATTTATGCACCCAATAAGAAAGCACTCAAATACATAAAGCTGCTATTAATAAACATGAAGGAAGTAATTGATAGTAATTCAGTAATGGTAGGGGACTTTAAAACACCACCTTGCATCAATGAACACTTCATCCAAACAGAAAAATCGACAAGAAAACTGAATTTGAGTGACACACTGGACCAGATGGATCTAATAAATATATTCAGAACATTCTATGCTAAAACAGAATAGAATTTCTTTTCCAGTACACATGGAATATTCTTCATATTAGATCATATAAGGCCAGAAAACAAGTGTCAACAAATTCAAAAAAGAGGAAGTCGTATTTTTTTACTTTTTCTGACCACATCTCTCTGATCATGTTATGAAACTAACCCCAAATCAGTAGAAGGAAGGAAATGATAAAGATTAGAACATAAATAAATAAAACATAAACTAATGAAACCAGGAGCTTTTTTGAAAAAAAAAATTGATAAACTTTTACCCAGACTCATCAAAATAAAGAGAGAGAGGACTCAAATAAACAAAATCAGGAATGAAAGAGAGAAGTAACAGCCAACACCACAGAAATACAAACAATTGTAAGAGAATAATATGAAAAAGTATATGCAAACTAATTGAACAATGATGAAGAAAAGGATAAATTCTTAGAAACATATAACCTACCAAAACTCAATCAGGAAGACACAGAAAATTTGAAGACTGATTACCAGCAATGCAAATGAATTACTCATAAAAAACTCCCAGCAAACAAAACTTTAGGACCAGATGGCTTGACAAGTGAATTCTATCAAACATTCAGAGAAGACTTAATACCTATTTTTCTCAAATTAAACAACAGAAGAGTAAAAAAAAAAACAAAAACAAAAAAAAAACCTTCCAATTTCATTTTACTAGGCCAAAATTACCATGATATCAAAACCAGATGATGACACTAAAAACAAAGAGAATGACGGGCCAGTATCTCTAATGATAATACATGCAAATATCCTCAATACAATATAAACAAACCGAATCCAAAAATACATTAAAAGAATTATTCTCCATGATCAAGTAGGATTTATTTCTGGGATACAAGGGTGTTTCAATATTCACAAATCAATCAATGTAATACATCAAATCAACAAGACAAAGGATAAAAATCATATGATCATTTCAAGAAATGCAGAAAAAGCTTTTGATAAAGTATAATATCCATTCATGATAAAAACTGTCAACATAGTAAGTTTACAAGATACATACGTCAACATAATAAAGGTCATCTATGAAAAACTCACACCTAACATCATACTCAAGGGTAAAAACTAAGCACTTTTCCCTTTCAATCAAGGATGTCCACTCATCACTTTTATTCAACATAGTCCTGGAAATTGTAGCCATACCAATTAGACAAGGAAAAGAAATAAAATGCACCCAAATTGGTACAGAATTAAGTAAAACATTCACTACTTGCAGATGACATGATACTCTATAGAAAACCCTAAAGACACCATCAAAAAACTCCTAGAAATAATAAATGAATTGATTAAGGTCACAGGACAAAAAAATCAATACACAGAAATCAGCTGCATTTCTATACACTAATAATACAGTAGCAGAAAGAGAAATTAGGAAAACAATTCCATTTATAATTGAACCATAAATGACAAAGTATCTAGGAATAAACTTTACCAAGGAAGTAAAAGACCTGTATTCTGAAAACTATAAAACACTGATGGAAGAAATTGAAGATGACACAAACAAATGAAAAAATATTCCATGCTAATGGATTGGGAGAACAAATATTGTTGAAATGGCCATCCAAACCAATCTACAGACTTAATGCAATCCTTATCAAAATATCAACATTTTTAACAGTCCTAGAATGAATAATCAATCCTAAAATGTGTATGGGAATGACAAAAGACCCCAGATAGTGAAAGCATCTTGAAAAAGAACAAAACTGGAGGTTTCACAATCCCAGATTTCAAGATAAACTATCAAGCTGTAGAATTAAAACTGTATGGTATGGCACAAAAATAGACATATAGATCAATAAATAAGAAGAGAGAACCCAAAAATAAGCCCACAACTATATGGGTCAATTATTTTCCACAAAAGCGGCAAGAATATGGAATGGGTAAAAGACAATCTCTTCAACAAATGGTGCTGGGAAAACAGTACAGCTACATGCAAAAGAACAAAAGTGGACCCCTTACTTCCACTATATACAAAAATAAACTCAAAATGGATTAAAGAACTAAATGTGAGACCTGAAACCATAAAATCCTAGAAGACACCATAGACAGCAATTTTTTTGACAATGGCTATAGCAACATTTTTCTAGCTATGTCTCCCCAGGCAAAGGAAACACAAGCAAAAATAAACTATTTGGACTTCATCAAAATAAAAAGCTTTTGTACAGCAAGGGAAACAATCAACAAAATTAAAGGCAACTGCACAGAATGGGACATATCTAATAATGAGTTAGTATCCATAATAGATAAAGAACTTACACAAGTCAACACTCCCAAAACAAATCCAATTAAAAGCTCGGCAGAAGACATGAACAGACATTTATTCTAAGATGACATACAGATGTCCAACAGGCACATGAAAAGATGCTCAACATCATGCATCATTAGGGAAATGCAAATCAAAACCACAATGAGATATGAACTCTTATCTGTCAGAATAGCTAAAATCAAAAACACAAGAAACAAGTATTGGAGAGGATAGAGAGAAAAAGAAAGGCTCATGTACTATTGGTGGGAATGCAAACTGGTGCAGACATTATGGATAACAGTATGGAAGGTCCTCAAAAAATTAAAAATAAATTACCTTTGATCCAGTAATTGCATTATTGTGTATCTACCCAAAGAATACAAAAACACTAATTCAAAAAGATATATGCATCCTATGTCTACTGCAGTATTATTTACAATATCCAAATTATGGAAGTAACCCAAGTGTCCATCAACAGTTGAAATGATAGAGATGATGTGGTGTATATGTATATATATTTACATATATACACATATATGTAATATTACCCATATGAAAAAATGAATCTTACCATTTGAAACAACATGGCTAAATCTAGAGGGTATAATGCTAAGCAAAATAAGGCAGTCAGAGAAAGGAAAATATGATGTCACTCATATGTAGAATTTAAGAATCAAAACAAGTAACAAAAGAATAAAGAGACAAACAAAAAAACAGACTCTTAAATACAGAGAACTGGGGGTTACCAGGGAAAAAGTGGGTGGGGCGATGGCTGAAACAGGTGAAGGGGCTTAAAAGTATACTCATCATGATGAGCACTGAGTAATGTATAGACTGTTGAATCAGTATATTGTATACCCGAAAATAATATAACACTGTATGCTAATTATTTTGGAATTAAAATTTTTTAAATAAGATTAGAAGAAAAAAGTTAAAAAATTTACGAAAATAAAAATTTAAGAAATAGAAAAAAGAACAAATCCTAGAAAACTAAAATGACTAGAAAGACATAGACAATTTTAAACTGTTCTCAGCAATTACATTGGTGGTAGAGGAGTGGTTCTGTTATTCTAAACTGTTGTGTGTGTAATGTGGGATGAAGTAAAGGAGATTCTGGATATTACAATTTTATCATTCCCTGTGTCTTTGATTCTCTGAATGTTTGGTATGGAATAAAAGAGATATAGCTAGAATACAGAAGAGGTTAAAAAAAATGCCTATAGTCTTAAACTTAAATTTTAAGAATTCATGAGCCCATATTTAAATAAAAAATAAATATATATGTACACGCATACGTATATATGAGTGTAAATACACAATTCATATACATATCACATGCATTTTATTTATTTCCTAATTCTCTTCACAATGACCTACCCAATAGCAATTCGCAGCCCTAAATATACCACTTCTTAATAAAAGTAACAAGGGCTTCTTAGTGAAATAACTGATCATAAGGCTAAATATCTTGCCATACAAAGTAGCAGGATAACTATTAAATTCAACTAGGCTCATGTCAAAAAAACTTGATGGCAAACTTTAAGAGACTCCTACTGACCAAATTATGGCATAATTTGAGCTTCAAAAAAGAAAATTTGCAATGACCGAAACCCATCAAAAGTATTTAAATCCATGAGCTTTTAAAAATACACATTTAAGGGACACCTGGATAGGTCAGTCAGTTAAGCGTCTGACTTCAGCTCAGGTCATGATCTCCCAGCTCGAGCCCCGCACTGGGCTCTTTGCTGACATCTTGGAGCCTGGAGATTGCTTTGGATTCTGTGTCTCCTGTTCTCTCTGTCCCTCCCCTGCTCATGTTCTGTTTGTCTCTCTCTTTCTCTCTCAAAAATAAATAAAATATTAAAATTAAAATAAAAAAATAATACACATAAAAAAACTAGTTGGATGGCTTTGCAGGATATTAAAGAACCAATTTGTTATTTTTAAAAGTGGCAAAAAAAAAATTTATCCCCCCATTCAGTAACCAAATAGATGAAGGAAAGCATTTATTTATAAATATATACAAAATAATTAATGAAAATGAAATATAAAATTGGAATATACCCATATCTATTAATTCATGAGTATAGGTATCCATTAATCAATAGCTAATACATCAATATAAGAAAAAGAAAGACAATCAAGACACTATATTCATCCTGGCAAAAGAACTAAACACCAATTATAGATTTCCCAATTACAGGACTCAAGACTAATTATGGATTTCAGTTGAACCTTACTTTGATCAAACCTCTAGGTTCATCTGCCATGGGCATGTAATAGAGAGGACACAGGGAAAACTTACACTAAACACTGGACAGTAATAGAGCCTTAGTAAGTCACATTATTCCTTAATTAGGAACTGAATTTCCTAGTCCTATAAGTTCCTCTTATAGCAAGAGGTAGCCATGTGAGTGAATTCTAATCAATAGAATATGAATGCATGCTCAGTGTTTGAAGGTCCATTCACTTTATTACTCTTCAACAGACTGAAACACAAAAGAGCCTCTAACACAGCTCTGAGTCTAAAGGAGATGGCGTATACTACAGGATGATAGAGAAAAAAAATGGGTCGCTGAAAAACCAAATGGCATTTGATTCCACTCATAAAGTAGAATCAGAAAAAAACAAAGAATAAATAAACAAAAAGAATCAGACCTATAAATACAGAGAACAAATTCATAGTTAACAGGGGAGAGGGGTGAATGGATGAAGGGGAGTGGGAGATACACACTTCCAGTTATGAAATGAGTAAGTCACAGGGATAAAAGGCACAGCATATGTAATACAGTAAATGATATTGGATTAACCACATAACAGGACAGAAGTTATTTTAATTTTTTAAAATTTAATTTAATTATTTTAATTCATTTTTAATTTATTTTATCTTATGTATACATATATACACATACATGTACATGTACATATACATATACGTATACATATACATGATCTAGATTTAACAAGCAGACCAAAACACACCTAGGATCTAGGTTCCTTTTTTGTTTTTGTTTTTTTTTTAACCTTGCAAATATAACAAGACAGAGGAATTTATCCCAGAAGAAAGAGAAGGAAGAAGTCACAGCCAGGGATTTATTCAGTACGGATATAAATTAAATGTCTGAACTCGAATTTAAACAATTATGAGGATGCCACCTGGGCTTAAAAAAAAAGGATAAAAGACGATAGCAAATCCCTTCCTTACTGCAGTGATAAAAGAACTCAAAACTTATCAGGCCAAAATTAAAAATGCTATAACCAACATACAAACCTGAATGGATGTTAGGACAATGAGGACAGATGAAGCAGAGGACTGAATCAGTGACAGATAAAATTATGAAAACCAATGAAGTTGAAAAGAACAGAGATAGAAACATATTGGCTCACAAATCCAGACATACAGAAATTAGCAACTCCTTAAATCATAATAACATTTGTACCATAGGCATCTCTGAAGATGCAGAAACATAAAAGGTGGCAGAGAGTTTATTTGACCAAATGATAACTAAAAATTTCCCTAATATGGGGAAGGAAACAGACATCAATCCAAGAAGCACAGAACTGCCATTAAATTCAACAAAAGCCAGCCATCACCAAGACATATTATAGTCAAATTCACAAAATCAACAGACAAGGAAAGAATCCTGAAAGCAGAAAGGGAAAAAAAATTCCTTAACCTACAAGGGAAAATAGGTTAGGTTCATAGCAGATCTGTCCACAGAAAGTTGGCAGACCAGAAGGGAGCGGCAGGATATATTCAACATACTATATGGGAAAAATATGCAGCCAAGAATCCTTTATCCGGCAAGGCTGTCATTTAGAATAGACAGAGAGATAAATACTTTCCCGAACAAAAACTAAAGGAATTAATGACTGAAAAACCTGATCTGTAAAAAATATTAAAGAAAACTCTTTGGTGTGGGGAGGACCCAAAGCAACAAAGACAACAAAGGACCCGGGAACATCACCAGAAGCACCAACTCTACAGGTAACACAAAGGCACTGAATTCATGTCTATCAATAATCACTCTGGGGGGCACCTGGGTAGCTCAGCTGAATAAGTGTCTGACTTTGGCTCAGGTCATGATCTTGCATGAGTTCAAGGCCCATGTAAGGCTCTGAGCTGTCAGCACAGAGGACAAATGAGCACAGAGGAGCCTGCTTCAGATTCTGTGTTTCCCTTTCTCTCTGCCCCTCCCCTTCTTGCACTCTGTCTGTTTCTCTCTCAAAAATAAAACATTCAAAAAACGGTCTAAGTGCTCCAATCAAAAACACAGGCTGTCAGAATGGTTAAAAAACAAAGAAACAAACAAGGTCTATCTACATGATGCTTACAAGAGACTCACTTTAGAGCTAAAGATACCTGCAGATTAGAAATGAAGGGATGGAAAACGATCTATCATGATAATGGACATCAAAAGAAAGCCAGAGGAATCATACTTATATCAGACAAACTAGATTTTAAAACAAAGACTATAACAAGAGATGAAGAAGGGCATTATATTATAATTAAAGGGTCTATCCATCAATAATATCTGACAATTGTAAATATTTATTCCCCCAAATTGGAAGCACCCAAATATATTAATTAATAACAAACATAAAGGAACTCATTGCTAAGAATACAATAAGAGTAGAGGACTTTAATACCACACTTATTGCAGAGTAAGCAGAAAATCAATAAGGAAATAATGGCTTTGAATGATACACTGGACTAGATGGACGTAACAGATATATTCAAAAAATTTCATTATAAAGCAGCAGAATGCACATTCTTCTCGAGTGCACATGGAATATTCTCCAGAAAAGATCACATAGTGGGTCACAAATCAGACCTCAACAAGTACTAAAAGACTGAGATCATTCCATGAATATTTATATAGGACAACAATATGAAACTTGAAGTCAACCACAAGAAAAAACTTGGAAAGCCCTCAAATACACAGAGGTTAAAGAACATCCTACTAAAGAATGAAAGGGTTAAGCAGGAAATTAAAGAAGAAATAAAAAAGTCCATGGATGCAAATGAAAGTGGAAAAAAAGACAGGTTTTGACTTTTGAGATGCAGCAAAGGCAGTCTTAAGAGGAAGTTTATTGCAATACAGGTCTACCTCAAAAAGCAAGAAAAGTCTAAAATATACAACCTAACCTTACACGTAAAGGAGCTAGAAAAGGAACACCAAGTAAATACTAAAGCAAGCATGAGAAGGGAAATAATAAAGACTAGAACAGAAATACATGATATAGAAACAAAAAAGTACAGTAGAATAGATCAATGAAACTAAGCTGGTTTGTCGAAAGAATTAACAAAATTGATAAGCCCTTAGCCAGACTTACCTAAAAGAAAAGTAACTCATATAAAATCATGAATGAAGGAGGAGAGAAAACAACATCACAGAAATACAAATAATTATAAGAGAATATTATGAAAAATTATATGCCAAAAACTGGGCAATCTGGAAAAAATGGACAAATTCCTAGAAGCATATAAACTACCAAAACTGAAACAGGAAGAAATAGATACTTTGAACAGACACATATCCAGCAAAGAAATTTAATCAGTAATTAAAAATCTCCCAACAAATAAATGTCCAGGGCCAGATGGCTTTCCAGGGGAATTCTACATGACATTTAAAGAAAAGTTAACGCCAAGTCTTCTCAAATTGTTTCAAAAAATAGCAATGAAAGGAAAAATTCCAAACTCCTTCTATAAGGCCAGCATTACCTAGATTCCAAAACCAAAGACCTAACTAAAAAGAATTATGGATCAATAGCTCTAATAAATATGGATGCAAAAATTCTCAACAAGATACTAGCAAACTGAATCCAAAAGTACACTAAAAGAATTATTCACCACAAGCAAGAGGGATTTATTCCTAGGCTCCAGGGCTGGTTCAATATTTGCAAATCAATTATGATACACCACATTAATAAAAGAAAGGATAAGATACGTATGATTCTCTCAATATATGCAGAAAAACCATTTCACAAAATACAAAATGCAGCATCCATACTTTTTTTTAAAGTTTATTTATTTTGAGAGTAAGAGCACGTACACGAGCAGAGGAGGGACAAAGAGAGGGAAAGAGAGAATCCCAAGCAGGCTCTGCACTATCAGCACAGAGCCCTAAGCAGGATTCAAACTCATGGAACCATGAGATCATGACCTCAGCCAAAATCAAGAGTCAGATGCTTAACTGACTGAGCCACCCAGGCACCCCAATATAGCATCCACTCTTGAGAAAAACCCTCAAAAAAGTAGGGATAGATGGAACATACCTCAACATCATAAAGGCCACATACAAAAGAGCCACAGCTAATATCATCCTCAATGGCAAAAAAGTGAGAGCTTTTCCTCTATGGTCAGGAACAAGACAGGGAATGTTCACTCTCACCATTACTATTTAACATAGTACTGGAAGTCTTAGCCTCAGCAATCAGACAACAAAAAGAGATAAAAGGCATCCAAATCAGCAAGGAAGAAGTCAAACTTTCACTATTTGCAGACAACATGATACTCCCTCCATGCAGAAAACCCAAAAGACTCCACCAAAGAGTTGCTAGAACTAATTCATGAATTCAGCAAAGTTGCAGGATATAAAACCAATGTACAGTAACGTTGCATTTCTATACAACAATAATGAAGCAGCAGAAAGGGAAACCAAGGAATTGATCCCATTTACAACTGCACTAAAAACTGTAAGATACCTAACCACAGGTAAATATCTGTGCTCTGAAAACTATAGAACACTTATAAAAGAAACTGAAGAGAACACAGAGAAATGGAAAAACATTCCATGTTCAAGGATTGGAAGATCACCGTTAAAATGTTGATACTACCCAAAGCAATCTGTACATTTACTGCAACCCTATCAAAATACCATCAGCAGTTTTCAGAGAGCTAGAACAAACAATCCTAAAATTTGTATGGAACCAAAAGAAACCCCAAATAGCCAAAGCAATCCTGAAAAAGAAAAGCAAAGCCTGAGACATCATGATTTCAGTCTTCAATCTAGATTACAAAGCTGTAGTTATCAAGACAGTATGGTACTGGCACAAAAACAAATACATAGATCAATGGAACAGAACAGAAAATGCAGAAATGCACCCATATCTATATGGTCAACTAATCTTCGACAAAGCAGGAAAGAATATCCAATGGAAAATAGACAGTCTCTTCAACAAATGGTGTTGGGGAAACTGGAGGGTAACATGCAGAAGAATGAAACTGGACCACTCTCTTATTCTATATACAAAAATAAGTTCAAAATGGATTGAAGAATAAATTTCTAAATGTGAGACAAGAAACCATCAAAATCCTGGAGAACACAGGCAGCAACCTCTTTGGGCTTGGCTGCTGCAACTTCTCACTAGACACTAGAGGCAAGGGAAACAAAAGCAAACATGAACAACTAGGACTCCATCAAGGAAAAAAGCTTCTGCACAGCAAAGGGAACAATCAAGGAAACTAAAAGGCAACCTACAGAATGGGAGAAGATAAGTGCAAAAAAAAAATCTGATAAAGGGTTAATATCCAAAATCTATAAATTATAGAACTTATCAAACTCAACACCCAAAAAACAAATAACCCAGTTAAGAAATGGGTAGATGACATGAATAGACACTTTTCCAAAGAAGACATACAGATGGCTAAAAGACACATGAAAAGATACTCAACTTCACTCATCATCAGGGAAATACAAATCAAAACCATGATGAGATACCACCTGACATCTGTCAGAATGGCTAAAATTAACAACACAATAAATGGCAGGTGTTGATGAGGATGCTGAGAAAGGGGAAACCTTTTGCACTGTTGGTGGGAATGCAAACTGATACAGCCACTGTAGAAGACAGTATGGAGGTTCCTCAAAAAACTAAAAACAGAACTACTCTATGACCCAGCAATGGCACTATTAGGTATTTACCCAAAGGATACAAAAATACAAATTTGAAAGGACACACATACCCAGATACTTATAGCAGCAATATCAACAAACTATGGAAAGAGCCCAAATGTCCATCGAATGATGGATAAAGAAGATGTGGGGTGTGTGTATACATACACATACACACGCACACACACACACATATATATATGTATGTATATGTATACACACACAATGGAATATTAGTCAACTATCAACAAGAATGAAATCTTGTCATTTGCAACAAAATGGAATGAACTTCGCTGTATTAGGCTAAGTGAAATAAGTCAGAGAAAGACAAATACCATATGACTTTTCTCATATGTGGACTTTAAGACACAAAACAGATGAACATATGGGAAGGGGAAAAAAAGAGGAAAATAACCAATAAGATACTCCTTACGAAAGAGAACAAAATTGAGGGTTAATGGAGGGAGGTAGGTGGAGGGTGATGGGTATTAAGGAGGGCAATTGTTGGGATGGCACTGGGTGTTATATGTAAGTGATCAATCACTGCATTCTACTCCTGGAAACAATTTTATACTATATGTTAAGTAAGTAGAATTTAAATGAAAATTTGAAAAGAAAAAAAAGAAGGAAGGAAAATAAGGCTAAATACTAAAATGTTCCTAGATGAATGTGATAGATTTTTAATTTTCTCTTTTATAATAAGCATGTATAATAAGCAGAAAGAAAGTCTTTTTAAAGATAGCTATCATGAAATGATATCTGGAACTGATTTCAAAATAGTATTTGGGAGGGATCACTATTATGGCTCAGTTATGAGTACATGGAGGTTCATCATACTATTCTGTCCATTACTTATGTTTTAATTTCTCCATAATAACCAGTTCAGGAAAGAGTCACCTTATGAGGAAAAGTTATTTGTACATATGAATCTTAAAACTCTATGTGGCTTGCCAAAAGAAGTAAGTGAAATCATAATATTCCTATCTCTGAATTATCTAAGAGCTAAACTTAAAATGTAATGAACAGATTTTCAGACTAATGCTGCAGATTTGCTCACTAAAGTGTGCAGTGCAAGTTTGAAATCTGTTATAAGGATGGGAGATAATATCTTGTCAAAAGAGTAGAAATAATAAAGAAGTGTTTTACTGAAAGAAGTAGTGATATATTTTATTGATCCAATCATATCCTTACATGGCCCTCTTATGCCTGAGGCTTGGGACAGGGCAAAAGATAACTGGCAATTACAATATGATGCATAACCTGAGCCTCCTAAGAAAGAGTGCTGACCAAAAAGATCCAGGCTTTGCTTGCTGAGTCAGAGATGAAGGTTCTAATGCTCGTCACCCTAATTCCATAGCCCAATCTGTTGTGACAGGAAGTACACTAGCAGGATCCATCCACTAGTTGGTACATTCTGAAATTAATCTTGCTGCTCAAGGTCCAGCATCCAGTATATCTGAGCAATACTTGGGCACTTGCGTACACAGGCAGGTAGCACTTCCTCTCACTCCAATCTATCCTCAGCAGTGGTCCATTCCATGAAATTTGGTTCTTTTTTCTTTCCCTACTTACTGTTCTAGATTCCTGCTATGATTTGAGTCCTGCCCTGAACCCTAGAACCCAACCTTTGGGCTCTAATTCTTGATGACATCCTTTCTTAAAAGGAACTGGCCAAGATCAGAAAAATAGAGCAATCTCATTTCCTTTTACTTGAAAATATTACTTGCTTCAAGTTATCTATAGCTCTGGCCATTCAAAAATGGAGCTTTTCAGATATCAGTATCTCTGATATCAGTATTAAGTGTTCTACTTAATATTTAGTAATATTTTAATTACATGCTCTGTTAAAAAATAATAAAGATACTAGCCACTTCTGCAAAACTGCCATAAAGAAACAGAGATAAAAAATATTTCTCTATAAATATATTCACTGCAGTGAGTTTTGCAACAGAATATCAGCAGTAGGGAATTGATTGCATAAATTATGGCACAGGCATTAAGATGATACTACCCAGATTTGATTAATTTTAAATACTAATGGTATTAAAAACATACACGGGATAATGTTAAATGAAGATTCAGGATTCAAATCTATGCAATGTAGTTTAAATATAAATAATCTTGTAAATTTATATATTCATATATAAAGAACATAAAATAGGTCAAAATGTTAACAGTAAACATTATTTTATCCAATTTTCTACATTAATATTTTAATTATTGCAAAATTAATGCTAATATGGAAATGCAAAGAAAAGCAAGCTTTTTAAAGAAAAGACTGTTGATTTGTATAAGTTTATACTTGTAAGCTTACTAGTGCTGCGGAAGAATGAATATAACTGTGCAAAACTACACTCATCTTTTGATCTACCCACAGTTCTATTATGCCACAGGCACAAGAAAAAGCAAAATATACTCCTTAAGATACAGTATCTATGATTTACTTAGTCATTTTCAAAATGCAAAGCACTCAGGACCAAAAATCACCCCAAAGGCCTCTTAATCTCCTTCCTTCCTAAGAGAAAAAGTACAACTCCTAGTCTCATGGAATCCTGGATCAATGCAAGTCCTACTCTCCTAACAAGTCAGAAACAAGTCTCAGTTGGCAATTTTGGCTACTTAATACTATTAATCCTACATAAGCTTAATAGGAGACACTGTTTTTCCTTTAGGTATAGAAAAGCAGAGTGATGCTGTAGAAACAGCACTGAACTATGAGTCAAAATATCTAGAGCAAGATAAATTCTACAACTCATGACTGAGAGACTTCTCTGGGCCTCAGTTTCCTCCCTAGTAAAATAAGGGTATTAGACAATAAATCCTAAAGTCTTCCCTTTTCTATCGTTGTAACAAGCCCAAAAGGTAATCAATAATGGCTAATTATACACACACACACACACACACACAAATTGTAAGTCTAATTTTTAAGTCACAACTGTGATTTCTTATTTAAAAAACGCTGCTACAATATGAAATACAAATGATGTATATAAGGAAACTAATATCTATACAGACATGATCTCATCAAAGTTTATACCCTTCTTATTCTTTTAATTACCTTTTATGGTCTTTCTACCATAATTTACTATATTAAATGAAATAATTCATACTGAGATTTATGACCTTGATGTTCTTTTAGACTCTTCCTAAAAGTTCTCATAGTTCCTCATTTTTTAACACAGACATGAAAAAAATTAAGCTACGGACAGATTCATGATCTTTGGAAAAGAATGTAAAAGTTCAAAAATAGGATAAACAAGAAAACATTAAGTGACACAATAAAGAATTTTAGTAAGCTGCCGTTTTTAGAACTCAAGTTATACCTCAGAATAAACACATTTCATAAAATGTGGTACATCAAAAGAAATAATCTGCTGCCTATTATTCTAAAATATGACAACACAGACTTGAGAATTTTTAAGGATGTTCTTTTGAGGATCAAAATAATTTAAATACATCTCCTTTGGGAAAAAAATGGACTAAAGCTTCATTACAATAATACAAATGTGTTTGTATTTGAAAATCAAAAGTCTTCTTCATAGAAATCCAATCTCATACTCAAGAAGCTTACTTATTTCCCTGCAACTCAAAGTTTGCTTTCAAAAGCAATGTGGATGACAAGTTACTAATCTAAATACATGAGAAATGAATGTAATGGTTTTTACATATTGTTTGGAAAAACATTTTTCTTTAAACCTCATCCTCTACTTCTTCAACTATGAATCTAAAATCTAATGACATCAGTCTACTCTAGAACCAAATAATGTTTTTCCTTAAATTCTTAAAAATATTATGAGGCATTCCATTCTTTTAAGCCTGCATGGCAGAACAACAAAAAAGATAAATAGGAGGCATTTTACAACATTTCCGAACCACCTTCTACAAAAACTGAGGAAAGTGGAGGCTGGAGGGCTGGAACATGTTTCTGATTTTCTGGATGATGATAAGGGTAAGAAAAGTAAGGGGTGAGGAGGAAGTGGGGGAATGGAGAAATGAAGGAAGAAGAAGAAAAACTGGAGAAAAAGAGAAGCAGATGAAAGAAGGGAAGAAATAAAAGAATAGTCTGGGGCGCCTGGGTGGCTCAGTCAGTTGAGCATCTGACTTCGGCTCAGGTCATGATCTCGCTTGTGGGTTCAAGCCCCGTGTCGGGCTCTCTGCTGATGGCTCAGAGCCTGGAGCCTGCTTCAGATTCTGTGTCTCCCTCTCTCTCTGCCTCTCCCCTACTCACGCTCTGTCTCTCTCCAAATAAATAAGCATTAAAAAATTTAAAAAAAAAAGAAAAGAATACTCAACTAAAAACAACATGGTATTTTTAGACAGCACTCTATCATATATTTTGAATACCACTCTCCACAGATATGGTATATTGAAAACAATACATTGTAATTAGCTCATTAACACTTAGTTTATTAACATTTAATTCAATAGTTACTATATGCCAAGGGCTTATGCTAACTGCTTAAAGAGGTACGATTCTCTGGATGTCAGAATTTAGTAAACTATTATTCTGAATGATATCACTCCTCCACAAAACTGTTCAGCAGCCTATCCTACAGAATGAGTTCAGAGGAAAGATGATTTGTAATTAGTGATTTGTAAGATGGAATTCTCCATATCAAATAAAGTAGCTACAGATATTACTCAAACACTATTCAAAAATGAAAGTACCATATAAAGAACTAGTTTTTTTTAAAATGGGTGTGTTTAGAGATTCATGAAACTCAGAGAGACAGCATACACTGAAGAGTTAGGCTCACTTGACATTTATCTGTGATTCCCTAGTGCCTGGACTAATGCAAAGTGCACAAGCAGGTACTGAAAAAATGCTTAAAAAGATAAAAAGTTTAAGAATTTCATTACATTTAAATAAAAGTTAAAATTTTGTCAAACAGTAAATTTAATAAAATCTTAAATGTAATGCCTTTTATCAAAACAATGCCTTTTGTGACCACATCCATTTTGAAAAATTAACATTAAACATAAGACAATGACAACTTTTCAAACCTGATAAACAATTTTAATTAGACAAAAGATTCAACCCCGCCAAGGTCCCTTTCTACAGGTATAGGATACACTTCTCTATTTTTATCTACTACAGTCTATGTATTACATTGTTGCAAGTGACAGATAAGAAAAATGAAGCTAATGAAACACTGTGAAACAGACACCACAGCCAAAGAGAAAAGGCCATCTTCTGATAGGATGATAGTCGACCATCTGTCCCCCTGCCACTCAGTGACACTTACAAATACTCCATCAGTTTTCTTGTAGGTGGAGATGATAAATGGGGTAAAGACTTCTTTTATAGATTCTGATGTTCTTTTCTGATCTAATTTGAGGTTTAACAAATGACTCAAAGGAAAGCACAGAGTTCAACAAGCTTGTTAATATATTATGCTGTGAAGCTAGAGAAAGGTTGAACTCAATACTGCAATAGGGAATGGTTCAGTTATATTGAACCAAGCTTTGTAATGAAAGATATTTTCTCAGAATTCTCAGACTTCATATACAGCATGTTAGATTACAATTAGGCTTCATCCTTCAAAGCCATTTCAATAATATCCCAGTAACAATATTACCAAAGATCACAAATAATATCACCCTTTCAATAAAAGATCAAAGTGAAAAGAATGCTCAGAGACAGAGCTGAAACTCCTCAGTTGTGAGTGGCTTTACAGCCTTAGGTGACAAGAGCTTCAGAGACCAAGTAGCTTCACATCAAACTCAAGAGCACCAGGACATAGATTGTCTGTAAGTCTATTTAAGTGTTTAAGAAAAAGTGCAAAAATATAAATATGTTAAAAGTAAAGGAACAGAAAAAGATACACTACTCTAACACTAGATAAAAGAAAGTTGGAATGGATAATTAATATTTAGAGAAGGTTGTAAAAAATATTACTAGGAATAAAGAAGGTAATTTCATATAAAAGGGGTCAATTAATCAAGGGGACATAACAATCATTAGCATTTATGACCCTAGTAATACAACTTGAAACAACATAAAGCAAAAATGGATTAAACTGCCAAGAGAAATAGGAAAATTCACAATTAAAATAAAAGGTTTCAATATCTCTTCCTCAAAAATTGATAGAACAAAAGTAGGCAGATAATTAACAGGGATATAGTAGATGAGGAAACTTACTGAGGTGGTGGATATGTTCACGGTCCTGTTCATGGTGATGGTTTCAAGGGTACAAATGTGCTAAAAGTTATAGTAAACTTAAAAGTAAGTGCAGTTTAATTTATGACAGTTATGCCTCAAAGCTGCTTAAAAAACAGAAACAATTTTGGGGTGCCTGAGTGGTTCAGTCAGTTGAGCACCCTACTCTTGATTTCGGCTCAAGTCATGATCCCACGGTTGTAGGATCAAGTCCCATACTGGGTTCTGTGCTGAATGTGGAGCTTGTTTAAGATTCTCTCTTTCTCTCTCTCCCTCTGCCCCTCGCCCCCGCTCATGTGCACTCTCTTTCTAAAAAATATATCTATTAAAAAAAACAGCAACAATTTTCTAACTTCTATGAATTGAGGCACTATCAATATTCAGCAGAAAAGAGTCAAGTTCAAAAGAGTATATACAGCATGGTAATTTTTTATAGAGCAAGAAACAGCTAAAATAAAATTATACTTTTTAGGAATAGACCTAGGTACGAAAACAAAACTATGATGAGGACAAAAGCAAAAGGTAGAAGAAGGGATGGAAATGATATAAAGGAACATATCAAGCAGAACTATCCAAAATGAGGTTTGCAAAATTAAACCATACAAAAAAAATATTCAAGGAGAAAGGCATGAAATAGAAAAGAAGGATGCTTTATATTTTTAAAATGTAAAAATCATCAGTAAGGTAAAATTATGTAAATAGTTATAATCATGATGACAAAACATTGTGATTTATATATAATGACTTTTAAAACACAAGGAGACATGCATAAATAATAATAGCATACTGGCAATCTTCCCACTTTTGAGAAAAGGATATTAGTGAGCACAAAAAATAGGTAAGAAAAGTGAGGATATTTGCATAACAAAGAGAAAATCTGATCCAATATATATTATATATACCCAAAGAGAGAGAAAATGTATTCTCAAAATTTTCTAGTGTCTTAAGCTTTAAAGAAAATCAATAAACTCTAAAGTAGAACCTAGATAAACTATACACTCTGATCAGAATGCAACAAAAGTTGAAATTAAAAACAAATAATAGCACTCAGTTTAGCATCACATAGTTTAAAACTGAAGCAATGCCCAGATTAGCCTGGTCCCAATACAAGATGGCAGTCAAATCTATGCATCACTTCAGACTTTTAAATGACACATATATACTCATAAAACAAAAGGCACTGCCACCCTCTAATCTATAACCTTGGAAAAACCTCTTTGTTTAAAAGGAAATAAAAACTGTAATTCAAAATTGTGTGAATTTATTAACTTTAAATTTTGTAATTTTGTAATTTTAAAATACTTTTAAAACCCATTTAGAAACAAAATAAGCCTACTAAGAAATGTTTAAGATTTAAATGAAGAAGATGAATGCTTAACTAAAGGACATATAAACAAATGTAAGACATAAGTAGACAAATGTTGCTGGATGGAAAGAGAATTATTTAAAAGATGCCTACCTTTGCCAATTTAATCTAGAAATCCACAGCAATCACAATCAAAATTCACACCAAATTTTCTTAGTTTAACAAGTTAATTGCAAAGGTTATGTACAAAAGGAATGGAACAGCCAAGTCAATTTTGAAAAAATAACAAAGAAGAAAAAATCTACACAATTAGGAATGGAAGCAAGAAAACAGAGAATACTCTCTCTCAATTTTGGGAGAAAATAATTATTAAGTCACAAATCTCTAGCCAGTGAAAATATCTTTCACAAGCAAAAGCACTAGGAACAAACAAAAACATAATTTCCTAACAAGAGATACTAATCTGAGCGGGGGATACACAGATTGTTGTTTTATTATTATTCTACAAATAATAGGAACAGAAAGCATAGAAAAAAAAATCCAGTATTTGGATTAAAGGCATCAAAGGACGCTGCAATAAATTTAAAAGAATAAAGTATCAAGGATGTAACTGGACAAATCCAAGTTCACTATGATGGTCTTCTATGGTTACAGATGCATCAATTTATCTAATATAACCATGAACAAAAAATAATGGACAGACACACAAGATTCCTAAGCAACATGGGCATGAACATCATTGCCACTGTTGTATTTCTTTAATTTTTAAAAAATGTTTATGCCTTTGTCAATGTTACAGACAAACATGATTTACACAATGGTTCAAAGAAATTAGTTTCCCACTGCTCTCTCCACTTCTCTACCCAATCCAGTCACACTGGTTTCAGCGTATTATTTTATGTTTCTTCTCTATATTCCTGAATATATGTTTGCATTGCTATTTCTTCATTTTCCAGTTTTAGGATTATCTACTGGCTTCTCAGCATTCTACATAAGGATTTAGCTCTATTCCCTGAACCTGGCCCCACCATCCACACTTTATAACCTTTGTATCCCCTCCATCTTTCCAAATATGGAGGGACCAGAAAAGAAGTGTTATCTCATTATCTAGGTGGCAGAAATATGGGGTTTATTACACTCCTTTATGATGCTGAAATACTTTGTAATCTAAAACAAATTTTTGAGAAAGAGGACCAAATTGTAGGACTGTGAAAATTTTGTTTTACAACTTTGTGATTTTCCTGACACAACAGATGTGCCTCTAAAGATTGCAAGAGGAGTCAAATTGACAAAATAATTATTATTAAAACTCAGTAACTCTGATCAGAGATCTGCTCCTTTACAAATATTTATTTTGGAACTAATATACTGGTCATTGAATTTCATATAAAGAACCGAATAAAGTCCAAATGAAAATGAAAGCATTTAGGGACACCTGAGTAGTTCGGTCAGCTAAGCATCCGACTCTTGATTTCGACTCAGGTCATGATCTCATGGCTCCATGAGTTCGAGCCCCACATTGGGCTCTGTGCTGATGGCATGGAGTCTGCTTGGGATTCTCTCTCTCCCTCTTTCTCTGCCCCTACCTTGCTGTACTTCTCTCTATCTTTCTCTCTCTCTCTCTCTCTCTCTCTCTCAAAAGAAAAAAAAATTAAAAAAACTTTAAAATAAAAGCATTTATAATCAATTATTTAGTAAGGAAAATAAGAATTACGTAAATTAGCCAAATAAAATGCTAAACTCATCAACTATCCTTGTCAGAGCAGAGCATTCCTGCTTATAAACTCCTATTAATAAATCCATTATTTTGGGGGCGCCTGGGTGGCTGAGTTGGTTAAGCGCCTGACTTCGGCTCAGGTCATGATCTCACAGTTCATGGGTTCGAGCCCCGCATCGGGCTCTGTGCTAACAGTTTAGAGCCTGGAGCTGGCTTCAGATTCTCTCTGCCCCTCCCCTGCTCGTGCTCTGTCTCTCTCTGTTCTCAAAAATAAACATACATTAAAATTTTTTTTAAATGAATCCTTTATTTCCTTTACTGTTCCAACATGAAACATCATATTATGGACTTCAAGATTATGCATGTATCAAATTTCTATATAAAGAAGTATATATTACAAAACTTTGAAAGAAGTAGAAGCAGCTTGGGTTGTATAAAAATGCCTCACTACAATCCTGTTTCTGATCCTCTACCATCCAACTGAAAGAAAGCAGAGGCAAAACAGTCATCACAATTGCTTTGGTCTTTCAATGTCGCCCATGGCATTGATTCTGCAACTCCTCACAAATGATACACAAGAGCTGCATGAGAATGTATCAGGCTGTAATCTGTAGCTGTATAAAAGTAGTCACGATTCTAGTCATCCCAAGCTACCATGATCTTGAATAAGAGTTTAAGGAGTTTAAGGGTTTATGTCTTTTAAAAAGCAATAATGTTTAGATATTTAATTAACTTTGTAAAGGGAATGTGTATCAGCTACAAATAAGAGCCAACACATTATAACTTAAACACTTAAAGTATCAGGTTGGGACACTCCATTCTAATTCCCACACAAAAAGGAAAAAAGTCTTAATTACTGTAAGTAAACTGTAAAATTAGATAACTACTAAATTGTAAACAAAAAGCAGCACATATTACAAAACATATGGTCGAAGGACTCATGCAGAGAAATACAGTTGAAATGGCTTTTCACATTTGTATAGTTATCTAAGAGTCACAAAATAGAGTTTTATCAAACACTAGAGAGCTTAAGTTTCTAAACTGCAGGCATTTGTTACCTATTTGAAATTACATTTTATTTTTATTTTTTTCATGTTTATTCATTTATTTTTGAGAGAGAGAGAGTATGTGAGTGCAGGAGGGACAGAAAGACAATGACAGAATCTGAAGCAGGCTCCAAGCTATCAGCACAGAACCCAATGCGGGGCTCAAACCCATGAACCTTGAGATCATGACCTGAGCCAGAGTCAGATGCCTAACCGATAGAGCCTTGCAGGCACCCCTGACACTGCATTTTAAAATAAATCAACTGTGTTTTATAAGAAAAGGTTCATGGATGTGTAATTTACTAACCCAATGACACAGAATCTTGAAATAACTGTAAGAAAATCATAGTTCTGATTAATGATCCATATCTCTAAAACCGAATGTTTATTAAAAGAAAACCAACACAGAAAAGAGACTGTGATTATTAGCAGTAAAAGTGCAATGGTCATATAACATCAAAAAAAGTATGCAAAACAGCTGTTAATGAGGTAATATTCCAAAATGTGATGATCTATTTTAACTTTCTTAGCATATGGCATTTGCCCAGTTTAACTCTGCTAGAGGCAGTTAGAATTTGTTCTAAAATAAATACAAGAAAAATACACTCTATAATAACAATCAACTTTAGATATATAAAACAGATATATGCAACGAAACAATAGGTTTATAAACCAAGCTAACCACCTGAGATTTAATAAATTTACTTATCTTGCCCTTTAGCATGCCAATAATGAAGCCGGGAGAATTCAAACTGTAGTATTTATTCCACAGTATAAAGAAAATTCCCTTTTCCAACCTTAAGGCTCAGTTGCTTGGTTAGAATAAAGAGGAAGGAGTGGTTAAAGAAAATTGTATCTCTTTCCAGCCAAAAAATTTTGAAGATAAAAGGAGCGAAAAAAATTTTAATGTGTATCCCAAGGGGGATAATATGTTAGTTAAGTGAGAGTAATGCCGAAAGTATAATTTTGATTCTCAAAAGAAACAATCTTTCCATCTGTCCCTGTCACCAAAGAGGTCCATTAATATGGCCATGCTAGGAAGGGGTCAGGAAGAGGTCTTATGTTTTAGCTTTTCCCAAATGCTCTTGGTTCTTATGTGCTGTGAACCCTGTGGTAGGAGCCAGTAGGTCTGTCAGGACCAGAATAAAGGTTATGGCAAAGACTCAGAGATAAGTGAGCAGAGAGGACTGAGGGGTGACCTGGTCAGGAAGAAGCTGATGCTCCACTGTAACATGGTCTAAGTGGAAAGAACAGATGAAGAGTTCACCAGTCACTCTTCATGATTGGTGGCCCAGACTAAGTGAACAGGTAAAGAAGGGCCTCACACTGGAAATCAGAAAAGAAAGAAGACATTAGGTAGAAAGACCTCAACTTTTCCTCTTAATATGGGGTCAGGTAAGCCATACTCTTCCTCCAATACACATAGATGCTATCTTAAGGAGATAAGCAAGGGGATAGGGGCTAAGGATTGTTATTCAAAAGATGCAAGGTACAAACTAGAGAAACTATTAGATCAAACTAAATTTAAAACAAAGTGGTTACTTAGTTCAAATTTTTTCCTTAAATAAGTGAAGAAGACTAAATCGGCACGGATAAATAGCTACATGCTCTCTGCATGCCCTAGTTCCAATGTGAGTGAATTTACCACCATAAGAATTCCAAAAGTTAGAAGAATTATATGTTAATGATCAGCTATATATGTATGTTATATACTGAATACATAAACATGTTCTCTCTCACACACACACATTCTCTCTCACACACATACACATATACATACCATAAAAGTTTTCCTATCCTATTAAAGAGAAAATAAAGGCAATGGAAGCTATATCCTACAAGAAAGAGCAAGGCATTTTTAGATAACTTCTCAAATTAACTTAAAGGTACCCAACTGAGGTACCGGGAAAAATAAATATTTATTCTAAATGAGTCCTAGTTTGTCCATTTGACTTGATTTTACGTTGAAAAGCAGACAAAATGCTTTTCTAACATGATTATAAAAAGACAACAAATATTTCTGGCTTCTACAAAGGTAAGCAAGGCAAGGAAATTAATCTATTAGGAATTATCTATTATTTCCTGGACTGTCATCAATTCTAGGAGATATTTACGAGACTTCTTTAACCTCAACACCAGCACATTCTAATGAAAGAGATCAGCTTACATTTCATTAACTACAGTAATGTCTTTATGGTTTTGCTAATTTAAAAGATCATTTTTTCTTTCAATCACCTAATCTGCATAATTTTTCCAAGCTGAAATACTAATTTGGGATTCATAAAATCACATTTTGTTGTAAACATCCAATAAATTATAGTTAAGATCCTTCATGAAAGTCCTTTTTATACATCCATGAACCAAATGAAAATAAAATTTATTTAAGTTCACAGGTTAACAAACAGACCTTATATACTTTATGTGCTTTTAAATCCAAGGAGTCTCACAAACAGAAATATATGGATTAAAAAAAAACCTTCATTCTCTATATAACTTGATTCTCTATATAAGGTTGGATACACTTCATTCGACACTCACAAAAATCACTATTAGCGTGATGACACAGAAATCAAAGGTTTAATTAAAACTTATACTTCATTATTTCTCTGGCAATGTATAAAAAACTAAATTTTGGAATGTATTTAAACTAGCACCCATTTGTTTTGAGCTTCAAAACTTAGCTACTTTTTAACACCTGGATTTTAAGACAATGAAAGAGAAAAAAAAATCAAACATATAACAGCTCTTTTTGTGAAGTTTCAAAAACCAAGAAAAATTTCCTGGTCAAATTACAATAAAAACACAAAACATTATACCTTTTTGCCAGGCAGCTACCTATTATGTTTAACAGGCTTAAAACAAAACGTGTCAAAGATCAAGAGTAAGTTATCTGATATGTCAAGTGCATAAGGTCAAAGGTACAATTTTATTAGGTCAGAGGTGGTATAAATAAAATCTTACATGTCAAAGAAGAAGGGTCACAGACAAGGTGTATATAACATAAAGACATCACAAATGACAAGTAATAACTTTAAGTAGAACAAGTATGTTTACTATAGATACCTCCACTGATTAAAAATCAAACTTCCATATGAGTAAATATAAAATTGCCTTACTGTATCACATAACTCATATGCTATAACGCACGCTTATTTTCAGGAAGAAAGGGCTATACCCCAGAATAACTATATGAATTAAGTGAGAACTTAAGGAAAATTTAATTCCTTTCAACTGAAATAGTATACAAAATGAACACATCAACCAAATCTCAAATCGCAACAGCTAAACATCAGGCTATGCTATAATAGCTACAAAAGTCAGATAATACTGTACATTTTTCTTTCAAATTGCATAACTATTCTTTCCTTCTCAACTTTTCTCACTGAAGTAAGACAAAATTTAGATTTCAGTTTACATAACAGCAATACTCCAGAAAATGTTTAAATAATCTGCTGTAAATTAAATAATATAGTTTTTAATTAAGAGAATTTAATTAAAAATAATTTTTATAAATGGAAATTTTTCATTTGTAATGGAAGCAATTTAAGATTTTTACGAAGTGGCACACACATACACATGACTCTAGTTCTAAATAGCAAACTTAAAAAGTGAATGCGGTAAATTATATGAATGATTCAAGTAAAATAAAAAAAATCTTTACTATTCACTCTTAAAATACTCATGCAATTTAAGCAAAAGACAAAAATTTATTTGAGGCAAACTAAACAGCTGATTAATTACATGTTTTACTAAAGGTAGCTAAAGCCATTCTATATCACCTGCAGTTCAACTCAGCACAAATGAGCTTTTATTAAATACCTTACCATGTGTCAAGCATTATGTCAAACAATCTATATATAGGATTAAACATTAGGAGACTTCCAATTCCAGCCACAGTGAACTGGCTTATACTGGACTATCTCCTAACTCAAAATGTTACACAAAATATACCAATTATCAATTTGAAGCCATTAAAGAACAGCCAATAGAGCCAAGACTTGAGAGACCGTGATTCCTAACAGAAAGGAAGCATATGAGGTGAGCTCCACATTCACTCTGGATTTTTCCTTGAAGAGCTTATACCAATTTTTGGCATGGAGAACACCGCAAGCTAAACGTAGCAGCCTTACTGAGCTGAAGAGACAGAGTTTGGTTTAGAGCCAAAGCCACTGGAGCTTGAGGGGGAATATCCTCAAAAGGAAAAGTAAGCCCAAAAAACTATGTGGAATTTCCCTTCAAGTGCTGGTCATATCCAGAAACTCAGGAAAAAACAGTAGCTTCGGTACTCCTACCTAGGTAAGATTTATTGATTAAGAACCAACCACAGAATTACCCCCACTTCCTGACAGCATTCAATCCAGACCAAAGCTCCAAGTCCTTGAACTCTCTCTTCCCCAACCAAATCACCGAGCACAAGCCCTTTCTAACACCCTATTGAGAAGCTCCATAATTCTCCACAGTATACATTTTCCATTCTTTTTTTTTTCAAACAAAAATGATTTTATTGAGGAGGCTTAAAAATAATACATGCCTTACTTTAACTGGTTTATAAAATCCACAGTAACTTGTCAATGTTTTAATATTGTGCCAAGATCTTTTCCTTTATCATAGATTCCCTACTTTGAATTGTCATCTTCCTGCAAAATCCACAAC
>CM053560.1:110758395-110796338 GCA_028646485.1 Cryptoprocta ferox
TATGATGAAAACTATAGAAAATTTATGAAGGAAATTGAAGAAGACACCAAGAAATGGAGAAGCATTCCACGCTCATGAATCGGAAGAATAAACATTGTTAAAATGTCATTATTTCCCAAAGCCATCTACACATTCAATGCAATCCCAATCAAAATTGCACCAACATTCTTCTCAAAGCTAGCACAAATTATCCTAAAATTTGTATGGAACCACAAAAGACCACAAATAGCCAAAGTAATATTGAAGAAGAAAACCAAAATGGGAGGCATCACAATCCCAGACTTTAGCCTCTAAAGCTGTCAGCATCAAGACAGTATGGTATTGGCACAAAAATAGACACATAGACCAATGGAATAGAATAGAGAACCCAGAAATGGACTCACAAATATATGGCTAGTTAATCTTTGACAAAGCAGGAGAGAGTATCCAATGGAAAAAAGACAGCCTCTTTAACAGATGGTGCTGAGAGAACTGGACAGCAACATGCAAAGAATAAAACTAGACACTTTCTTACACCATACACAAAAATAAACTCAAAATGGATGAAGGACCTGAATGTGAGACAGGAAACCATCAAAACCCTAGAGAAGAAAGCAGGAAACAGCCTCCTTGACCTCAACCACAGCAATTTGCTACTCGACACATCCCCAAAGGCAAGGGAATCAAGAGCAAAAATGGACTGTTGGGACCTCATCAAGATAAAAAGCTTCTGCACGGCAAAGGAAACAATCAATAAAACAAACGGGCAACCAAAGGAATTGGAAAAGATTGTTGCAAATGACATATTGGATAAAGGGCTAGTATCCAAAATCTATAAGGAACTCACCAAACTCCACACACGAAAAACAAATAATCCAGTGAAGAAATGGGCAGAAGACATGAATAGACACTTCTCCAAAGAGGACATCCAGATGGCCAACAGACACATGAAACGATGCTCAGAGTCACTCATCATCAGTGAAATACAAATCAAAACCACACTGAGATACCACCTCATACCGGTCAGAGTGGCTAAACTGAACAAATCAGGAGACTATAGATGCTGGCAAGGATGTGGAGAAATGGGTACCCTCCTACACTGTTGGTGGGAATGTAAACTGGTGCAGCCACTCTGGAAAACTGTGGAGATTCCTCAAAAAACTATCAAATGAACTCCCCTATGACCCAGCAATAGCACTGCTGGGGATTTACCCAAGAGATACAGGAGTGCTGATGCATAGCGGCACATGTACCCCAATGTTCATAGCAGGACTTTGAACAGTAGCCAAATCATGGAAAGAGCCTAAATGTCCATCAACTGATGAATGGATCAAGAAGATGTGGTTTATCTATACAATGGAATACTACATGGCAATGAGAAAGAATGAAATCTGGCCATTCGTAGCAACGTGGATGGAGCTCAAGGGTGTCATGCTAAGTGAAATAAATCAGGCAGAGAAGGACAGATAGCAGATGTTTTCACTCATAAGTGGAGCAGGAGAAACTTAACAGAGGACCGTGGGGGTGGGGAATGGGGAAAAATAGTTGGGGAGAGGGAGGGAGGCAAACCATGAGAGAATACTGAGAACAAACTGAGGGCTGATGGGGGAGTGGGAGTGGGGAAGGGGAGTGATGGGCATGGAGGAGGGCACTTATGAGCATGAGCACTGGGTGTTATATGGAAACCAAGTTGACAATAAAGTATAATAGAAAAAAAAAATAAAACAATTGGGGAAAAAAAGAATTAGAGGCTTAACCCACTGCGCCACACAGGCACCCCTTTAGTGGTGTCTGTATCTGGTTTTGGTTTCAGGAATAGTTTGAGAAGAATAGGTATTAACTCTTCTTTAACTATTTGATAGAATTCGCCTGTAAAATCATCTGGTCCTGGACTTCTGTTTGCTTGAAGTTTTTTTTATTACCGATTCAATTTAGTTGCTGGTAATTGATCTGTTCAAAATTGCTATTTCTTCCTGTTTCAATTTGGGGAGATTATATATTTCTAGGAATTTATTGATTTTTTTCCTAGTTTGTCCAATTTGTTGGCTTATAATGTTTCATAATATTCTCTTATAATTGTATTTCTGTGGTGTCAGTGGTTATTTCTCTTCTTGTGTTACTGATTTTGTTTGAGTCCTCTCTCTCTCTCACTTTTTTTTTTGGATGGTTTTGTTGAGTTTGGCTAGAAGCTTGTCAAATTCTGTTGAACTTCACAGAACCAGCGTTGATTTCATCAATCTGTTCTAGTATTATTTTAGTTTCTATTTCACTTATTTCTGCTCTAATCTTTGTCAGTTTCTTCTGTTGATTTTGTGTTTTGTTTTTTTCTTGCTAGCTCCATTAGGTGTAAGGTTAGGTTGTTTATTTGTGATTTTTCTTACTTCTTCAGATAGACCTGTATTGCCATAATCTTCCTTCTTAAAGCAGCTTTTGATGTATCCCAAAGATTTTTTTTCAAGGTTTTCTTTAAGTTCCCGTTAGTTAACATACAGTGTAATACTAGTTTCAGGTGTAGAGGTTAGTGACTCATCACTTACATACAACACAGTGCTCATTACAACAAGTGCCCTCCTTAATACCCATCACCCATTTAATCCATCCCCCTCCTCACCTACCCTCCAAGAACCCTCAGTTTCTTCTCTATAGTTAAGAGTCTGTTTTCTGGTTTATGTATCTTTCCCCCCACCCCGATGTTCAGTAGATTTGTTTCACATATGAGTGAAATCACATGATATTTATCTTTCTTTGAGTGACTTATTTTGCATAACATAATACTTCCTGGCTCCATCCATGTCATTGCAAATGACAAGATTTCATTCTGTTTTATAGCTCAGTAATATTCTATTGTGTATGTATATGTGTGTGTGTGTGTGCATCTTCTTTATCCACTCATCAATCGATGACATTTGGGCTCTTTCCATAATTTGGCTATTGGTAATGCTGCTATAAATGGGGTGCATGCATCCCTTCAAATCATTATTTTTGTATCCTTTGGACAAATACTTAGTAGTGTAACTGCTGGACTATAGAGTTGTTCTATTTTTAACTTTTTGAGGCCTCTCCATACCATTTTCCTGGCTGGCTGCACCAGTTTGCATTCCCACCAAGTGTTAAGAGGGTTCCCCTTTCTCCGCATCCTTGCCAACACTTGTTGTTTCATGTGTTGTTAATTTTAGCCATTATGACTGGTGTGAGATGATATCTCATTGTAGTTTTGATATGTATTTCTCTGCTAATGTGTAATGTTGAGCATCTTTTCATATATCTGTTAGCAATCTGTATGTCTTCTTTGGAAAAATGTCTATGTCTTCTGCCAATTTCTTAATTGGATTATTCATTTTTGGTATTGAGTTTTACAAGTTCTTTACAGATTTTTGATACTAACCCTTTATCAGATATTGTCATTTGCAATTATCTTCTCCCATTCCGTAGGTTGCCTCTTAGTTTTGTTGATTGTTTCCTTTGGTATGCAGAAGTTTTTTATCTTCAAAAAGTCCTAATAGTTTATTTTTGCTTTTGTTTTCTTTGCCTTAGGAGACATATTTAGTAAGAAGCTGCTATGGCTGATATCAAAGAGGTTACTGCCTGTGTTTTCCTCTAGGATTTTGACGGTTTCTTGTCTCATATTTAGGCCTTTAATCCTTTGAATTTATGTTTGTGTATGGTGTATGAAAGTGGTCTAGTTTTATTCTTTTGCATGTTGCTGTCCAGTTTTACCAACACCATTTGTTTACGAGACTCTTTTTTCCATTAGATACTCTTTTCTCCTTTGTCAAATATTAGTTGCCATATAAGTGCAGGTTCATCTGGGTATTCTGTACTGTTCCTTTGATCTATGTGTCTGTTTTTCTGCCAGTACCATATTGCCTTGATCACTACAGCTTTGTAATGTAACTTGGTCCAGAACTGTGATGCCTGTGGCTTTGCTTTTCTTTTTCAAGATTTCTTTGACTATTTGGGGTCTTTTGTGATTCCGTACAAATTTTAGGATTGTTTGTTCTAGCTCTTTGAAGAATGCTGATGTTATTTTGATAGGGATTGCATCAAATGTCTAGGTTGCTTTGGGTATTATAGACAGTTTAACAATATTTGTTCTTCCAATCCATGAGTGTGAATGTTTTTCCATTTTGTTGTGTCATCTTCAGTTTCTTTTGTAAGTGTTTTATAGTTTTCAGAGTTTAGATCTTTACCTCTTTGGTTAGCTGTATTCCTGGGTATCTTATAATATTTGGTGCAGTTGTAAATGGGATTGATTACTTGATTTCTGCTGATTTACTATTGGTGTATAGAAATGTGACAGGTTGCTTTATGTTAATTTTGTGTCCGGAGACTTTCCTGAATTCTTGTATCAGTCCTAGAAATTTTTTGGTGGAATCTTTGGGGTATTCTGTATAGAAACATAGAGTATCATGTCATTTGCAAATACTGAAATTTTTACTTCTTCCTTGCTGAAAAGCAGATGTCGTGTGTTGAAAGATAATTACTTTGACCTCCAAAGTTTTCCTTTCTATTTCATGCTGGGAACCAAGTAGCCTAGCCTCAGTGTATGTTGACAGAACATTTAGTTAAGCAAGAATTTAAAAGAGGAATGTATTATTAGAAAATTTAGGTACAGGTTTGATGCAATTCTGTTAAAAGTAGAAGTCCAGTATAATATCTGTCCCTTTACCCTAGTATATAAAATGTCTTTTTCTAGCAAAAGAGCCCTCTTTCTTCCTCTTTACTCTTTTTTCTTGTTTTCCAAAACAGGACAGATGTTTTCTATTAGACTTTGGTTCTAAATACCTTGAGTTTTAATCCATCTATGTAATATAACTTTGAGCAAACTTCTTCTCAGTGCCTGTTTCCTCATCTGTAAAATGGCTAATTAACTCATAACTTTATTATGAGGATTAAATCAAGTTAATTCACATAAAGTACTCATCATATATTAAGTAGTGTATATAAATTTAGGAGTGGGGGGGTGCTCCTGGGTGGCTCTGTTGGTTAAGTGTTCGACTCTTGATTTCAGCTCAGGTTGTGGTCTCATGGGTTCGTGGGTTCAGGTCCTGTGTCAGGCTCTGCCCAACCAGCAGGTCCCAATCAGGCTCTCTCTTCCCTTCTCTCTCTGCCCCTCCCCTGCATGAGCATCCTCTCTCTCTCTCTCTCTCCCTCCCTCCCTCCCTGTCTCTCTCTTTCTCAAAAATAAATTTAAAAAACATTTTAAAAAAATTTAGGATGACACTGGAAATATTTTTAAAGTATATATCCAATATTAAATGTTCCTAATTTTAAAGTAAGTGGTGACCTATAATTTGTCATTAACATAGTTCATAGCCTTGAAGAAAATTCCAGTTTAGGTTTATTTGAATGTTAAGTTTGTTGAACATTTAAAAATGAATCCATATAAGTCACTACATTAATTGAATAAGGAGAAAAATCCTAGTTCTCCCAATGGATTTAGTAAAAGCAATATGTCCATTCAAGAGAAAAACTGTTTAGCAGAGTAGTATTATTGAGAGAAACTTCAGGATCTGATAAAGTATTAACCAAAACCTTAGAGAAGATATACTTAGTGATAAACTATTGAATGCATTCTCACTGAAGAGTAGACAAGGACACATCTGCCACTGTCCAGTTTTGTTTGATATTGTGGTGAGATTTTATTCAATTTAGTAAGTTTAGGCTGTGGGAAATCCAAAAGGGAGAAACAAAGCTGTTATTATTTATAGTTGTTATGACTGTGTACTCTTGGTTGAGAAAAACTGATTTGGATAAAGAGAACAGAAGATTTGATCAATAAATGAAAATAGAGAATAAGAGGAAAGAGATGATCTTCCTGAACAGAAATTTTAAAATAAAACTGCTAGCAAAAAAGCAGAAAAGATAAATTGGACGTCATCAAGTTCAAAATGTGCTCACAGAGATACTTTCAAGGAAGTATCAAGACAGCATGCAGCATGAGAAAATATATTTGCAAATCATGTTGCTATAAGAGACTTACAGCCCGTATATATAAAGACCTCTTACAGCTCACTAATAAAAGGCAAATGGCCCAATAATAAATGTGCAAGGGATCTGAGTAGACATTTCTCAAACAAGATATACAAATGGCCAATATGACCACAAAAAGGGCCAATATCAGTAGTCCTCAAGGAAATGCAAATCAAATTCATAATGAGATTCCACTTTCTACCATCTAGGATGGCTATATTTAATTATTTATTTAAATTTAATCAAAGTATTAAATTTAATAATTTACTATTTAATAATAAAATTAACAACAAAGATGTGGATAAGTTAGAATCTTCATAGCTTAGTGGTGGGGATGTAAAATTGTCTACTTTGGAAAATATTTTCTTTGTTCCTGAAAAGTTAAACATAGAACTACTATGTGATATAGTAATTCCATTCACAGATCTGTCTGCAGGAGAACTGAAAATATATAGTAAAATAAAACTTGTACACGTTTGTTACAGCATTATTGAAAACAGCCAGAAGGTGGAAATAACCCAATATTCATTATCTTTTGAATGGCTAAGTAAAATATGTATACTCATACAATGAAATAGTATTTAGAAATAAGAAATGAAGTAGTGATACATGGACAGTGTGGATGAACTTTGAAAAACATGCTCAGTGAAAGAAGCCAGTCAAAAAAGGCCACATATCAATGAAATATCAGCCCTTATATGAAATATCCAGGATAAGAAAAATTATTTTTTATTTCTTTTCATTTTTTTAAATGTTTTTATTTTTGAGAGAGAGAGAGAGAGAATAAGAACAAGCAGAGGAGGGGCAGAGAGAGAGGGAGATGGGGGAGACACAGAATCTGAAGCAGACTTGAGGCTCTGAGCTGTCAGCAGAGAGCCCGACTTGGGACTCAAACTCATGACCCTTGAGATCATGACCTGAGCCAAGGTTGGACGCTTCACCAACTGAGCGCCTCCAGGATAGGAAACTTACAGACACAGAATGATTAGTGGTGCTTAGGGATGGAAGCAGGAGGGGTCAAATGGAGATTGATTGCTAAAAGTTACTGTGTTTGGGGGCACCTGGGTGGCTCAGACGGTTAAGCCTCTGACTTCTGCTCAGGCCATGATCTCACAGTCAGTGAGTTCGAGCCCCGCATCAGGCTCTGTGCTGACAGCTCAGAACCTGGAGCCTGCTTCGCATTCTGTGTGTCCCTCTCTCTCTGCTCCTCTCTTGCTCACTCTCTGTCTCTCAAAAATGAATAAATGTTAAAAAAAAAAAAAAAACTTTAAAAAAAGTTGCTGTGTTTTATTCAGGGAGCATAAAAATGTTCTAAAGTTAGATTGTGATGATGAGTGTAAATATAATAAAATTCAATTATTTCAATTTTAAATACCATTTAGATGGTATTTGAATTATATCTCATAAAATTGGTTTAAAAAATAAAATGGCAGAAATAATGCTAAATAAATATAAAAACCAAAGACTCTTGAATTTAAAATTCTTGAATTATGTGACTGAAAATCGTTTCGTAGGGAACTGCAAAAGTTTATACCCCTATAAAAACAATGAATTAACTGGCAAAAACTGTCAGATTCAACTTCTGTAATGCTGGAAATCAAAAACTTACTGCTACCGGGGGAAAGCACAATGCAAAACAATCAGGTGAATTTTTTTTAAGAGAGTTTAGTGACATTTTAATTTACCCTGATTCCATCTTCCACTCCCCAGCTCAGCAGCAGCTTTGAAGACAACCACCTACATCCCTGATATAGGTACCTAGTACTAGAGGGAGCAGATCAGACATTACTTTCGAGATGTGTAGTTGTTTATTTTGACCTGTTTAATGATTTTCTGACTGGTTCTGCAGGTCGCCTTTCTTTAACCTAACTCAGAATTATCCCAGAGCTGAGGAGGCTACCTCGGGGCAGTTGTCAAAACAATTTAAAGGCAAATGTATTAGGCAGTGCAGTCTAGGACAAGGGAAAACACTCAGGACAAACAATGGAGTAATCAAGAAGCTTGGGGGTGAGGTGCCTCGGGGAGGGGAGCTGAGGATTGAAATGCTTTGAGTAGTAAGGGCTATGAGGAGCTCACACATACTGTGAAAAATCTAGAGGGCCGTATGCATACCCAGGGCTGGATGTGTTCATAAAGGACCTGAGAATTTCCTGATGTCTCATATCTGGCTGACTCACCTTCAGGTTTCTTTCTATCCATGAAGAGTTGTAAACTGCCAGAATTTTGTCATTTTGCCTCAACTGCACACATAGCTCATCTGCAAATACTAGATTAGAACTTTTTTTTTTTGTCATTTCTGGTATTTAAGGAGATCACTTGCATCACTAGTTGATCACTAAATTAACTGAACAGAGACTTTAGTGGCCATAGTGACAAAGAATACAAACTTTAGAAGATTAGTTCAGAAAAGTTACTAAACAAATAAATAAAACTACATCAAGCAGCAAAACCATACCGTCAGAGGAGGAGAATTTTACTTTCAGCATTGCCACATTATAATATTTAAAATGTCTAGTTTTTGACAAAAATTTACAATGTATACAAACAAAAAGGAAGTTGGTCTATGCACAGGAAAAAAATTAATAGAAAGTGTCCCAGGAGAAACCCAGACATTGGCCTTAATTAATACACAAAGGCTTTAAATTAAAATGTTAAAATATACTCAGAGTACTAAAGGTCCCATGAGAATGATATCTAACCAACTGGGGAATAGTAATAATGATATTTATATTTTATTTCATATGTAATTGAAATTATAAAAAGGATTAATATAAATTTTGTAGTTGCAAAATACAGTGACTGAAATGAAAAATTCACTTGAAGAATTCAATGGCTAATTTGGGCAAGTAGAAGTAAGAATCAGTGAAGCTTAAGATAGATCATTTGAGATTATCTCTATGGGGGAAAGAAATGAAAAAAATGAATAAAGTTTCAAAGACCTGTGGGACCAACACATACTGAAGGGGGGTCCCAGAAGGAGAATGGAGAGAAAAAAAAATAGAGTAGAGAGAAAGAATATTTGGGGAAATAATGGATGGAAAATATCCAAGTTAATGTAAGATCTGAATCTGTACATCTAAAATGCTCAACAAACTCTAAGTAGAGGAAGCTCAGAAATCCACACTATGACACATTATAATCAAACAGTTGTAAGGCAAAGACAAAGAATCTTTGAAAGCAGCAAAAGAGAAGTAACTCTTCATATATAAAACATTCTCTATAATTAACAGCTTATTTCTTATCAGGACCTATAGAGGCTAAAAGGTAGTAGGATGACATATCCAGTTTCCTGGTAGAAAAAAATCAAAAACAAATTGTCAACCAAAACTTGTATGTCTGGCAAAACTTCAAAAATGAAAAATTAATATATTCCATGATAAATAAAAATTAATAATTTTTTCTATTTGATTTAAAAACATTTGCACAAAACAGTAATTATAAAACTTATATTGATGAACACTTAATATAAAAAGATGTAATTTGTAATAATAATAGCACGAAGGAACTACAGAGCTATATAGGAACAATATGTTTATATATTGCTGTAAGTAAGTTGGTATTAATTCTGACTAGATTGTTATGAACCAAGATGTTAATTATAATTCCCAGGACAACTGCTAAGAAGTTAATTGTGTGTGTGTGTGTGTGTGTGTGTGTGTGTGTATGTGTGTGTATATATATATATAGTATATATATATAACATGTATATAGTATATATACATGTTATATATATATACTATATATATAATCATGCTGGAAGAAATGAGAAGAGAATGAAAATGGTACTCTGGAAAATATCTAACACAAAACAAAGCAGTAGTAAGATGATATTGAGAGGGACAAAGGATATATAGGAAATAGCAAAATGGCAAAAGCAAATCAGTCCTCATAAGTTATTACATTAAATGTTAAGTATAGTAAATATTCCAGTGAAAGACACAGGTTGGCACAATGGATTTTTAGAATTGATCCAACTGTGTGTTTTTCATAAGTGACTCGCTTTGAATATAAGGACCCAAGTAGTTTAATGTGAAAAGATGGAAAGACATTTTATGCAAAGATTACCTCTACAAAATAATATAGCTGAGGTAACTATGTTAATATCATATAACATAGACTTTAAGACAAAAATTATACAATAGAAAAGAAAGACATTATATAATGATGAAAGAGTGAATCTATTAAAACATGTATGCACCTAACAGAGCCCTACAATATGTGAAAGAAAAACTGACAGAATGAGGGGAGACATAGATAATTCAACAATAGTAGTTGGAGGCTTCAATATCCCACTTTAAATAACGAGCAGGACAACTAGACTGAAGATCAACAAGGAAATAATAAGGGTTAATAACACATTACAAGCCAAATGGGCCCAATATATGTTTAGAGAACATTCTACCAAAAACAGCAGAATACTTTACTCAAATGATCTGCCATATTCTCCAGCGTAGATAATATATTTGACCACAAAACAAGTTTTCATATTTGTAAATATTGAAATCATAGTGGCATTTTTGACCACAAGGAACAAATTAGAAATCAGTAACAAAAGGAAATTATACAAGACACTCTTCAAGTACTAAAGCAACTGGAACCCTCATACTTTGTTGGTAGAAATACACGAGGAATGATCCCTCCTGTAAATATTTTGGTAAAAGTTAAAGCATATGCTTATCATATGGCCCAGTAATCCCATTCTTAGATATTTATCCAGGAGAAGTTAAGACATTTGCCTATGTAACAACTTGTCCACAAATGTTCATAATAGCCCCAATCTAGGAAGAAGTGAAATACCCAACTAGAGAATTTATAAAGAAATTGTGATGTCCACCCAGTAGTACCCTACAAACAGTAAAAAGGAATTAATTAATAATATATTCAGCACTATAAAAGAATCTCAAGAGATTTATGTTAAATGAATTAATCCATGTATGTATAATTGTAGTAATTTGATACTCAGAAAGCTATAGTGGTAAAAAGCAGATGAACAGTTGCTAGTAGCAAAGGAGGAGAGTGACTCCAAAGAAACATGAAAACATTTTGTGGGGTGGTAGAAATGTTTTATATCATGATTGTATTTTCAGATATATTGGTAGACACAGCTGTGAAAACTCATTAATTATGCACTTTAACTTGTTTTATTGTATGTAATTTATATCTCAAAATAAGAGTAACCCAAAAAATGAAAAAATAAGTAAAGACAAGAAAAAATCCACTTTGGAATCAAGGGCTTGGGGGGTGGAGACAACATTGTTTGAAGTAAGAGTTTTTTAAGAGTAAATCAAAATGGAAATTAGAGATTATTTGAAATTTGTGACAGTGAAAGCACAAAACTTACGGGATGTGGCCCAAACTATTGCAAATGAAATATTAGCCTTAAATGATTTTATTATTTAAAGTAAAAATGGCCTAAACAATCAAGGAGCTAGACCTATATTCACATCAATGCCTATGGAAAATAGGATAGAAAAATACTTTTTGTTAGCCTGTGAAAAGGCTAACAAAAAATAAATGGAGTAAACAAGCCACATTATGAATAAGAAAGAGTATAAAGAATATAACCAAGATGACATGGGGATTAAAAATGAGGGAATGCAGTATACAACACTATACTAATAAAATTTAAAATCTTTTTTTTTTTTTTTTGAGAGAGAGCAAGAGAGAGAGAGCATGTGCCCTAGCCAGGAAGGGGCAGAGGGAGAGAGAGAATCCCAAGCCGACTCCATGCCCAGCATGGTGCCCCCCATGGGCTCGATCTCAGGACGGTGAGATCATGACCTGAGGTGAAATCAAGAGTCGGGCACTTAACTGACTGAGCCACCAAGGCGCCCCAAAATTTAAAATCTTAGTGAAGTAGGTCATTTCTACAAAATAAGTCATCAGAATTTAATTGTAATGGAGTATCTGAAAGGATTTTTTTTCTGCCTTATCTCACTATTCCCACATTTTAATCTTTGGCTCTAGCAGAATGGATCTGTATACTTCCTTAAGCATAACTAGTGTTTTCCCATGTGTTCAGCGTTGTTTGCTCTCTATTCTATTTTTTTATTATGAATATAATTTATTGTCAAATTGGCTTACATACAACACCCAGTGCTCATCCCAACAAGTGCCCTCCTCAGAGCCCATCACCCATTTTCCCTCTCCCGCACTGTCCCCCTGTTTGTTTGGATCCCCCACCCCCCCGTCCATCCTCAGTTTTTTCTCTGTATTTGAGTCTCTTGTGGTTTGCCTCTCTCCCTCCCTCTCTGTAACTATTTTTACCCTTCCCTTCCCCCATGGTCTTCTGTTAAGTTTCTCAAGATCCACATATGATTGAAAACATATGATATCTGTCCTTCTCTGACTGACTTCTTTCACTCAGCGTAATACCTTCCAGTTCCATCCACATTGCTGCAAATGGCCAGATTTCATTCTTTCTCATTGCCAAGTAGTATTCCATTATATACATAAACCACATCTTCTTTATTCTTTCATCAGTTGGTGGACATTTAGGCTCTTTCCATAATTTGGCTGTTGTTAAAGCGCTGCTGTAAATATTGGGGTACATATACCCCTATGCATTAGCATTCCTGTATCCCTTGGATAAATTCCTAGTAGTGTTATTTCTGGGTCATAGGGTAGTTCTTGTTTTAATTTTTTGAGGAGCCTCCACAGTGTTTTCCAGAGCAGCTGCACCAGTTTGCATTCCCACCAACAGTGCAAGAGGGTTCCCATTTCTCCATATCCTCGCCAGCACCTGTAGTTTTCCTGAGTTGTTCATTTTAGCCACTCTGGTCTGAGGTGGTATCTCAGTGTGGCTTTAATTTGTATTTCCCTGATGATGAGTGACCCTGAGCATCGTGTCATGTTTCTGTTGGCCATCTGGATGTCTTCTTTGTAAAAGTGTCTATTCATGTCTTTTGCCCATTTCTTCACTGGATTATTTGTTTTTCGGGTGTTGAGTTTGGTAAGTTTATAGATTTTGGATACTAGCCCTTTATCTAATATGTCATTTGCAACTATCTTTTCCCATTCCGTTGGTTGCCTTTTTGTTTTGTTGATTGTTTCCTTTGCAGTGCAGAAGATTTTTATTTTGATGAGGTCCCAGTAGTTCATTTTTGCTTTTAATTCCCCCTTTGGAGATATGTTGAGTAAGAAATTGCTGTAGCTGAAGTCAAAGAGGTTGTTGCCTGCTTTCTTCTCTAGGGTTTTGATGGTTTCCTGTCTCACATTCAGGTCCTTCATCCATTTTGAGTTTATTTTTGTGTATGGTATAAGAAAGTGGTCTAGTTTCATTCTTCTGCATGTTGCTGTCCAGTTCTCCCAGCACCATTTGCTAAAGAGACTGTCTTTTTTCCATTGGATACTCTTTCCTGCTTTGTCAAAGATTAATTGGCCATACATTTATGGGTCCATTTCTGGGTTCTCTATTCTATTCCATTGGTCTATGTGTCTGTTTTTGTGCCAATACCATACTGTCTTGATGATTACAGCTTTGTAATAGAGGCTAAAGTCTGGGATTGTGATGCTTCCTGCTTTGGTTTTCTTCTTCAATATTGCTTTGGCTATTCGGGGTCTTTTGTGGCTCCATACAAATTTTAGGATAATTTGTTCTAGCTTTGAGAAGAATGCTGGTGCAATTTTGATTGGGGTTTCATTGAATATGTAGATTGCTTTAGGTAGTATTGACATTTTAACAATGTTTATTCTTCCAATCCATGAGCATGGAACGATTTTCCATTTCTTTGTGTCTTCTTTGGTTAGGTTTATTCCTAGGTATACTTTTCTCAGTTGTTAATACCATTTTTCCTCTTTTTTGTGTATATTCAGATGCTACCTATTTTTCAAGCAAGTACACATTCCATTTCCTTAAGGACACTTAGCTTTAGCATGTTAGGTGGAAATAAGCACTTGTGGCAATAGTCGTTTGTCACTTACTCTGCTTTGTAGACTTGGGTCTCTTTTCATACTCTTATGTCTTCCTTTTCCTTATAGAGAATAAATTCCATGAATATTCCCACTATGTATACACTTCATCCCTGCTATATATATACCTCTTAGTGTATACAGAGTAGGAACTCTGGAAATAATTATTTACCGGATTGCTAAAAAGTGAATCAAGACAAGATTCACATTAGGAAAAAATGGTTAGCTACCATTTCAGGTAAAATTAAGATTTTTGGGGGGGTGCCTGTCTGGCTCAGTCTGTTAAGCATCTGACTTCAGTTCAGGTCATGATCTTACCACTTGTGGGCTCAGAGCCGGCTTTGGATTCCACGTCTCCCTCTCTCTCTGCCCCTCCGCTGCTTGTGCGCGTGCTCTCTCTCTCTCTCTCTCTCTCTTTCTCTCTCTCTCTCTCCCCCTCTCCCTCCCTCCCTCTCTCCCACTCCCCCCCCGTCTCTCAAAAATAAATAAACATTAAAAAAATTTTTTAAGATTTTTTGAATTTTTAGTTACGTGTGCATGAATGAGAGAGTGGATTTGTTCCTTCCCACCACCTTAAGCCCTTAGATAAATGTTTGTTTTGATATAACTGGCATCTTCTTACGCCTCAGTTTCTTCTTTGTAAAATGAAGATTATACCATATTGAGTTTTTAGGACAGAGTATACAAGACAATGGATGTTTAGCTCCTTGCAGAACTCCTGGAACATATTCAACCTTCTATAATTGTTACTTTTTCTCTCTTTCATACAAGTTCACAATTACTTGCCACCGTAAAGTGGTTTGTTCCCATTTTGATATTCCTTAATATTTTGGCTGATAGCAATGAGTATGCATAGGTTGCAACAACACATAATTTAATGTTTAACTCTAATTTAGTTATTCTTTTGTTCCCATGTATAACCTGTGCTAATTTGCTTTTTCCATATTAGGGCTGTTGTAATTTGCTTCTTTCATGATTTTTTTATGAAATATTGCTTATTTTTTCATTGTGATCTGGATTGATCTACATCGTGACTAATTCTTTCATAGGTCACTAGACTAATTCTTTGAGAGTAGGAATCTTTGGGTGAGCAGTTAAAATTTCAATTAGTATTTTCCTTTTTTTCTTCCAAAAAGAGAAATTGACAAATTAAGTCGATATTAATGGATTGCTATCGTGACAGCTTTTTTAGATTGATTAACTGTTGATGGCTATCCCTGTTGGTTCAGGAAAGCTAGAGCCTAGTTAGACAGTGGCAGAAAAGTATTATCTCAGATTTTTCCAGCCTTTCAGTATTTAAGAAATATAAATAGCAAAACAAAACAAATCTTTGTCTAGTCAAGTAATTTTCACTGCCTTTTAAATTATTTCTGAAGTTAACTATTCTTGTATTCAATTTTACATTATATACTTCTTAAGGTATTTAGATATTTAGCCATTTCAGCTATCTTGTGGAAATGTAAAATGGTTTTAAATTTAACTATCATGAGTTTTACATTTCTGAAAAATAAGCACCATTCTGTACCATGTCTGTAAACTTAGAAATGTTTTTATGAATCGCCTGTTTATCCTATGAGGAAATATTTATTTTTTAGTCTTTTAATATTTTAAAGAAATATTCTTAGGAAGCAAAGTGTTAAACTAATGTTCCTAATACTGGGAGAGGAAAAACATAGTCAGGGTTTTAGTTCATCATAAAAATTAGCAGCAAAGTAACTAACAGTGATAAAACTTTTTTTCTCTTCAGGGCCAAGGAATATGAGAGTTTAATGGAAACAAAAAATTCTGGATCTGACTCACCTTATAAAGCAAAGTGAGTATTTTACCTTACATTTTATTTCTCTATCTCACTGGTGTCTGCCTATACAAAAGTTTATCTGAACTTGTATTCCTGTGGTCCTGGGCTTTGGTATCTGATGCCTAGAATTTCATTCTTCTAACACAGTGATTTCCAGCCAGGGATGATTTTGCCAGGGGACATTTGACTGTGCCTGGGGATATGTGATCATGTTTTGGTTATCACAGCTCGGAGAAATGTGCTACTCCATCAAGGGTAGAGAGACGCAGGGATGCTGGTAAACACTCTTCAGTGATCAAGACTGAAGGAAAGAATTATCTCATCCCAAACATCAGTAGTGCCTAAGTGGGGAAATCCTGTTCTAACAGAACAGGTTCTGGCAGTGCTGTGCTGGTTCTTGCTCTGAGGAGGTCTTGTTCAGGTTTGTTGCCAGGGCCACTTGACTGCTGAGGATTTGACTCCACCACTGACTGGGTATACAGGTAACTACACAATAGCTAAGTATACAAAACCATCATCATTTGGCTTCTCTCAAATATGTTGCTAGTAGAGGTGCAGTGAGGAAGATACTACACTGCTGATGGGAGTGCAGATTAGTGTAATCTTATGGAAAGGCAAAGTGAATCCAGAGCTTAGAACATCCACTTTAGGCTGCTTGGTGAAATAATGCAAAATGTGCCCAAATATTTCTATACAAAAATAACTATTTTAATGTTATTTTTCATAGTGGGAAAGTCAAGAAATAACTGCCACAAATTGAGGAATATCTATAACCAGTTGTTGGTGTAGATATGCTGTAGCATTTTAATGTAGCAGTTATTTACGTTTAATACAGAAATATTGTTGCCTTCAGAAATGAGCTACCCACTGGGGCACCTGCGTGGCTCAGTTAAGCGTCCAACTCTTGATCTCAGTTCATGCCTTGATCTCAGGGTCATGAATTTAAGCTCTTTGTTAGGCTCTGTGCTGGGCATGAAGCCTACCAAAAAAAATAGAAAGAAAAAGAAATGAGATGCCCATAAGATAATAGCTTTTATCAATTATTGTTTTAAAACAATTAGTCATTGCCATCCTAAAAGACAAAAATGTGTAAAATATTAAAGAAGTTAACAAAATTATCAAGATTATGATACTGTATATCTGGAAAACCCAAGAGAATCAAGTGAAAAACTAATAGAAATAAGAAAATCAATTCAGTAAGGTGGCTGATTACCAAATTAATGTGTTAATATTTGTTTTTCTGGGTCTTTGCCTCATTCCAGGCTCCTTACTTGTGTTGCCTTATTTATTCCTCACAACAACTCAATGAATTTCGTTAGGGAAGCTAAGCCTTAGATAGGGCAAGTAACTTGCTTTAAGGTTATGCAACAACATATCCAGGCTACAAAATTAATACTGTCCTTTCTGATGATCAGTTAGAAAACATAAATATCATTTACAGTAGCAATAAAAAAGTAAACTAGGAATAAACTTGACAAGAAATGTGAAGGCTCTATAAAAATTAAAAACCTTAAAATGCTAACAAAGGGTATAAAATAAGACTTGTATAAATGGAAAAACAAATTATACTCTTGAATAGAGTATAGTAAATTCTCTAAAATCTCCTACAAATGTAATCTCAATAAAATAGCAACCTTTATTTTTTTTTTATTTTTTTTTAACTTTATAGTTTATTGTCAGGTTGGTTTCCATATAACACCCAGTGCTCTTCTCCACAAGTGACCTCCACCATGACCTACACCTCCCTTTACCTTTCCCCCTTCCCCTTCCACCCTCAGTTTGTTTTCAGTATTCAACAGTCTCTCGTGTTTTGTCTCCCTCCCTCTCCCTAAATCTTTTTCCTCCTTCCCCTCCCCATGGTCCTCTGTTAGGTTTCTCCTGTTAGACCTATGAGTGCAAACATATGGTATCTGTCCTTCTCCGCCTGACTTATTTCGCTTAGCATGACGCCCTCGAGGTCCATCCACTTTGCTACGAATGGCCAGATTTCATTCTTTCTCATTGCCATGTAGTATTCCATTGTATAGATGAACCACATCTTCCTAATCCATTCATCAGTTGCTGGACTAAAATAGCAACCTTTAAAGAAAAGAATCATTTTAAAGAACATGGAAAAATAAATAAAATTTCTAGAAAAAAATTTTAAGGGATAATGAGGTAGGACTAAACTTACAGATATCTAAGTAGTTAAAATATTTTTGCACTGGGACATTAATAAAAATTCAAATTGATGGAAAAGAGTTTTAAAAACAATCAGAAAATAGGTTCAAATATTTGAGGAACTTTAATATATGATGGTGGGATAGTGTTTACAAAGATAGCCACAATTTGAGCCATTCCTAGAGGCATGCCCCTGTGCAATACAATATAACTTTGCCACCATTCCATTAAGAGGCAGACTCTATTTCCTTTCCTTTTGAATTCGTTCTGGCCTTTTGACTTGTTTTTGACTTACAGACAACTACAGAAGCAATGAAAATTTGATTTCAGAAATCAAAAATTTGATTTTGATTTCTACGACTTGGCCTCAGAGTCTTGAGGCTTCTGCTTTCAACCTCACTTACTTGTTCCCCTGTGATTGCCATGTAAAGAAGCCTGGGTCAGCCCTCTTGAGGGTGAGAGGTCACTTGGTCATGATGATAATTTGTGGCTGAATTCATTTTGCTTGTTCTGTTGAGGATTTTTGAATCAATGTTGATAAGAGATAGTGGGACTTATCAAGCCTCTGCTTGTGTTACATTTGCTTATATCCCATTGGCCAAAGCAAGTCCTCTCACCAAGTTCAGAATCATTGTAGGAGGAGCATATACAAGTCATGGATAGCAAGACATAATTCAAGGAGGGGGCCTTTAATGTAAACGGTCCACATTAGAACTTTCTCTGGATTCTCCTCTTACTTGACTGGCCACTCTTTTTTGGTATCTTTTGCATGGTTCTTATACTTGTCTCCTTGACCTTCAACATTAGCATGCCTTTGTCCTGAGAATTCAAATACAGAATTATTCCCTCGGTAATCTTACTCAGTTTTGTGACTTAAAACATTTAGTTACTGATGGATTTTAAATTTATGACTCCAACCCAGCCCTCTCCCCAGAACTCAAGGCTCATATATCCAACTTCCTATTTAGTATTTCCACTTGGATGTCTGTTCAGTTGGACCTCTTAAGCGAACATGTACAAAATTAAACTCCGGAAATTTGCTTCCAAACTTTACCCCTCATATTTTTTGCTCATTTTTGGAAATGGCAAGTCTATCCTTTAAGTTGAGACTAAAATCTTTAGAGTCATCTTCTTTTTCCTCACACTTCACTTTCAGTCCATCAACAAATTCTGTTGGCTCTGTCTTTAAAATATATTCAGAATCTGACCACTTTTCATTACCTCCATAGTAACTACTCTAACTTAACCTACCATTATCTCTCATCTGGATTATTGTAGTAGCCTCCTAATTAGTCTTATACTGCTTCTGCTTTTCCTTAACTACAGTCTGTTGACCACTGGGCAGCCAGGATGTTTGTTTAAATTATAAGCCTAGAAATAATAGCAGTAGCAATAGAAGCATAATTTTTCAATATCTCCAGATCTTCTCATAGAAATCAGGTAATTAGTTAAGAAAACCAAAAACCATGTCACTATTTAACAACAAACCACCTTACCAGGTATCTCCATGAAATCCAAAAAACAAGTAAATCCAAATAACCACAAGACCTGCATTATATTGACATTAGTGTGAAAGAAAGCAAAAAGAAGCAACTGAGATAACAGATGTAAGGAAAGAAGAACCCCCAAATAACTAATGTTTTCACTGCAAAGTGCAGAGAACCAATTTGAAAAAATCACTTGAACCTCATTTTCAAGTGAGTTCCTCTGGGAGGGCTCTTGTGAACAGTGTTGCCTTGCTCTTGCATGTCAATAATTTTATGGCCTCAAAAATTATTTTTGCCAGTTGCAAAATCATTGACCCACATTTTTTTGAGGATCTTAAATCTTAAAAAATGAACTTTAGATAATCAAAATTGTTTTAAAAAGACTTCAACATAGTGACTAATGATGAACCTGAAAGTTATAGTTTCTTATAGAACTAAGACAAATCGATGGCCAGAAGAATGTTATTCTTGAGTCTGTTCTGCATATAATATGGGTTAAAGTGAAGGATATTATGGAAACTAAAATTCTCTCATCCCGTGTGTTCTTGAGAAATTGAGTCCTCAGTTTGCAAGAAAGGAGATAAATGTAATATAGAAGAGATCAGGTAAAACCTGTAGGACTGAATTTGAATTAAATGTATTTATGAGGTATTATATCTTTCGGAAAGTGGTATGTGTATACATATGTGTATATACACACATTTATTTCCTAGCGCTCTCCATTAAAGAGACCTAGAAACAGTTACCAACCTAGTGGCAGTGAAGTCACTGATTTGGAACTTGAAATATTATTTCTCACTAAAAGAAGCAAGAACTTCTTAGAAACATGCCTAATTTTAGATCTAAATGCCCTATTATACTTGATGGCAAGGAAGCTGTCAAAGACTGCTTGCGTTTTGTCAAAGGACAGAGTAGCCAACTTAAGAGTTTTCTACTGGATTATCCTCTTTAGGATAACTGAGCTTCCAAAAGGATAATTATTTAACTGATTGAACTTGGTAACCAAATAGTAGACGAAGTGTCTCCTTATTAAAATATTCCGGCCAATAAATGAAACTGACTCTTTCTTCCTTCAGCTACCCCTCCCCTTTCCAGAAAAATTTAGTCCTGAAATCATTGGATGAGAGAATACCAAGCAGCCATCTGCAGTGATGAGATGGCTGGAGACAACACTGGCACAGTGGGGGATGTCAGAGCCTGAGTAGGCTGAGGTGGACATTTATGCAGGGGCAAGAGGAGTGGCCATATGTGGAAACTCAGAACCCCAGCAGAGTGAAGGGAGCTTCCATGTGAGGTGGGGCATCATGGCCTGGTGTGGTGAGTCAGAGCAGAATGAGGAGGGCATCCCTATGGAAGAGCATCCTGGTGTAGACTGTCAAAGCCCAAGTGAAGAGGGAAGCCTGACAATGGCTGTTGAAACCCAAGCAAGGGTGAGAGAGCACAAAAACCCAGAGTGGGGAGTCAGAGGCCCAAGCTGGGACATAATAGCATACATATAGAAACAAAGATGGGTGATATGTTACATGTAGGGGGATTGGTCAAATAAATAAATATATTAAGAATTATGAAAGGCAGATTGCTCACTGCTGGAGAAGAGTTAAAAATATATCCAGGGAGAATAGTAATACCATGTAGTGAATTGGAATTACAGGTATAAGTATTAATTGTATTTTCCAATATATAGAAATAGAAATATAGATGTAAATGTGTCAGTTTATGTATATATAAAATATAATAATACATATAATATATAAGATGTATATATAGCATACATGTTATATATACATATTTCCTAGCTCTTTCCACTGAGAGTGAGGGCCTGGGAACAGCAACACCCTAATAGCATTGAGCACATCAAGTGTATCCATGTAATGTGAAGGCAAGGTGGTTCCTCAAAAAGGGAAGCTGGGTTCTTTTTTCTACAAGAAGAGATGCTGGCAGGCAAAAATGAAAGATGTCCAATGTAGGAGGTAACATATGTACACTAATTTTTTTCATCTGATATAGGGATTTCTTAAGATCTTGTATTTAGAAATATAAGCTTCAACATATGATTTAAAAATAGAAGGGGAACCAATAGCCCTAAATTTAGACCATGTACCTTTCAAATAGAGGAAGTAAAAGAAAAAAAATGATAATGTGTTTATGTCTTCCTGTCCATCACACTAAAGAGCAATATTTCTTCCTAAAGTGGACCCAGTCTCCTTTCTTACATTTGTACAAATCATCCCAGTGATCTAATGAACCCTCCCCAAAACTTTACTGTGACAAAAGTTAGGGCTTCTTACAGAAATACGTTTACATTTCACATTTACCAGTGACATATTTGAACTTAGAATTCTTGTGAGAATTTAAGTTTTGAGAAGAAAGTACTTGACCTTATGAAATTCTTCACAAACCCATTTATCAGACAGATAATTCTCATGTTCTGGGCTAGGAGGTACAACGCCTCTACTTTTTCTTTTTCATGCTAGAAAAATTTTCTGCCAGAAGTAACTCAAATAACCATTTCTGTGTTAAAAAACTGCATCCTCTAAACAACTTCTGTTCTTCCCCTGTAGGGAAAATATAACTTTCAGGGCCTGAGTCCTGACAGTCTATAATTATTCATAGTATAAATCAGTGGAGGCAGGGAATAAAACAGAGGTTTATCTCATGTTACCAAAGCATCCCCTTGATTTGGCATTCTTCCTTGAAGGGTAGGTTCATATGAATCCCATTTACCTCAGGGTGAAATACAAGCCTCTTGTATTCTGTGAATTAAAAATAGTCCTTGTGCCTCCCTAAGTACCCCTGATTTTCAGTGGAATGTGAGCATTCTTGGTAAGAATACTGCTATATTCATATGCATCCATGGCTATGGCTGGATATTTAGTTACATGGTGTGCAGGCTTTATTCAGCCAAAAGCTGAAGTGGCTACTTATCTATCACACAATAAAGTTCGTTGCCAATATTCCTCAATGTGATAAGGTCAGTAACTTTAATCGGATGGGACTCCAGCCCACGTTCGATTTAAAGGGAAAGGAAGTATGTTGTTCTTATTCTGTTTCTGTATTTTTTATATTCCCTTTTTCCATGTGTTAAATTGAGACCTTCTGTCAATGAATAGTAATAATAGTTGGCCATTGGTTGAATGTCTCCTTTACTCCTGAATGGTGTTAAGTACATTACATTGTCTCTGATCTTCAAAAGCTCTGAAAGGAAAGAAAGGGGAAAATACATGCATGTACATATATATATATATATATATATATATATATATATATATACAGACACACAAAATACATACATATACATATATATACATACACACATACATAGATACACACATACATATAAAATATCCACTTCTAAGATGAAGAAATTGAGATTCCGAGTAGTTAAGTAATTGTCCCAGGGTTTATATATGTGGTATGTACTGGAGCCAGAATTCAAGCATAGGTATTTCTGCTATTAGAGTTTATATTCATTCTTTGACTTATCAAAGTAAACTTCATGTGGATAGCTTAGGTTTAAACTGTATTTCATCAGTGCCTTTTTGAGCTGCATTTGCTGTTGTATTCTTTGAGAAATTTAAAATTTTTACACAAATATTACTTAGGTGAAATTGTATTCTGTGGTATTATTTATTTGGGAAGAAAATCTCCTTATTTGAATTGACTAATATGGTTTGGAGACAAAATCATGAAATTTGAAGATCACAGACTTACGCCCAGTAATACCTTTGACCAGTTGTGAGACCTTGGAAAAGTCACTGAATTTGCCTGAGCCTTTAGTTTCTTCATTTTTTCAAATGGGAATAAGACTAATGGACATTGTTTTCATAGGATTATATAAGATAATTTACATTAATGTATTTTGTAATTTTGTAAGTTATGTATTATATATGTAATAATGTATTTTGTAAGTTATGGATATTATTAAGATTAAAGAAGAAATTTCTTCTTAGCCCATTCATCATTAAAAATATCTGATGAGTGCACTTATGTAGAGATGGCATATTCGGTGCTGTGGATAAGGCAATGAACAGATAGACAGGAGCCCTCTTTCATGAAGTTAACACTGTGCTTCTGCACTGTTCAGCATAATAGCTTCTAGCTGTATGTGGCTATTCACATTATTAAGATTAAATGCAACTTAAAATTCAGTTCCTCAGTCTCACTAACTATACTTCAGGTGCACAATAGCCACATTTAGCTAGCAGCCACCATGTTGGACAGTACAGATATGGAACATTCCCATCATTGCATAAAGTTCTGTTGTAAAGTTCTGCATGGGAAAGACTTGTGATGAGTGATTTGAAGGAATAGTCAAATCAGAGAAAGTAATGTTTAAGCTGAAAACCCGAGGATATGTAGAAATTTTCTAGATGATATGGAGGTGAGGGAAGCATTTCAGAAGGAATGAATGAAGAGCATTTGCAAAGACACTGAAGGAAGAAGAAGAGAATAATTTTGATCCAGAAAGACTTCACGTACACAGAGTCTGTGTGGCAGGATTAGCCCTACATGGACGGAATCAGTCTTCCTTGATTGTAATAGGGGAAGCAAAGGAGAATATGGGTGAAATAGAGATAGGCTTGTAGATTTGTGGTAGAAAGTGAAGATTTTCTTGTCCCAATAGTTCCATTTTCACTCTGAAATGTAAGATATTCTTTTGAAAGCAAGAGGTACAAAGGAAAGGATGGAGTTTTGAGGAGAATGGATAATGTATGAAGCAAGCCTTTGTGGAGAGTGATCAGACTAGACAGATTAGTAAGATCCTGAATGTGTAGTCATTTGAAGATCAGAGATGGAAAAGACTTGCTAGATGTTAATTATCCAGCTAAATAAATTAATACATCAAGACACTGAGAGTGGTGCCAGCCCTCAGTAAGAGTTAAATATTAGTGATTTTCACCACTGCTGAGATTTGGCTAGTAGGCGTAACAAACAGAACAACAGAGAAGGAATGTAGCATGTTTGCCAGAAAGTGACTGTAATCATGGCCTACAGAATCTATCACAGATAAAAATGGAAGTGAGACAACAGGGGGATGATGTATAGGGGAGAAATGGAGAGATCTGGAAGCATTTCTGGTGAATATCTGTCAGTGGGCTACTTATTGTCAGTGGAAAGGAGAAGAGGGTTGCGCAGAGTGAGGTACATGAAACAGAAGAAGTAAGGGCTACAAAGGAATACTACAAGTAGTTCACTTGCGAGAATCCTACAGTCTAGGTAATGTGTGTTATTTCTCGGTGAAAAGCAAATGTTGCTTTATTGTCCAAGTAAGTGACATCAGCAGTGTCAGGCAATCCCCAAATTACTTGTAAATTGGTATGTGGGGAGTTTGACATTTTGAAAGTTTACAGTGCTTACAAAATAATATCCAAGCCTACCTTGAAGATTTAAATCAAAGTATGAAAACCTGCTGAGTTTCTTATACTCATTTTCTCTGCCATCATTGTCTTACCTTCTCCCTACCTGCAGTTCTGTTCTAGTTTAAGTGTCACACAGAAATTGATGGTAGCAATGTTCTAGCTAATCTAGATGGACAGTGCTGTCCTCTAGTTCTCTTTTATGCCATGAGGACTAGGAGTGGTTTTGTTTGTTCCTCCCCAAAGGTGTTCCGTGAAGCAGTTTCTAATACAATAATGAAAGTAACTTTGGTTTCAAAAGGTTTAGGAAAACAAAAATTATTTTCTAATTCATTAATGTCATTCTTCCTCTCATTTTGTATTGAAGACTTCAACGATTAGCCAAAGATCTTCTAAAACAACTACAAGTACAAGACAGTGGCTCATGGGCAAACAATAAGGTTTCTGCTTTAGATCGGACCCTAGGCGAGATCGCTAGAATATTGGAAAAAAAGGTATGTAACTAATCTCTGGCCTTTGGCCTTCATCTTTGTGGTTCTTTCTCACTGTGACAGGACATAGGACTATAAGGCTGACTCTCACGCATTTCTTCTGTGTTTCCAAAAGCTGATCAACCACTGATGAATTGTTTTTTCCTTTTGTTTTTAATTAATCTGATACTGTTTTTAGTCATTTTAATTGAAATCCTCAATAGCAAAAACAAGTCATATTTTTCCGCACACAAAAAAAATAAATTTAGAAGGAATCACAGTCATAAAGATATACAATTTTATGGCAGACAGTGTAAAACTTTGAATTATAAAGCTCATAAATTATAACCAGATTTTCACAAAGCACCAATTTCCTTACTGTTTCCAACAGAAGATTTGGCAGTTTTCTTTAAAAACTTAGAGTCCTGAATGTTTTCATGGCAGTTAAGACATTCTTAATGTTCTTTAAATGATCTTTATTCAATATAGAAAACTTTAAATATTCAAAGAAGAAATAAACTCCCCATAATGCCCACTGTTAACATTTAATTGTAATTTCTTCTAATCTTTTTACTGGACATTTCTTACATTATTTTATCTGACTAGGTTTATCGTAAATATTTTCCCATGTCTTTAAAAATTCTTCGTAACTAAATGAATATATCATAGTTTACACAATTTATATCACTTTGGTGGTTTCTAATTTTTTTATTTGATGTAATGGCTATCTTTGTTATCTACATTTTTTTTTGTTTTCTGGGTTTAATATTTATAACATTTGAGATACACAAAAGAATGTAGTGACAAAAATAACCTAACCTAAATACAATGAACACCTGTGAACTTACCATAGAACTTAAAAACTAGACTGTTCCCAGTACATCTGTGGTTCCCAGTGCGATCCTTCCATACCCCATTTCTGTCTCTGCTTCCCCTGAAGGAAATATTGTACAGTATTAAGGCAATATATTTTCTTTCCTTTTTTTCATAAAAGAAGAATATTTCTTTGTTTTTTAAGAGCTTTATTTCTTTCTCACATGAATGTTTTCTTAAGTAATATATTATTCAGTTCTGCTTATATTTGACCTTTATAAAATACACTGTAGAATTCTATGAGTTTTTTCAATCAAAATCATGATTCTGTTTTATTTAGATTTACAGATGTAACTGTTTTTCATTGATTTTTCTCTGTTGAATAGTGAGTACTTCACTGTGTTAATTATTAATACAGTTTTTAAATCACTTTTCTTGACATGGACATTGTTTTTCAGGATTGAATTCATTCAGGGTTGAATGTGTATGGGGGTGTGTGTTTGAAAGAAAGAAAGTGAGAGATTAGAAACAGTGCTGCTCAAACATTCATGTACCAGAGCAAATGAACAAGAATTTCTCCAAAGTGGGGAGACTTAGACTTTAGTCTACATCAGAATCACCTAGGACTTGTCAAAACACACCCCGCCGTGGGTTTCTGATTCAGTGGGCCCCAAGAATGTGTATTTCATAGGTAACACTGTTGCTGCTGGTCTAAGGATCATACTTTGAGAATCATTGCTCTTGTCTAGGGCATATGCCTCGGGGGTGGAATTACTGGGTTTTTAGGCATATGAATGACTAACTTTACAAGATAGTGTTCAGCTGCTTTTGGCATCAGACAGTATAGACCTCTGTAGGACTGGAGCAGCAGAGCCACAAAGAGTCAGTTCTTCAGTATAACACATCCCTTTCAGAGTGTCAGAGAGTTCAGAGACTGCTAATCGTCAGACATGTGCTAAATGGAGTGTTTGGAGGCTTGATATGCTTTGGAAAAATCTCTGTTTTAAAATTAGCACATATTAATTATTTTTATCGTTATAAAGGGTAATTATACATTGAACTAAAGTTTACTTGATATCACCATGTGCACCTTATCTCATGAATATTGTTTTAGATTGAAGTAATCACAGAATTTTTGAGGAAAATGTAAAATGATCTGTATAAGAAAGGTATTCAGTATGAGAATCTAAGTAAAGTTATTCTGTTCACAAAGGAGCAATTTACTGAAATACCACTGATTCCTTATAATTTGGGGGAGAAAAATGTAGTCTGGCTCCCAGTCTAAATGGTCTGTGTCAGAAACCTTGCTGTAAAGCTGTCCTCAGAGTATACACTGCAGGACCACCTGAGAGTCTAAACTTACCTACAGTAAGATCCTTTGCTATTTTTATAACTAAAATCTTTTTTACCTACCCAAGACAGACTCACTTTATGTAAAATTCTCTTCATAGAGTTATACTGACATTTCAGTGTAATTCAGCTGATATAATGATTTCAGTCTAGGAATTGTAAATAACCATTCCTTTTTGTTTGAAAAACTGCCTGGAGTAACAAAGTCATTAGAGCCAAAGCCAAGTACCCATTGAAGGATTTGAAGACAGCCTAGAGGTGACAAGGGTGGGACTGGTGGAACTTGGGCAGGCACTCACTGAGGAATGGTGAGAAATGAATCTTGAGCTCTTCACCCTCCTAACTGAGATCTCAACACATTGATGCTTTATGTTTTTACTTTAATACAGGTTTTCTTAGACACTTTTTCTGAAGTTCTGAGAACTACTTTAGAGCTAACAGGTTAAACTTGTGATGTACAAAAACACTCCTGTAATGAGAGAGATCAGGAAACTGAGGAAACATGAGTATTGTAGTACTTACTCTTTGTCTCAGGTCCCTTCTGAATTTTTGGGTTCTCTGATTCTGTTTAGAAGTAAAGAGTTTGTAAGTTGTGTTGCATATGTTACAATTTTTAACAAACTCTACCCAATTCTGTAATAAATTTGGTGGTCCAGGATACTTGTACCCATTCTACTAACAAAAACATTTAAAAATATGGGGGGAAACCAAAAGTAACTTTCTTAAAAGCATCAAATTGCTAAGAAGGAGCTGAAGAATTACCAGGCCAGAGAAAAACAAAGAATTTGGGAAGTTGTATTCAGTTATAACTGAATGCCCCAAATGGAGTTGCCAGACTGGCAAATGTGAGTTATGACTTGCAGGCCTCATAGGGTAGGGGAAAAAAGTAAAATCCTTAGGGCTGCCTAAGGGGTGATATCTACTAGGTTTTCTGTTGCCAAAGATAGACCACCATAACCTATTCCATGATATAATCATGAACCCTCCCACCCCATCCTATGAGACTGCAAAGGAAGTACCTTGGCATAATGCAGAAGTTATTACCATACTCCAGCCCTGGCATCGACTTGTAGCTCAAATTCACATCACCTGTATTATTTCAAATAGTGAAGTGAGTTTATAGTAGTCTCCAGATTGATCGGTGGTGTCCCTAAGAACTTGGCAGAAGGAAATAAATGCAAATCCTCATTTGAAGAAGACACTTGATCCTAATACTCAGATAATTTCTCTCAAATGACTTTACAAGAACTAGTAGCCACAGTCCAACAAAAGGGACACAAAAGTAAATGAATCATTATGAGTAGTAGCAAGCTGAAACTAGAATTGAAAGACTTTTGTAAATATACGTTACAGAGTATAAAACTATGTTTGTTTATCTTTTAAGGAAATAAAAGACAGGCTTGAAAATATCTTCAGTTATGGACAGAGTTCATTCAGAACAGTTTTCCTACTGATGCCAATTAATAAAGCTAGACAAAATATAAACTGGAACTGAATCGCTAACAAAGTAGTGAAGAATTACTGGGCCAGTATCTAGGACCAAGGCATTTGGGGGAAGGGAACAATTGGTGATCCAAAAGAAGTGGATGAGAAGCATTGTTGCAGAATTCTAAAAATGTTGGAGCCTAGGACTATCAGTGGTAGGGACTGTGGCAAAACCCCCAGGTTTGGGTTTGAAATACAGTAGATAAGAGGGTAGATTGGAAGTATGCCAATAATTGCACAGACCATAGCTCAACTTCAAATTATCTGGGTGGCTGAAAAAAAGTGAAGTGACATTAGATTGCTAAGATCTCCAGGTGTCTCACAGAAGTAAATAAAAAATGTACTCTGGAGAAAGATAGTATCTACCTAAGTCTCAAATTATTTCATTAAATAAATTCAGATACAGTATCTGACAGAGAAAGGTAATTAAGCACGTGAAGGGGCAAAACAACATGGATAAAAATCAGTGGAAACAGACCAACAGGGCTATATTTAACTATGTTCCAGAATATATATGCCACATTTGAAAGAGAATAGAAACTTAAGAACTGAACATTTTAATGTTTATTTATTTATTTTGAGAGAGAGAGAGCATGCACATGAGTTGGAGAGGGGCAGAGAGAGAAAGGGAGAGAGAGAATCCCAAGCAGGCTCTGTGCTGCCATCACAGGGGCCGACACGGAGCTCATTCTCACAAATCGTGAGATCATGACCTAAGCCAAGATCAAGAGTTGGATGCTAAACCGACTGAGCCGCCCAGGTGCCCACATTACTGAACATTTTAGTAACCAAAATCAAGAAAATTATGCATCCCATAACAGCAGAATAAATCCACTTAAGAAAAAATTAGTATATTCTAAGTTATAAGAATCTGGACTAAAACACAAGAATATTTGAAAAATACAGAAAAGATTATAAGGGGCATATTGAATATAGAGAAATGTTTAATTTATGTATAATAATCAAGGAGGAAAGGGGAGAATAGGGCAGAAACAGTACCTGAAGTGATTATCATTTAGAACTTTCTGAAACTTAAGAACCAACCCAGAGATTCAAGAAGCCAAATACATCCCAAACAGTACAAATAAAAAGAAACCCACACCTAGAGACATCATTGTGCACCCGGGGAAAATCAAACTACAAGCCAATCTCATTCATGAACTTAGACGCAAAATTCCTAAACAAATTTTGACAAAATCTTGCATGAAAAGAATGATATATCACAAAAAAATTGGATTTATTCAACATATTCAAGTTTAGTTTACCTTTGGAAAATCAGAGTTGTCACATTAATAGAAGAAAAGATTAAAAAAAAAGAATGTGATCATCTCAAAAGATGCAGCAGTAGCATTTGTTAAGTTTAGCATCAAATCAATTCATGATAGTAAATGAGGAGTAGAAAGCAATTTTCTTAATCTCACAGCTTGTATCTAAAAAAAAGTATAGCTAATATCATAAACTAATAAATAAGTTTAATAAGTCAACTAGGGTACGGGAACAGTATATAAATATCAACTTTGTTTATATTGTTATCAAAATATTAAGTATCTAGGAGTTCATTGATCATGGATTGGAAACCTTACTATAGGAATATATATTTTCATCACAAATTGATTTGTAAATTCAATACACTCACAATTAAAATTTTTTATATTATAAAACTGAAGCTTAATTTTCTGGAAATTGAAATGCAGATTATAAAATAAATTGTAGGATTTCAAAGAACAGCCAAGACACTCTTGACAAAGAATAATATGGGAGGATTTGCTCTACCAGATATCAAAACTTACTATAAAGCTGCAGTATTTAAGATAGTATATTGTTGGAACAAAGATGGTGAAAAAAAAGAATGGAGCATAGTTAAACTCATAAATAGCATGTTTATGCATGATGTGAGGCACTTGTTTATGTATGTAAAGAAAAAAGAGGCACTGCAAAGCATTAGAGGAATCTATGGTCCATTTTGTGAATGATGCTATAATTCAGAATGTTGATCCCAAAGTCAAGAAGATACTCTTCTTTATTATCTCCTAAAAGTCTGTTTTTACTTTTTACATTTAGGTCCATCTGAAATTAACTTTTTGATCATGATGTGAGGCGAGGTCAATTTTATTTAAAAAAAAAAAACCAGGACATTTAGTCATTATAACATCATACTTCTTTTTCACCACCTTCAGTCCAACAACACACTATCTTAACGACTGCATCTTTACAGTAAGTTATGATCCTCTCAATAGAGGCAGAAGAAGCATTTGACAAAATACAGCATCCTTTCTTGATAAAAACCCTCAACAAAGTAGGGATAGAAGGAACATACCTCAACATCATAAAGGCCATATATGAAAGGCCCACAGCTAATATCATCCTCAATGGGGAAAAACAGAGCTTTCCCCCTAGGGTCAGGAACACAACAGGGACATCCACTGTCACCACTGTGGTTGAACATAGTGTTGGAAGTCCTAGGCTTAGCGATCAGACAACAAAAAGAAATAAAAGGCATCTAAATCGGCAAGGAAGGAGTCAAACTTTCACTCTTTGCAGATGACATAATACTCTACATGGAAAACCCAAAAGAAGCTACCAGAAAACTTCTAGAGCTGATACATGAATTCAACAAAGTTGCAGGATATAAAATCAATGTATACGAATCGGTTGCATTTCTATACACCAATAATGAAGCAGCAGAAAGGGAAATCAAGGAATCTATCCCTTTTACAACTGCACCAAAAACCATAAGATTCCTAGGAATAAACCTAACCAAAGAGGTAAAATATCTGCACACTGAAAACTATAGAAAGCTTATGAAATAAATTGAAGATGACACAAAGAAATGGAGAAACATTCCATGCTCATGGATTGGAAGAACAAGCATTGTTACCAAAGGAGTCTACACATTCAGTGCAATACCAGCATTCTTCACAGAGCTAGAACAAACAAATTCCAAATTTTGTATGGAACCAGAAAAGACCCCAAATAGCCAAAGTAATGTTGAAAAAGAAAACCAAAGCTGGAGGCCTCACAATTCTGGACTTCAAGCTGTGTTACAAAGCTGTAATCACTAAAACTGTATGGTACTGGTACAAAAACAGATATACAGATCAATGGAATAGAATAGAGAACCCAGAAATGGACTCGAAATACAGTCTTTTCAGCAAATGGTGCTGACTAAGCTCGACTATTTTCTCTTACACCATACACAAAAATAAATTCAAAATGGAAGAAGGACCTAAATATCAGGTAGTAAACCATCAGAATCCTTAGGGGAGAAAACAGGCATCAACCTCTTTGACCTTGGCTGTAGCAATTTTTTACTAGACATGTCTTTGTAGGCAAGGGAAACAAAAGCAAACATGAACTGTTGGGTCTTCATCAAGGTAAAAAGCTTTTGCACAGCAATGGAACAATCAACCAAACCAAAAGGCAACCGACGGAATGAGAGAAGACTTTTGTAGATGATATACCAGATGAAGAAGGAGGCAAACCACAAGAGACTCTTAAATACAGAGAACAAAATGAAGGTTACTAGACGGGAGGTGGGTGGGGGGATGGGCTAAATGGGTGATGGGCATTAAGGAAGGCGCTTGTTTGGATGAGCACTAGGTGTTATATGGAAATGATGAATCACTGGGTTCTACTCCTGAAACCAATACTATGCTGTGTGTTACCTAACTTGAATTTAAACTTAAAAAATAATAATTTTAAAAAGAAATTTTATTCATCAGAAGACACCAGAAAAACTGTAAAAAGACAGTATAATGGAAGAAGATCTTTATATGTGTAGCTCATGAAGAAGTGGTATGACAAGTATTCCAGACGAGATCGGGCACGTTCAGGGTGGTATGGCCATAGACGATGACAAGTATTCCAAAAGAAGAACTCTCAATAGCCAGTAAGTAAATACAAAGATAATCAACATCTTTAATAATCAGAAAGTTCCAGTGGAAAACTCAGTGTAATACTGTGATTCACCTTTCAGAATGGCAAAAGCTAGAGATTGAAAATACCAAAAATTGGCAACAATATAGAGCAATGGAATGTGCATACACTGTGATAATATAAGTTAGTACTACCACTTTAGAAAGCAGTTAGCTATTATCGACTAAAGTTGCAGGTATACACATCATATTTTACTTCTATGTCTGTACCCTACAGAAAGCAATGCATATATGCACCAAAAGACATGTATACAAATGTTCAATTGCATTTTTTATAATTACCAAATATGGGAAAAGCCCAAGTATCCATCAATGGCTGGACTGAATAAATTATGGTATGTTTGTATAATGGAATATATTATTCAACAATAAAAATGAACTTCAGCCATAGGTAACAACATGGATGGATCTCACAATGTTTAGTGGGCCAACCAAGTCAAATATATATGTGTGTGTGTGTGTGTGTATATAATATTTACACACATAAGTATATGAATACACGTACATGTACATACATATACTATTACAGTTCCAGTTATATAAAGTCTAAGAATAGACAAAAGTATCTGTATTGTTTTGGAATGTATTAATAGATGGTAAAACTATAAAGAAGATATGGAAAATATTTCTTATAAAAATCAGGATAATGATTATTCAGAGAGTTGAGAGGGAGGTGTAGGCAGGAAAATTCATGTAGGTGGCTTCTTGAAGTCTTCTTTTCTAGTCTTCTTTTCTTGACCAGATGGCAATTATACAGTGTTCAAACTACTATTATTCTTCAAATTGTACTTATATGTTTTCTCATTTTTCTGTGTTATGTTTCACAATAAAATTTTATTTAAAATTGAAGTTAAAATAAATTGCTCCAAAGACCTTTTTGTTGCAGAAATGTTTATTTCAAATAAGAGTTTCTGAAACATTCTTGTATATGCAGAGGCATTTTCCTCATTCTTGCCATTGTATTAAATTTGGTCCAAATGGGCACGATTTGTATTTTCATTGACTTTTCTTGTTACTCTGTGATGATGAACATACATTTGAGTTTGGATAGTAACAGCATCCCAGAAGCTTTCTGTGGTTTATCAGTAACATGAGAGATTTGTATAAACTGTTACTGTAAGTAAACAGTTTAAGCAGATGGATTGGTCTTGGATGTTTTCTAGTTGCCTTTCCTGTCTCTTTCTGCATTCTGCCAAACTTAAATAGAGATTCAGCTATGAGTCTCCTGAAGCTGAGTAAGCAAACCACGTAGCTGTCAGTAATCATAATTTGAACTGAACTGAGAGATGTCAAATCACAACTGACTTTTTGATACCTATCGTAAACCCTGCCTTGTTTTGGTGTTTTTTTAATTTATCCTGGAAAATTCCACCAACAGATAACTATGGAAGGTAGAAAGGTACAAGCTTTTCCTGACCCTACTCTTTTTCCCCCCTGCTTTTTGCAAACTGAGGCTTTTGGCTATTTAACACATGCCCAGACTCAAAACAGACGAACCAGTCATCTCTGAGAGCTTTGCTAATCAGTTGTATTTTTAAAAATGTGTTCAGGTCCTGCTAAGACCCTGCCTATCTTCCGTATTTCATGGTTTCATTTGATTTTGCTTCTTTTATTCTCGGCTGGAATTCTTCAGTTGAGAGGAACTGCAAAACTTTCTATCACAGAAACCTCTGATTTTGATCCCATCAGTTACTATGTTCTCAATTTATGTAATTATTTCTTCATGGCAGCTGTTAAATAACTGTATACACCTTATATGACACCTATATTTTGTCAGATGGTGACATAAAAATCCTACAGCCCAAGGTAAAATGAAAATGTTTCTTATACCTTCTTTAAACTAGCATGTATTAGAAGATGATTGCAAGGAAAATGGAATTCATAGTTACTTCAAGAATCTGACAGAAGTTTAATCTATATATGGTTTGTATTTTTAAAAAAGAAACAAGGAATATAAGGGAAGAAGTGTTTATGTATTTTGTTCTAAGTGGTGGTCACATAGGTGTATGCAGTTGCCACAATTGATCAGACTGAACACCTAAATTTGTGCATTTTATTGTATGTTAACTATATCTCAGTAAAACAAAACAATTAGATAATAATTTCAAAATAGTTTATATTATTTTTCAGATCGTGAGGTTTGCCTTTTTAAAAACATAGTTTTAGTCCTCTCATCTTAAATCACTTATTGTGGCTTCTTTGTGAAAAATACTCTTTATTTTTTTTAAATGTTTTTTATTTATTTTTGAGAGACAGAGAGAGACAGCACGAGCAGGGGAGGGTCAGAGAGAGAGGGAGACACAGAATCCGAAGCAGGCTCCAGGCTCTGAGCTAGCTGTCAGCACAGAGCCCGACGCGGGGCTCGAACCCACGAACTGTGAGATCACGACCTGAGCCGAAGCCGGACACTTAACCGACTGAGCCACCCAGGCGCCCCGAAAAATACTCTTTAAAAGCAAATGAATGTGTTATAAAAACTTGAATAGTGATAGTGCTAATCTATAGCTACATTTTCCACACTTGTGATATTTTCTATTATGATTATACAAATTGACACTTCCAAGTCATTCACAATAGTGAATAACTATAACAGCAAAAACCCCAGTGAATATTTGAGGAATAGAACATTGCTAGCATCCCAGAACACTCTGACCACCATATTTGTTCTACCATTCATACCTTTCTCTTAATATTTGGAAAAACTATTACTTTGACTTTTTTTTTTTTACTTTTCTTTATAGTTTTATCCCATAAGAATATCCTTAAATAATAAATGTTAGGTTAAACATGTCTGGTTTTGAACTTGATGGAATGGAATGCTACTCTCTAATTTGGTGTCTTGCCTCTATCAAGATTATGTATTTAAGAATTTATGTTGTTTAGAGGGTTTTTTTTCTTTTTTTCTATACCGTGTCATTTTCTGTATTGTGCCATTTTCTATACTGTGTAATCACTTCCTACAATGATACTTCTCCATTCTGCTAATGCTGATACTCAGGTACACAAATTTCTCTAAGGAGTGGAATTCCTGGATCATAAGGTATATACGTGTGTCTTTAACTTTTCATGGTAATGCTAATCTGTTTTCCAAAGAAATAGTATCTATTCACACTACCACCTGGAGAATATAAAAGTTCCATTGCTCCCTTCTTTTCTAACACTTGGTATTGCCAGACTTTTTAATGTTTGCTACTCTTGTGAGTATGTAGTGATGTATTCATTGTAGTTTTCATGTGACTCTCTTGTTGTCAGGTAGATTTAGGCACCTTTTCATATTTACTGGCCATTTGAATTTCTTCTCTTGTGACTTGCATGTTCACAAGTCACAATCTTTTGCCCAAAAGAGTTCTACTGATATGTAGGAATTCTTTGTATATTCTGGATACCAGTTTGTTCAAATGTGTTAAATATATCTATTCCTATTATTCAGCTGTCTTTTTACTCTCTTTTGACTCTTTCAGTGAACAAAAGTTCTTAATTTTAATGTGGACAAATTTATCAATATTTTATGATTAATAGTTTCTGCTCTTCTTCATAAACTACTTTCCTAATCCAGAGTCAAGAAGATCTTTTTCTATATATTCTTCTTGAAGTTTTATAGTTTTGTCTTTACTTTTAGTTTGTTGTACACTTGGAATTAATTTTTCTGTTTATTGTGAGACGGAGATTTAATTTCATTGTTTTCCCCAGCAGAGATTTAATTTCATTGTTTTCCCCATCTGGATACTTAATTTTTTGAGCACCATTTATTAAAAAGACCAGTTTTCTTTACTGTTCTTTGGTTACTCCTCCATCATAAATCAAGGGTTTGTAAATACAGTTGTTTTTTCTAGTTTCTCTGTTCTTGTACTTTATTCTCTCTCCAGTTGTCTATGATAGGCTCTTAAAACAGTCCATTAATTTCTTAATTTTATTCACAGTATTTTATTTTCCCTGTCTAGAATGCCTGCTTTTCAAATTTGCTATGCCCCCCCCTTTCTTTTTTTTACAATTTCTTGTTCGCTACAGATATTTTCAAATTTACCTTTTATTTATACACAGAAAATATAATAGTCTATCTCTGATAATCCCAATAGTTCATGTCTTTGAGTGTATATTTATTGTTTTTACATTGTTCTTTCTTATGATGTCTTGTTTACTTTTTAATACCTTAATTTTTCATTGTATGCTGCTTGTAATTGAACACTTTTCCATCTATATTTAGGAGATACTGTTCTGCAGTTTTCTTGTGATGTCTTTGTCTAGCTTAGATATCTCGATGATACTGCCCTAATGGAATGAATTAGGTAATATTCCCTCTACTTCAATTTTTTTTAAAGTTTCAGAAGGATTTGTGTTCATTCTTCTTTAAATTCACCAGTGAAGCCATTTGGTCATGGATTTTTTTTTTGTTGGGAGGTTTATGATTACTGATACAATCTCTTTACTTGTTACAGATCTATTCTGATTTTCTATGTCTTCTTAAGTCAGTTTTAGTATTTTGCATGTTTCTAGGAATTTGTCCAATTCATCTAGGCTATCTAATTTCCTGGCATATATCATAGTATATATTGATCATAGTAAACTCTTAACAGTCCTTTTTATTGTGTTAAGGACATTAGTAACATCCTCACTTATTTTTCTGATTTTAGTCATTTGACGCTTCTCTTTTTTCCTCAGTGTAGCTAAAGGTTTGAAAATTTTGTTGATCTTTTCAAAAACCAACTTTTGGCTTCATTGATTTTTCTCTATTTTTCTATTTTTATTTCATTTATCTCCACTCTAGTCTTTATTTCCTTTAGCTTTGGGTTGGCATTGGGTTTGGTTTGCTCTTCTTTTCCTAGTTCCTTAAAGTGTAAAATTAAGTTATTGATTTGAGATCTTTGGTGTTTTTTTAAAGACAAATAAATTTCTTTTTTTTTTTCAGGCTTTATTTATTTATTTTTTTTAAACTTTATAGTTTATTGTCAGGTTAGTTTCCATATAACACCCAGTGCTCTTCCCCACAAGTGACCTCCACCAAGACCATCACCCCGCTTTACCTTTTCCCCTTCCCCTTCCCCCCTCAGTTTGTTTTCAGGATTCAAGAGTCTCTCGTGTTTTGTCTCCCTCCCTCTCCCTAACTCTTTTTCCTCCTACCCCTCCCCATTGTCCTCTATTGGGTTTCTCCTGTTAGACCTATGAGTGCGAACATATGGTATCTATCCTTCTCCGCGTGACTTATTTCGCTGAGCATGACACCCTCG
>CM053560.1:110796838-110824095 GCA_028646485.1 Cryptoprocta ferox
GGCATTTTGGCTAGCTTAAAGACAAATAAATTTCACTCTGAGCACTGCTTTCAATGAATCCCATGCTTTGTACATTGTGTTTTCATCTTCATTTATTTCAAAGTATTATCTAATTTCTCTTGTGATTTCTTTTTCTTTGGCAATTATTATTTCTTTAATTTTAATTGCAGTATAATTAACATACAGTGTTATATTAGTTTCAGGTGTACAATATAGTGATTCAACAATTATATACATTATTCAATGCTCATTATGATAAGCACTTAATCCACTTCACCTATTTCACCCATCTATCCCCCACCCACCTCCCCTCTTTTAACTATTAGTTTGTTTGCTATACTTAAAAGTCTGCGTTTTGGTCTGTCTCCGTTGTTTTGTGTTCTTTTGTTTCTTAAATTCCACATATGAGTGCAATCATGTGTTAGTTTCTGTCTCTGACTTATTTCACTTAACATTATACTCTCTACAACCATCCATGTTGTTGCAGATGGCAAGTTTTCATTCTTTTTTATGGCTGAGTAATATTTCATTTTATGTATTTACCACGTCTTCTTTATCCATTCATCTATCTATGGACACTGGGTTACTGCCATAATTTGGCTATTGTAAATAATGTTGCAGTCAACACAAGGATGCATATATCTTTTTGAATTAGTATTTTCATATTCTTTGGGTAAATACTCACTAGTGTGCAATTACTAAATCATATAGTAATTCTATTTTTAATTTCTTGAAGCTCCATACAGTTTTCCACAAGAACTACATCAGTTTTCATTCCAACAAACAGTGCATGAGGGTTCTTTTTTTCCCACATCCTCACCAGCACTTGTTTCTTAGCCATCTGACTTAGTGTGAGGTGCCCTTGTGATTTCTTATTTGACCCGCAGGTTGTGCAAGAATGTATTATTTAATTTCGACATATTTGTGAATTTTCCAGATTTCCTTCTGTTACTAACTCCATTCCCTTGTGGTCAGAGAAGATAAACTGTATAATTTAGGCTTTTTAAAATCGTTTGCATTTGTTTTGTGGTTTTTGTATTTGAAGAGTTTTCAAGAATAATTTGAGACCTACTATAATGGTGCCTTCCTCTGGAAATGCTTTCATTTCCTTTTGTTAGGTGATGAGACACCAGGGTTTCTGGAGCCATCTTAATCCAAGTTCTTCAAATTCTAGGGGTCCCAAGGCCACATGGGTGTCCTGAACACAGGCTGCAAGTTGGATGATTGGCCAGTTTCAATGTCATGCTTATCCTGAGGATGAAATTTTTGAGAGTCTTGCTTGGAATGGTTTACTATGTATCATTCTGTGCATTTTTCTTACAGATTAGCTGAAGTAGCTTTGAGATCTGTGCTGCTTTCTTTTGGTTTTCACCTCCTCCTGGATTTTGACTTGCAGTTCTCTCTCTGGTAATTTTAATTCTTTCAAGGATTTTTTAAAATGTTAACTTTTTTGGTTGTTTTCCCTAGGAGGGCTTATCTTCATTGCCTTACTGTCATTTGTGAATGGAATAGTCCTTCTAGTGTCATATTAAACCACATTTTCAAAATAAAATATATGAGCATAGAGGATATTAAAATAATGCCTATAACATCAGGATTTGGGGGAATGAATGGCTGTTCCAGCTACTTAGTTGTATAACTGAGAGGATCAACCTGTTTCATATAAAGCCATGTTGCAAATCTGAGAAAGCAGGTATCTGTCATCTTCTACTTAGAAAGTATCACATATGGAGAATTTAATTAAAAAGAGATTGAGGTCTACAGCGCCTGGGTGGCTCAATCAGTTAAGCGTCCAACTTGGGCTCAGGTCATGATCTCACTCTTTGTGGGTTCAAGCCCCACATGGGGCTCTGTGCTGACAGTTCGGAGCCTGGAGCCTGCGTCAGATTCTTTCTCCCTCTCTCTCTGCCCCTCCCTGCCCATGCTTGCTCTCTCTCTCTCGCTCTCTCGCTCTCTCGCTCTCTCGCTCTCTCTCTCTCAAAAATAAATAAACATTAAAAAAAAGGACACGCAAAGCCTTTGATACAAAAGCACACTTCCCTAGAGTGTCAGTTTTATTCAAACATTAGAGGCAAAAAAAAAAATCATTAAAAAAATTTTATACTCAAGTTTTTCTCCATACCTATGTGAAAGATGATTTTAATATTGTCTCTTGAAGAAAGGTACTTTATAAAATACTTTGTGGTAAAGTAGTTGATAAATTTTCAACAATACATGTCACTTACATTAAGCAAGGAGTGTTGTGAACATATTTGAGGGGTGGAAGTCGAAACTTGAATTCTGTAATCTTAATATATTTGCTAAAATGACAATGCTGTTGATAAAATTAAGAATAAATTCAGGGGCGCCTGGGTGACTCAGTGTCTGGCTTCGGCTCAGGTCATGATCTCACGGTTCGTGGGTTCGAGCCCTGCATCAGGCTCTGTGCTGACAGCTCAGAGCCTGGAGCCTGCTTCGGATTCTGTGTCTCCCTCTCTCTCTGACCCTCCCCTGCTCGCACTGTCTCTGTTTCTCAAAAATAAATAAAAAACATTAAAAAAAAGAATAAATTCAGAGTTCTTCACTAATAAAGTTACTTGTTGAGTATATCACTGTTATAATTAAAAATAAATAAGTAAATAGATAATAGTGTATGAGGACCTGTTCACTAAAAAGTAGACACCCCAATCAATGAAACAGAATACAAAACCCAGAAATAAACCCACAATTTTATGGTCTGTTAATCTTCGACAAAGCAGGAAAGAATATTCAATGGGAAATAGCATAGTCTCTTCAACAAATAGTGTTGGGAAAACTGGACAGCTACATGCGGTTTGTGTTCTTACACTGTACACAAAAATAAACTCAAAATGCATGAAAGACCTAAATATGAGGCCTGAAATGATAAAAATCCCGGAAGAGAACACAGGCAGTAACTTGTTTGACATTGGCCGTAGCACCATTTTTTTCCTAGATATGTCTCTTGAGGCAAGGGAAACAAAAGAAAAATAAACTATTGGGACTACATCAAAATCAAAAGCTTCTACACAATGAAAGAAACAAACAAAACTAAAATGCAGCCTATGGAATGGAGAAGATATTTACAAATGACATATTCAATAAATGGTTAGTATCCAAAATATATAACAAACTGACACCATCAAAACTAAAAAATCTAATAATCCAATTAAAAAATGGACAGAATAGATGAGCAGACATTTCTCCTAAAAAGACCTCAAGATGGCCAACAGACAAGGACAGGATGCTCATCATCACTCATTATGAGGGAGATGCAAATCAAAACTGTAGTGAGATACCACCTCACACCTGTCAGAATGGCTAAAATTAACAACACAAGATTGTTGGTGGGAATGTGTAGAAAAACACTTGTATGCTGTTGATGAGCATGCAAACTGGTGCAGTTACTGTGTAAGACAGTATGGAGGTTCCCCCAAAAAGTTAAAAATAGGGGTGCCTGGGTAGCTCAGTCTGTTAAGTATCCAACTTTGGCTCAGGTCATTATCTTGTGGTTCATGGGTTCAAGCCCTGCATCAGGCTCTGTGCTGACAGCTCAGAGCCAGGAGCCTGCTTTGGCTTCTGTGTCTCCCTTTCTGTCTTCACCCCTCCCTCCCTCCCCTGCTCATGCTCTGTCTCTCAAAAATGAATAAACATTAAAAAGATATTTTTAAGTTAAAAATAGAACTACCCTACAATACAGCAATTATACCCAAAGAATACAAGAACACCAATTCAAAAGGATATAGGTACCCCTATGTTTATATCAGCATTATTTACAATAGCCAAGGCATGGAAACAGCCCAAATGTCTATCTATTGATGAAAAGATAAAGGAGATATGACATATATCTCCATATATATGTGATATATATCCATAATAATATTCTATTATATATGGCCATAAAATTAATATTCATGGAATATTATTTGGCCATAAAAAGAATGCAGTCTTGCCATTTGCAACAACATGGCTAGAGCTAGAGAGTATAATGCTCAGTGAAATAAGTAACAGAAAGACAAATACCATATGATTACATTCGTGTAGAATTTGAGAAACAAAACAAATGAACAAAGGGGAAAAAAAGAGACATACCAAGAAACAGACTCTTAATAGAAAACAAACTGATAGTTAGCAGAGGGGTGGGATGTGGGAAGTTTGGTTAAATAAGTGATTGAGATTAAGGAATGCACTTGCGGTAAACACTGGGTGGTGTATGGAATTGTTGCACACTGTATTGTACACCTGAAACTAATGTAACACTATGTATTAGCTAACAGGAATTAAAATAAAAACTTAAAAAGAAAACCTGCTTAACCCAGCTTATGCCATGAGTGATTTCCCCTCTCAGTAAGGAGATGTGCTTTTTGAAGTTTCGGCCCATAGCATCCTGACAGTCCTGGCATATTCCATCATGCTACCTCTCTGGCAATATTCTGTTCTTGGGCTCACCTGAGTGATTGATTGTCTGATGCAGTAAGTAAACACTTTCTATTTTAAACTGCATTTATATAAATCTAGGTTCTCGGAAATAGTGACAGTAAAAAATGAGAAATTGCCCATATAAAGACCTTGATGCTAGCTGTCTTAAGTTCAGGTCAGTTCTTTTCATTAGTAGACTCTATTGCACATACCTTGTGTACTAAGTAAGGCAGATAGAAACTCTTTTTCTCCTCCATGGCATATAATATAAAACATTATTTTCTGGTTAAAATAAACATAGATGATATCATGAAAAAGATGCAAAACAATATTTATTTTTCAAACAAAATACTCAGGAAACCTTAACTTATGTCTTGCTGTTACTAGGTATATACACCCCCCCATACCTGGAAATTCAGTTTTCTGACATTAGAGATTCCTAAATGGATTGTTGGAGAAACTCTGTCTTAGAATAAATTAAATCATCCAGCTTGTTCTGTATTCCATTCCCAGGAATGATGATGAAATGGGATTGTTGAAAGTTACATGTGATAAGGGTCAAAATTGGAGCATCAGTGGGAAGGTATTTAAGAAAGCAGCTGAGAACAATGTTAAAAGCATGGACCTAGAACCTCCTCCCTCTTTATTATGTGAACCTGGAAAAGTTAATTTCCCTAGGTTTTAGTTTTCTTATTAGTAAAATATATGATATTGACATACCCCAAAGGATTATTTGGCTGTTAAATTTAATAATATATGTTAAACTCCTGCAGTCAGTAGGCAGTCAGCTGATGTTGATAACAGAATAATGCAATCATTAAGAACACAGGGTTTGTAGTTCTGGCCCTAAATTCAAATTTCTGATTAGCCTTGTAGTAACTTTGTAAGCTTAGCCAGATTATTAACCTTGGTAGGAAACTTCAGTTTTCTCCTTTGAAAAATATGGATAGGGTGACATATCTAACTGTATCAGTTGGGAGAATTAAAATTTAGTAACATTATAATCAAGTACTATTTATTATAGGGATGAAGGATACTGTAACATCTAAAACTAAAATAATATAGTGGCACCTGGTTGGCTCAGTTGGTTAAGCATCCGACTTCACCTCAGGTCATGATCTAAAGTCACGACTTGTGAGTTCGAGCCCGTGTTGGGCTCTGTGCTGATGGCTCAGAGCCTGGAACCTGCTTCCAATTCTATGTCTCCCTCTTTCTCCCTCTCATGCTCCCCTCTCTCAAAAATAAGTAAACATTAAAAAAATATTTTTAAATAAATTAATATAAATCACTTTTTAAAAATAAAGTAGAAAAACAACATGATCAATAGAAACAAAAGGCATAAGTTAAAATTCACCACTTATTCTGAGTTTTAAACAATTTTAATGATTTAGTTTAAGAACAAGAGCCTAATAAAGGGTGGTTACTAAAAGCCTGCAGCAAACATTGTATTTAATACTGAAACATCAATATCCTGTCCTGGAGGGTCTGACGAGCTCAATATAGTAACAAAAAGCATTGCTGATAACTAGATGATATGTATAGCCATATGGATTATTTAAAGTTAGTGTTCCATCTTGATTGGTTATCTGTGAGGTATGTTATTAGCATACCTAGACCTCATGCCTGAATAAAAAGATAAGCAGGAAAGAAACAAAGTTAAGTATTTGCTGCTAATATGCATGTCTACATGGAAAAATCCAAGAAAATTCAATAAGATTCCTGATTACAGGATCCATTTGTCAAAATAGTGTTCCTAAACACCAGTGACCAATTAATTAGAAATGTAAGAAAGAAATGAACTCTGTCATTCTGAATAACAACAAAAACTATGCCTAGGAATAGTCTTTTTAAAAAAAATACTTTTCTGGATAAAGTTATAAAACCCTATTCAAAGAATACATAGATCAGTGTAACAGAATAGAAAACCCAGAAATGGACCCACAACTATATGGTCAAATAATCTTTGACAAAAAAGGAAATGATATCAAATGGAAAAAAAGACAGTCTCTTCAACAAATGGTGTTGGAAAAACTGAACAGCACCATGCAGAAGGAAGCTGGACCCCTTATACCATACACAAACATAAACTCAAAATGGATGGAAGACCTAAATGTGAGACAGGAAACCAACAGAATCCTAGCGGAACCCTCTTTAACCTCATCCAGAGCAACTTCTTACTAGACACATCTCCAGAGACAAGGGAAACAAAAGCAAAAATGAATTATTGGGACTTCATCAAGATGAAAACCTTCTGCACAGTGAAGGAGACAATCACCAAAACTAAAAGGCAACCTACAGAATGGGAGAAGATATTTGCTAATGACATATTGGATAAAGGGTTAGTATCCTAAATTTATAAAGAACTTGTAAAACTCAACACCCAAAATACAAAAAATCTAGTTATAGAAATGGACCAAAGACATGAATAGATAATTTTCCAAAGAACACATCCAGATGGCTAACAGACACATGAAATGATGCTCAATATCAGCATCAGGGAAATACAAATCAAAAATTCCATGAGATACCACCTCACACCTGTCCAAATGACTAAAATCAACAACACAGGAAACAACAGATGTTGGAGAGGATGTGAAGAAAGGGGAACCCTCTTACACTGTTAGTGGGAGTGCAAACTGGTGCAGCCACTCTGGAAAGCAGTATGGAAGTTTCTCAAAAAGTTAAAAACATAACTACCCTACGACTCAGCAATTGCACTTCTAGGTCTTTACCCAAAGGATATAAAAATACTCATTCAAAGGGGCACAATCACCTGATGTTTATAGCAGCATTATCAACAATAGCCAAATTATGGAGAGAGACCAAATGTCCATTGGCTGATGGATGGATAAAGAAGATGTGTGGTGTACACGCACACATGCACGTGCGCACACACACGCACACACAATGGAATATTACTCAGCCATCAAAAATATAGATTTGCCATTTGCAATGACGTGGATGGAGCTAGAGTGTATTATGCTAAGTGAAATAAGTCAGAGAAAAACAAATACCATATGATTTCACTCACATGGAATTTAAGAAAGAAAGGAAGACAAATCACAAGGGACTTTTAACTATAGAGAACAAACTGAGGGTTGCTGGAGTAGAAATGGATAGGGGATGGACTAAATGGGTAATGGGTACTAAGGAGGGCACATGTTGTGATGAGCACTGGGTGTTATGTGTAAGTGATAAATCACTAAATTCTCCTGAAACAAATAGTACACTAACTAGGAATTAACTAATTAGAATTTAAATAAAAGGTTGAAACAAATAAAAAAATAAACATACATAGATACGGGACTATATGATGTTCATGATTGGGAAGACTAAAGATGTCAAGTCACCACAAATTAAACCATAAGTAAAGTTCAATTAAAACTTCAGTAAACTTTTGGGGCGCCTGGATGGCTCAGTCAGTTGGGTGTCCAACTTCGGCTCAGGTCGTGATCTCACAGTCTGTGGGTTCGAGCCCCATGTCGGGCTCTGTGCTGACAGCTCAGAGCCTGGAGCCTGCTTCAGATTCTGTATCTTCCTCTCTCTCTGCTCTGTTTCTCTCTGTCTCAATAATAAATAAACATAAATTCAAAAAAATTTAAAAAACTTAAGTAAACTTTTTCATGAAATATCAAAAGATGATCCTAAATTGCTTTTAAAAATTTTAGGGAGAATAACCAAACCAGTTTTAAATAAGAAATGAATGAGAGTTGGTTGATATCATCAACATGGTGTAATAATCATTTTCTATCATCTTTCCATCCAAAGAATACCACGTTAGACAATTGCCCACGTCAGGAGTCCAACAGAGAAGTTCCAGCACACTATTGAAGCAAAAAGTCATGAAATCAGATGCATAGAAAAGGACAAGATGAAACTTTTAACTTTACTAGGGTCACCCCTTCTCCCACAAGGAGGCACAGCTCAGGGTCACAAGAGACCTTCCTGGCATGTGATTTCTTCCTTGTGGTAAAGTGAGAGCTTGTTAGTGAGAGTCTGGCTTTCCCAGCTGTGCAGGATGCTGCCAAAGAGACCCATTTCTTTTTAGCCCCACCCTAAGGTGTGCTTCATGTCTAAGGTGTGTTTCATGTCTGGGTTGTAGACTGTGGCTGCTGGATGAACAGCAGCCAGGGCTCTTGGAAGACATCAAGGAAAAGTTGATCCTACTAACTACATTGCTGACTCCATTAGGAAACTTACCCACAAGAGCCTGGGGATATGTCATGTACAAATCCCAACCGGCCTACAGTTACCCCAGTGCTCTGTGCACCTCACTCATATCCCATACAATAAACTAAATAGAACTATAGAACTAAATAGAAAAATAAACTAAACTGTAAATCAATAACATAAAGAAAAGTGGAAAATGCACAAATATGTAGAAAGTAAACATTATCCTCCTAACGAACCAATGGATCAAACAAGAAATTGAAAGGGAAATTTAAGAATATCTTGAAACAAAGAAAAATGGAAACAACCTATCAAGAATTATATGATGCCACAAGAGCAGCTATAAGAGGACATTTATGAAAATAAATGCCTACATTTGGAAAAATCTCAAATAAGCAACCTACCTTTATACCTCAAATTCCTAGAAAAAGAAGAAAGAAACCCCAAAGTTAATAGAAGAAAGGGAATAACAAAGATCAGACCACAAATATGTGAAATAGAAACAATAGAAAAGATCAATGAAAGAAAGCTAGTTATTTGAAAAGATAAAATTGACAAAGCTTTAAGTAAACTAATTAAGAAAAGAAATTCAAATAAAATCAGAAATAAAAGAAATGTTACAACTGATAACATCAAAATATAAAAGGTCATAAGAGACTACCCTGAACAGTTATATACCATCAGATTGGACAATGTAGAAGAAATAGATTAATTCCCAGAAATACCTACCAAGACTGAAAAATGAAGAAATGGAAAGTATGAACAGAAAGAAAACAAGTGAGGATATTGAATCAGTAATCCCAACAAAGAAAAGCCCAGGACCAGATGGGTCCACTGGTAAATTCTACCAAACATCTTAAAAAGTATTAATACTAATACATTTCTAATATATTTCTCTATTCTAGACTATTCCAAAAAATTGATGAGGAGAAACACTGCCATTCTCATTTTATGATGCCAGCATTACCCTGATATCAAAGCTAGATAAGAACACTACAATAAAAGAAACTATAGGACAGTATCCCTGATGAACATAGATACAAAATCCTCATCAAAACAGTAGGAAACCAAATTCAAAAGCATATTAAAAGGATCATACATCATGATCAAGTGAGATTTATTCCTGAAATGCAACAATAGTGCAACATACACAAATCAGTAAAGGTGATATACCTTATTAATAGACTGAAAGATAAAAAGATTTCAATAAAATTAAAATGCTATCATCATTAAAACCTCCCAACAAATTGGGTATAGAAGAAACATACATTCACATAATAAAAGCCATATATGACAAGCCCACAGCTAACATCATGTTCAACAATGAAAGGTTGAAAGCTTTCCCTCTAAGATCAGGAACAAGACAAGGATGCCAACATCACCACTCCTATTCAACATAGTGTTGGAAATCCTAGATAGAGTAGTTAGAAAAGAAAGAGACATAAAAGGTATCCAAATCAGAAAGGAAGAAGTAAAATTGTCTCCGTTGGAAGATGGTAAGATCTTATATATAGAAAATTCTAAAGACTCCACAGAAAAACTGTTATAACTAATAAATGAAAATGAAGTTGCAGTAAACAAAGTCAGCATACACAAATTAGTAGTGTTTCTAAATACTAACAAGGAAGTATCTGAAGAAGGAATAAAGAAAACAATTACATTTACAATAGCAGCAAAACCCATAAAATACTTAGAAATAAATTTAACTGAGGAAGTGAAAACTCTGTACACTGAAAATTAGATGACACTGATGAAAGAAATTAAAGATACAAATAAATGGGAAAATGCCATGTTCATGGTTTAGAAGAACTAATATTATTAAAGTGTCCATACTAAAAGCTGTCTATAGATTTAACACAAACCCTATCAAAATTGAAATATCATTTTCCACTGAAATTAAAGAACAATTCAACAAAATCACAAAAGACCTCCAATAGCCAAAGTGATCCAGAGAAAGAACAAAGCTGGAAGTATCACATTTCCTAATTTCAGATTATATTGTAAAGTTATGACAATCAAAACAGTTTGGTACTGGCATAAGAACAGACATAGACCAGTGGAACAGAATTAAGAGCCTAGAAATAAACCCACACATATACAGTCAACTAATATTTGACAAGGGAGCCAAGTATAGTCAATAGAGATGGGATAATCTCTTCAACACATGGTATAGGGCAAACTGTATAATCATGTGCAAAAAAATGAAATTGGACTTTTTCATACACCCCAAAATTAACTCAAAGTCAAATCATCATGTTGTACACCTTAAACTTTCACAGTTTTGTATATCAGTCATATCTTAATAAAACTGGAAAAAAATTAAATGGATTACATAGTTCAATATAAGACCCTGAGGGATGCCTGGGTGTCTCAGTCGGTTAAGCGTCCAACCTTGGCTCAGATCATGATCTCCTTCATGAGTTCGAGCCCCATGGCGGGCCTAGTGCTGACAGCTCAGAGTCTGGAGCCTGCTTCAGATTCTGTGTCTCCCTCTCTGCCCCTCCCCTGCTCACGCTTGCTTTCTCTCTCTCTCTCTCTCAAAAATAAATAAACATTAAAAGAAATTAAATATAAGACCCTGAATCATAAAGCTCCTAAAAATAAAAACATAGGGGAAAGTTCCTTGACATTGGTCTTGGCAATGATTGTTTGAGTATGACACCAAAGCACAAGCAGCAGAAGCAAAAACAAACAACTGGGACTATATATATATCGATAGATAGATAGATAGATAGATAGATATTAGTGTTTGGGGGATTTTTTTTTTTTGAGAGAGAGTATGAGTGGGAGAGGGGCAGAGAGAGGCAGACACAGAATCTGAAGCAGAGTCCAGGCTCTGAGCTATCAGCAAAGAGCCCAATTCAGGGCTCGAACCCACAAACCGTGAGATCATGACCTGAGCCGAAGTCAGACACTTAACCGACTAAGCCACCCAGGCACCACAACTGGGGCTTCTGAACAGCAAAATAATACAACCAGCAAAATGAAAAGGCAGTTTACGGAATGGGAGAAAATATTCATGAACCATATTATCTGATAAGGGGTTAATAACCAAAATATATAAGGAACTTCTACAATGCAGTAACCATCATCATCGTATTTAAAAATGGGCAAAGGGCATGAATAGACATTTTTTCAAAGAATACATACTGGTGGCCAGCAGGTTTATGTAGAGGTGCTCAGCATCACTGATCATTAGGAAAATGGAAATCAAACCCACAGTGAGATATCACCTTACACCTGTTAGAATGGCTATTGTCAAAAACACAACTAACAATTATTGACAAGGATGTGAAGAGTAGAGAACTTTTGTGTACTGTTGTTGGTAATGTAAATTGGTATTGCTATTGTGGAAAACAGTATGGAGGTTCCTCAAAATTTTTAAATAAAACTACCATATGGTCTAGTAATCCCACCCCTGGAATATAGTTGAAAGAAATGAAATCACTATCTTGAAGAAATAGCTGCATTCCCATGTTCATTGCAGTATTGTTCACAATAGCCCAGACATGGAACTACCTCATCAACAGATGAATGAATAAAGAAAATGTGGTCTGTATACAATGGAATATTATTTAGCAATAAAAAGGGGAAATCCTGCCATTTGTGACAACATGGATGAATCTTGAGAGTATTATGCAATTGTGAAATAAGTTAAAGAAAGACCAGTAGTACTGTGTGATCTCACTAGTAAGTGGAATCTAAAAAAAATCAAACTTACGGGACCAGAGGCTAGAATGGGGGCTGTCAGGGCCTGGGCATGGGATGGGTATAGTAAATGCGGAAATTAAATTAAAGAGTACAGGTCTTTCATCTCCTTGGTTAAGTTTATTCCCAGGCATTTTATTATTTTTGGTGCAGTTTGTAAATGGGAATGTTTTCTTAGGTTTTCTTTCTGCTACTTCACTATTATTAGTGTGTAGAAATGCAGCTGATTTCTGTTTATCGATTTTATATCCTGTGACCTTCCTGAATTCATTTATCAGTTCTAGCAGCTCTTTGTTGGAAATTTTAGGGCTTTTGATATAGAGTATCATGTCATCTTCAAATAGTGAAAGTTCTACTTCTTCCTTGCCAATTTGGATGCCTTTTATTTCTTTTTCTTGTCTGATTTTGGCTAGGATTTCCAGTACTATGTTGAATAAAAGTGGTGAGAGTGGACATCCTTGTCTTCTTCCTTATCTTAGGGGAACAGCTTTTAGTTTTCCCCATTGAGTATGATGTTAGCTGTGGATTTTTCATAGATGGCAATTATTATGTTGAGGTACATTCCTTTCAAACCCACTATGTGTGGGGTTTTGTAATGAATGAATATTGTATCTTCTGCTTTATCTGCATCTGTTGAAATGATCGTATGGTTTTTATCCTTTCTCTTGTTGATATGTGATGTATCACCTTGATTGATTTGTGAACGTTGAACCACTATTGCATACCAGGAATAAATCCCACTTGATCATGGTGAATGATTTTTTTAATGCATTATTAGATTTGGTTGGTAATATTTTATTGATGATTTTTGTATCTATGTTCATTAGCGATTTTGGCCTGTAGTTCTCTTTTTTAGTAGTATCTTTACCTTGGTTTTGTTGTCAAGGTAATACTGGCCTCCTAGAATGAATTTGGAAACTTTTCTTCCTCCTCTATTTTGAATAACTTTAGAAGAATAGATATTAACTCTTCTTTAAATGTTTGCTAGAGTTCACCTGTGAAGCCATCTGGGTTGGACTTTTGTTTTTGGGGGAGTTCTTAAATTACTGACTCAATTTCCTCCGTCTGTTCAAATTTTCTATTTCTTCTGATTCAGCTCTTATAGGTTATGTCTCTAGGAATTTATCCATTTCTTCTGGGTTGTCTAATTTGTTGGCATATAATTTTCCATAATAATCCCTTATAATTCTTTTTTTAATGTTTATTTTTGAGAGAGAGAAAGAGAGAGAGAGAATAGGGAATGGGCAGAGAGAGAGGGAAACACAGAATCTGAAGCAGGCTCCAGGCTCTGAGCTGTCAGCACAGAGTCTGACATGGGGCTCAGACTCACAGATCATGAGATCCTGAACTGAACCGAAGTCGGATGCTTAACCAACTGAGCCGCCCAGGCGCTCCCTATAATCCTTTGTATTTCTCGTTTGTTGGTTGTTATTCCTTCTCTTTCATTTTTTATTTTTATTTGAGTCGTCTCTCTTTTCTTTCTCTTTTTTTTTTTCTTTGATGAGTCTGGCTAGAAGCTTATCAATTTTGTTGATCTTTTCAAAGAACTGACTTCTAGTTTCATTGATTTTTTTGTTTGTTTTACCTTCTATTTTGTTTATTATCAATTCTTTATTATTTCCTCCCTCCTATTGGTTTGTGATTTTCTGTTTTTCTTTTCCTGTCTCCTTTAGGTGTAAGGCTAGGTTGTTTATTTGAATTTTTCCTGCTTCTTGAGGTAGGCCTATATTGCTATATATCCCCCTTAAAACCATTTTTGGTGCATCCCAACAGTTTTGGACCATGTGTTTTTATTTTTATCTCCATGTATTTTTTTTATTTCTTTAATTCTTCGTTGACCATTTATTATTTAGCAGCATGTTATTTAACCTCCATATATTTGAGTTCTTTTCAGATTTTTTTCTTGTGGTTGGTTTCTAATTTCATACAGAAAAAATGCATGGTATGACTTCAAGCTTTTTGAATTTGTTGAGTTTACTTTGTGGCCTAACATGTGATCTGTTCTGGAGAATCTGCTATGTACACTTGAAAAGAATGTGTATTCTGCTGTTTTAGAATGGAACATTCTGGGGGCGCCTGGGTGGCTCAGTCGGTTGAGCGTCCGACTTCGGCTCAGGTCATGGTCTCACGGGTTCGTGGGTTCGAGCCCCGCGTCCAGCTCTGTGCTGACAGCTCAGAGCCTGGAGCTGCTTTGGATTCTGTGTCTCCCTCTCTCTCTGCCCCTCCCCTGCTCATGCTTTGTTTCTCTCTGTCTCAATAATAGATAAACATAAAAATATTTAAAAAAAAAGAATGGAACATTCTGATGTCTGTTGATTCATCTGGTTTAATATATCATTCAAAGCTATTGTTTCCTTGTTGATTTTCTATTTGGATGATCTGTCCAGTGATTTAAATGGAGTGTTCAATTTTACTACTATTATTATATTACTATCAGTTATTTCCTTTATGTTTGTTAATAGCTGCTTTATATACTTGGGTGCTTTCATGTTCGGTGCATAAATATTTTACAGTGTTATATCTTCTTGTTAGGTTGTTTTATTTATGATTATATGGTGTCCTTTTTGTCTCATGTTACATTCTTTACATTCTTTATTTTAAAGGTATATTGTCCAATGTAAGTATTGTTGCCCGGGTTTTCTTTTCACTTCCATTTGTATGATAAATGCTTCTCATCCTTTTAGTTTAAATCTTCATGTGTCTTTAGATCTAAAATGAGTCTCCTGTAGGCACCATAGAGATGGGTCTTGATTTTTATTTTTTATTCTGTCATTGCATGTCTTTTGATTGGAGTGTTTAGTTTATTATTCAAAGTAATTATTGATGGGTATATATTTGTTGCCATTTTGTTACTTGTGTTATGGTTGTATTTGTCGTTCTTTGCTCCTTTCTTCTCTTGCATTCTTCTCTCGCCTTTGACTGGCTTTATTTAGTGATTGTACTTGGATATTTTTCTCTGTATTTTTTGCATATCTTTTACTAGTTTTTGATTTGTGATTACCATTAGGTTTATTTATAATATGCATAAGGCATATAGCAATCTGTATTAAGTTGGTGGTTCATAAATTTGAACCCATTTTAAAAACACTAAATTCTTACTCCTTTTCACATATTAGGTATATGGTGTCATACTTTAAATCCTTTTATTTTGTGAATTCCTTGACTCATTTTTATAGATATACTTAATTTTACTACTTTTGTGCTTCCTATTGTTCTTACTCCTGCTTATATTCTTTCCTTTCTACTCAGAGTCCCCTTTAGTATTTCTTGTAAGTCTGGTTTAGTGGTGATGAATTCCTTTAATGTTGTTTGTCTGGGAAACTATTCGTCTCTCTTTCTGTTCTGAATGATAACCTTGCTGGATAGAGTATTCTTGGTTGCAAGGGTTTTTTTTCTTTCAGCTCTTTGAATATATCATGCCATTCCTTTCTGGCCTGTATAGTTCTTGCTGAACAATCAGCTGGTAGCATTATGGGGTTTCCCTAATATGTAACTGGGGTTTTTTTCCCTTCTTACTGCTTTTAAAATTCTCTCTTTGTCATTACTTTTTGCCATTTTAATTATTATGTGTCTTAGTATGGATCTCCTTAGGTTGATTTTTGGGGGGACTCTCTGTGCCTCCTGGATCTTAATTACTGTTTTCTTTCTCCAAATTGAGATGTTTTCAGCTATTATTCAGATAAATTTTCTACCTCCTATTCTCTTTCTTCTCCTATGATCCCTATAATGTGAATGTTATTATGCTTGATGGTGTCCCTGAGTTCCCTTAGTTTATTTTTATTTTTTATTGTTATTTTTTCTCTCTCCTGTTCAGCTTGATTGCTTTCTATTACTCTTTCCTCCATGTTGCTGATCTGTTCTTTTGTTTCCTCTGGTCTACTATTTATTCCATCTAGTGTATTTTTAATTTCAGTTACTGAATTCTTTATTTCTGATTGGTTCTTTTTTATGTTTTTGATCTCTTTCTTAAGGGTCTCAGTGAGCTCCTCCCCTCTGGTTTTCAAAGCCAAATGTTACAGGGATTCTTCTTGCCACTGGGTGACCCCATGCCTGGGTGCCTGATATGGGATCTACTCCTCTTCCCTCTCCAAATCCGTGGTATCCCTCTGTCCTGAGACAGTCCCATGAGTCAGGTTGGCTTTTGACAACACCTCGACCCTTCCTACCCTTTTGAATGTGGCCTCTTCTCTCCATTTAGCCGTGGAGAGTTTCTCCTACCAGTCTTACCAGTCTTCTCATTGTTTTATGGATTATTTACACTAGTGTGGATGTTATCTACATGTGTCTGTGGGATTGAGGTGAGCCTAGGATCCTCCTTCCCCATCATCTTCCTCAGAAGTCTCATTTGGTTTTGTTTTTTGAGTATTATAAATAATGCATAAACATTCATTAGGTTTTGTGTGTCCATATATTTTCATTTCTTTGGGGTATTACCTAAGAATGAAATTGCTTAGTTGTATAGTAATTTCTTTATTTAACTTTTCAAGGAACTGCCAAACTCTCCAAAGTCAGTGCACCATTTTATATTCCCACCAGCAACATGTGAAGATTCCAGTTTCTTCTCATTCTTTTTAATTTCTTTGTAGATATAGACATCCTAGTGAGTGTGCAGTGTATCTCACTAAGATTTTGATTTGCATATCCCTGATAACTAATGATATTGAGCATCTTGATGTGGTCATTTGTATATTTTTTGTAAAGAAATGTCTACTCAAATTCTTTGCTCATTTTTAAAAATATATTTATTGGGGTGGCTGGGTGACTCAGTCGGTTAATTAAGCATCCGACTTCGGCTCAAGTCATGATGTCGCGGTTCATGGGTTCAAGCCCCCCATCGGGTTCTGTGCTGACCGCTCAGAGCCCGGAGCCTGTTTCAGATTCTGTGTCTCCTTCTCTCTCCACCCCTCCCTTGTTCGCACTCTGTCAATCTCTGTCTCAAAAATAAACAAACATTTAAAAATTAAAAAAATAAAAATGTATTTATTTAAATTATTTAAATTCAAGTTAGTTAATATACAGTGTTGTATTGGTTTCAGGAGCAGAACTCAGTGATTCATCACTCACATATAACACCCAGTGCTCATCCAACAACTGCCCTCCTTAATGCCCATCACCCATTTAGCCCATCCACCCACCCACCTCCCCTCAAACAACCCTCAGTTTGTTCTCTGTATTTTTTAATTTTTTTAATAAAAATTTTTAATGTTTATTTATTTTTGAGATAGAGAGAGTCAGAGCGTGAGCAGGGGAGGGGCAGAGAGAGAGGGAGACACAGAATCCGAAGCAGGCTCCAGGCTCTAAGCTGTCAGCACAGAGCCGGATGCGGGGCTCAAACCCACAAACTGCGAGATCATGACCTGAGCTGAAGTCCGACGCTTAACCAACTTGAGCCACCCAGGCACCCTTGTTCTCTGTATTTAAGAGTCTCTTATGGTTTGCCTCCCTCTCTGTTGTTATCTTATTTTTCCTTTCCTTCCCCTATGTTCATCTGTTGTGTTTCTCAAATTCTACATATGAATAAAATCATATGATATCTGTCTTTCTCTGATTTATTTCACTACCATAATACACTCTAGTTCCATCCACATTGTTGCAAATGGCAAGAATTCATTCTTTTTGATTGCTGAGTAGCATTCCAGTGTGTGTGTATACTATATCTTTATCCATTCATGAGTCGATGGACATTTGGACTCTTTTCATAATTTGGCTATTATTGATAGCACTACTATAAACATTGGGGTGTATGTGCTGCTTTAAATCAGCATTTTATAATCCTTTGTATGAATACCTAGTAGTGTAATTGCTGAGTTATAGGTGAAATAGAAGATAAAATTATGGGAAATAATGAAGCTAAAAAAAAAGGAAGGAAAGGAAATTACTAGAACATGAGGGGAGACTTTGAGAACTAAAGATTCCATGAAACAAAACAATATTTATATCATAAGAGTCTCAGAAGGAGAAGTCCAGGGAAAAGGGGCAGAAGGTTTGTTTGAACAAATTATAGCTGAGAAGTTCCCTAATCTGGGGAAGGAAACAGGAATTCAAGTCCAAGAGGCACAGAGAACTCCGTTCAAAATCAACAAAAACAGTTCAACACCATGACAATATCATAGTGAAACTTGCAAAACACAAAGAGAGAATTCTGAAAGCAGCTAGGGACAAATGGTCCTTAAACTACATGGGTAGACGCATAAGGCTACTAGCAGACCTGTCCACTGAAACTCGGCAGGCCAGAAGAGAGTGGCTGGAAATATTCAATGTGAATGGGGAAAATATGCAACCAAGAATCTTTATTCAGCAATGCATATCATTTGAAATTGAAGGAGAGGTAAAGATTTTCCCATCCAAATAAAAACTAAAGGAGTTCCTGACCACTAAACCAGCCCTGCAAGAAATTTTAAGGGGGCCTCTTTGAATGGAGGAGAAAAAAAAAAAAAAAAAGACCAAAGCAACAAAGACTAGAAAGGACCAGAGAACATCTCCAGAAACACCAACTCTACAGGTAACACAATGGCACTAAAGTCATATCTTTCAATAATAATGTAAATGGACTAAATGCTCAAATCAAAAGACATAAGGTATCAGAATGGATAAAAAAAAAAAAAACAAGATCCATCTATATGCTGCCTACAAGAGACTCATTTTAGACCTAAAAACACCTGCAGATTGAAAGTGAGGGAATGGAGAACCATCACATCATACTAATGGAGGTCTAAAGAAAACCAGAGTAGCCATACTTATATCAGACAAACTAGATTTTAAAACAAAGACTGTAACAAGAGATGAAGAGGACATTATATCATAATTAAGGGGTCTATCCATCAAGATCTAACAATTATAAATATTTATGCTCTCAACTTGGAAGCACCCAAATATATAAATCAATTAATCCTAAACATAAAGAAACTCAATGATCATAATACCATAATAGTAAGAGACTTTAATACCCCCACTTACAGTAATGGACATATAATCTAAGCAGAAAATCAACAAGGAAATAGTGGCTTTGAATGACACACTGGACTGGATGGACTTAACAGATATATTCAGAACATTTCATCCTAGCAGAATATACATTCTTCTCTAGTGCACAAGGAACATTCTCCAGAATAGATCACATGTTGGGTCACAAATCATCCCTCAACAGCTACAAAAAGATCAAGATTATACCATGCATATTTTCAGATCAAAATGCTATGAAACTTGAAGTGAACCAGAAGAAAAAAATTTGGAAAGCCCTTAAATACATGGAGGTTAAAGAACATCCTATTAAAGAATGAATAGGTTAAAAAAGAAAGAATGAATGAATGGGTTAACCAGGAAATTAAAGAAGGAATATTTAAAAATACATGGGAGCAAATGAAAATGAAAACACAACATCCAAACCCTTTGGGATGCAGAAAAAACAGTCCTAAAAGAAAAGTACATTGCAATTCAGGCCTATCTCAAGAAGCAAGAAAGGTCCTAAATACATAACATAACCTTATGACTAAAGGAGCTAGAAAACAAGCAGCAAATAAAGCTTAAAGCCAGCAGAAGAAGGGAAATAATAAAGATTAGAATAGAAATAAATGATATAGAAACAACAACAACAAAACAGTAGAAGAGGGGGCGCCTGGATGGCTCAGTTGGTTAAGCATCTGACATAGGCTCATGGTTTGTGAGTTCCAGCCTGTGCTAACAGCAAGCAGTGAGCCCACTTGGGATCTTCTGTCTTCCTCTCTATGCCCCTCCCCCTAAAAATAAACATTTTTTAAAAAATTAGTAGAGCAGATCAATGAAACTAAAAGCTTATTCTTTTGAAAGAATAAGCCAAATTCATAAACCCCTAGCTAGTCTTTGCTAATTTTTAAACTAGGTTATTTATTGTTGAGTTGTGTCTTTTTTTTTTTTTTTTTTTTTTTTTAAGAGACAGAGAGAGACAGCGCAAGCAGGGGAGGGTCAGAGAGAGAGGGAGACACAGAATCGGAAGACAGGCTCCAGGCTCTGAGCTATCTGTCAGCACAGAGCCTGACGCGGGCCCAAACCCACAAACCGTGAGATCATGACCTGAGCTGAAGTCAGACGCCTAACCGACTGAGCCACCCAGGCGCCCTGAGTTGTGTCTTTTATATGTTATGGGTATCAGTTCTTTATCAGTAATATGATTTGCAGATGTTTTTCTCCCATTATTTGTATTGTCTTTTCATTTTCTTGACGGTGTCCTTTGAAGCATAAAAATTTTTAAGTTGATGAAGTTCAATTTATGCGTTTTGTCTTTCATTGATTGTGGTTTTGGTGTCTTTATCCAAGGTTATGAGATTGAGGTCTTAGTTTTCTTGGCACTAGGGAATTCTGTCCTTATGAGTACAAGCCTTCACAAAATGGAAACAAGAAAACTATTTGTCCAGTCTCCCTTACAGCATGGTACAGGCATATGATTTAAGTTCTTCCGTTTAGAAACACCCATGCCATATTTTGTATCAGAGTTTAGGGAAGTAAGAAAGAAAGTTACAAAAAAGAATCCATTCCAGTAAGGACAGCAACAGATACATGCAATTTCCAAATTTCAACATCATCAGGTGTTACAGGTAGCAAATAGTTCCTTCTGTCTAGTGCACACTAAGGTGTTGTGCCCAATAGTTACAAGCAAAGGGTCCACACTGAAATTCTACCTCTTACTGTTAGTAATCCATTCCTGAAATGAATCCATTATGTGTGAAAATGTTAACTGGAAGCCTACTTCACATTACTTTAAATTTAAAAAATGCATTTATGTCAATCTTAAACCCCAGCCAATTTCCTGAATCGTATTAAAATGTAATAAGATGCAAATATAAATAATAGACACTCATGTTAGGATGTTAAATGTTTAAAATTAACAACACGGTTAATATTTTGCTTTGCACACAGTAGCATATTACACATCCCCTTTGTTGACAGTGCATTTTTCACAATGTCTACCTGTAATCCTGACATTTTGCAGATTCTATGTGGATTGTAATTCAACTTGTGTATTACTGTATTTAAAATGTACTGATTTGAGGTATATATAATTTTTTCTGTATCCATAGCAACTGAAAAACTTTGTATTGAGAAATAAGTGTATTCTATGAAGTTTGAGTATTAAAAACCAAGAGGAATTCCAGGAAAGTGTTATCCATAGAAACAGTCTTCAGAGATATGCCTGTTTTTATTGAGCATCTGTACTGTACAAGGGGTGCAGTTCTTGTCCATTTAAGCCCATATTTTATATAAAAAATGGTTGTGTTTACTAACCCCATCCGAGATACTCTAAAACTTATACAGAATGTAAAAGATAAGAAATTATTCCTTTTTTCTTGGCTAGATAAGCACTACCTACTCTTCTTTATGGAAAATTATGAAACATCTCATCAGATAAGTTCTGGATTCTAAAATTAGCTTTGTTAGAGTATCATCCTAGTCAAGTCACTTTGCTTTCCTAGGCTGTACTTTTTTTTATAATATGAGAAGTAGTTTGAATTAGAAAATCTCTGTGGTTCTGTCTAGCTCTAATTATTTATGTTTTTCTTTAAGTACATCATATATGTAAGTTGTGTTAGCAGAAAATATTCAAATGAGTGAAAGAGTATTTAAAGCTCCTCCCTCATAAAATATTCAGGTTTTTCCTAAATGGCTTTCATCTTGTAATCACTCTTAGAGAAGCCCAGGTGTTGCCTTATTTAGAAATTATACTCTGATATTATAGCATTGGAAGACAGTGATCAAAAATTGTTTTTATGTCTATTTTGTTCATTTAAAATATGTTATTAGCACATATTAAGAAAAAGCACATGAACCACAAAATTGATTATTAACTTTTGTCATATATATTTCTAGGTGAATGTCTATAATAGGAAAAGGGCAATGGGAAGATAAATTTGGCAGTGTTAATAGGCAAGCCCTCATTGGAGTATTTTTTTCTTTTTCCAAGCATTACTCTGCCACCGGTGAAGTCTCATTATTTCTAAGTGTCCTAATCAATAAGGTCATGAAAGATTGATTTCAGTAGCTGTCACTGTGTTTATGACAAGAAGCATATAGAGTCATTTATAGGAGTGGGCAGTAATTCTCCTGTTAACTAGCAAGTCAGGGAATCAGTAAGCCCATCTTACATGTCTTTAGGTGGTGATGAGAATCTCAATGGTGTTCATCACTGACAGAGGAGACTAATATTGTTAATTGAATTTCCCTAAAGAGAACAAAAATATACCATCATGTAGGGGGAAGGAGAGAAGAAGCAAATCTATACAAATCTCCAGTATGTATGAGTTGGTTGAATTGATTTTCCTCTGCTAATGGCCTGGGATGGATACGGAATTGTCATCAGAAAATATAAAGTTGATTACAACAGCACTTTCCCACTTAAGACTTTCAGAAGTCTTAAAAATGGCAACTAACAATGTCTCAAATAAAACATACATTTTTAAGTATATGTAATTTAAAATAATACATTTTATTTTTGTTTTTTAAATAATGTGTGTTGTAGAAAATGTATAGCACTTAAACATTTTCTCATTATTTCTTAGAAGTATCATTTTTAAGGACCACAATATTCTATAATATGAGAATACTGTAATTATTTGACTAATCCTCTATTTAGGGGATCATTGGGCTCACAAAGCCTTTCTTAAAGCAAAATAACCTTTATTACTGTAATATGTTTTTGTTATAAAAAAATAAAGTAATATAGAGATATTGGATAAAAACAGGATAAGGGAAATTACCCTCAGTTTCCTAGTCTTTCTCCTCAGACGTAACAGCTATTAACAGTTTGGGAAATATCCTTCCATATATTTTGTTAGTGTATTTTCCTGTGCATATATGCATACATTTTTTTCTTATGAAAAAATACCAAGCTGTATATATTGTTCTTTTCAGTTAATAGCATATTATGAATTCTATGTCAGCACTTTAAGATCTACTTAATTCTCTCCTTTTTAATGAGCTGAATTGTTTTTTTATTTAAAAGAAATGGCTTGAAAAATTAAACTATCTTTTTTTTAACTGTCTTCTGAAAGGGAATACAATGAAAAGGAAATTCCTCTTTTACTTTATCTTAGCAATTCTTTTGAAAGACTGCATAGTATTCCATGTAATAGTTGCACCAATAACTTATCTAACCATTTTCCTAATGATAGACATTTGTTTGGATTGTTTTGTTGGAGATTTTGCTTTTTCAAAAATGGTTTAGTAGACATCCCTGTACATATGTCATCATGGACTTGGGCTTATTTTCCAGGATACATTTACTAGATGTGATATTGAAATTTTGATCTATTTTTAAAAATTTTTAAATGTTTATTTATTTTTGAGAGAGGGAGACAGACCATGAATGAGGAAGGGGCAGAGAGAGACGGAGACACAGAATCTGAAGCAAGCTCCAGGCTCCAAGCTGTCAGCGCAGAACCCGACACAGGGCTCGAACTCCTGAACAGTGAGATCATGACCTGAGCTGAAGTCAGACTGAGCCACCCAGGCACCCCTGAAATTTTTATCTTTAAAAAAAAAAAAACAACCTAGATTATCCTGCAGACATGTTAAAAAGCAGTAACCTTAGCCAGCGTGATTGGGATTAGTAGGTAAGCCCAAAAGTCAAACCAAGGACATCATCATAAATGATACCTAAATACTTTTGATACTTGTTTTTATACAAAACATTTAAATTTATTTTTTTTAATGTTTATTTTTGGGAGAGCAGTGACAGAGCGTGAGCAGGGAAAGGGCAGAGAGAGAAGGAGACACAAAATCTGAAGCAAGCTCCAGGCTCTGAGCTGTCAGCACAAAGCCCGACGCGGGGCTCAAACTCACAAGCTGCGAGATCATGACCTGAGCCAAAGCCGGCTGCTTAACCAACTGAGCCACCCAGGTGCCCCAAAACATTTAAATTTATATTCATTTGCCAATCTTCTGATAAAGGGGCAAGGCTTTGCTTTGTGAATAGTTGTTTTCTTTTGAATTCCTTAGTTATTCTTACACAAGTAATATCTGTAATATAATATTTACAAATTCCACTTTCAGGGGTTTTTTAAAGTTTAAAACAATCTGAGTTCATGATCACTCCTCTAGATTTTTACATTTTTCTCCCCATTCATTTTACTTGTGTCACTTACTCCTAATTTTCTGGCAGTTTTGTGTAGTAACTGCTATCATTAAATCTTTCCAAAGCATTCAAATTAGTTTTTATAGAAACTTGCTCTTCTAGTACGTCACTGGTTTACTTGACATTTAGTTAAAATTACATAATGTGGCAAATGGTCATTTGACATAAACTTGTTTTAGGACAGAACTTGTGGTAACACTCAGAAGCAAGAATGTTCACTGGGATATAGGTATCAGTCTACAAATTTTACTGAGGAAATGGAGAATGTCTATTAATTAATTCATTATTTTGGTGATATGGAGATCCACTAAAAGTGTTTCATATTATTCTAATTCGTATGCCTATCCATGGTTTTCAAGAGTCCATTTCCACTCATCTTTGCCAAAACTAGGTATAATTAATTCATAAGGCATTTTAAGGTTGGAAAGTGTTCCTCAGTGAGAACAACAAAACTCTAGGATTTAGGGAACATGTATTCTTGTAACACCTTTTAATGTTGTCTTGTTAACTCATTACAGTTACTCTGTAATGTTTATCTAATGTTTTTCCCATTTTAAAAATAAAGACATTGAAACAGAGAGATTAACTAACTTGGCCAAGATCACAAAGTAAGTGGTAGAGCTGAGATTCAACGATTCAAAAATATATTTAGGACGTTTTTATTTGACATACTAAGTTTTCTGCATGAATGAAATATTCAGTTTTTCAATGTCCTATTGACAAAAGAAGTTAAAACATTCTGGAAAAATATAAAAGTCATCTCTGTAGTATATGAAATGTATTTTCCTTTCATGATATGTACTTTCAGAATGGTTGATAAATTTAATAAGTATAGTTTGAGCCTACAAGGTACTTTCCTATTTTTAGAAATTATTGGATGTTATAGAATTTTAGAAGTTAAGTAGCCTTAGCAGTTATTTAGCTCACTGTCCCATTCCCTTATTTGTAAAATGTGTGAATGAACTGTGCTGATGCGCCAAGTCTGAAAAGGCCTTAACAACATAAATTAAAATGCAATTTCCCACCCTCTTTGCAGAAGAGGATAACATCGTCAAGGCATGAGCATGTTAAACCATTTAGTCTAGAATCATAAACGTTAAAGTCATTTCTATAGTGTGTCTACTTAGGCATGTTTGCAATAACACAAGACATATATTTCTCTTTACATCAGGTTTTACCTTTACCTTTTATTATGGGAAGTATCCGAATATAAATGAGGCAGACAGACACACACCCAACTTTTTGGGCCACAGTTTCTGAAAATGTTTTGTTTGATAACCTTCTTAATAGGTTACCTTAATTCTCACATACTCCATCTGGTTGCCCTATCCATTGCTGTAAATGGAGTATTAAAGTCCCCTGCGATAAGCACATTCTTATCAATAAGATTGTTTCTGTTTGTGATTAGTTGTTTTATATATTTGGGTGCTCCCAAATTCAGCACATACATGTTTATAATTGTTAGCTCTTCCTGATGGAGAGACCCTGTAATTATTATATAATGTCCTTCTTCATCTTTTGTTACTGCCTTTACTTTAAAGTCCAGATTGTCCGATATATGTATGGCTACTCTGGCTTTTTTTTGACTTCCAGTCACATGATAGATATTTCTCCGTCCCCTTACTTTCAGTCTGAAGGTGTCTTCAGGTCTAAGATGAGTCTCCTGTAGAGAGCAAATAGATGGATTTTGGTTTTTTATCCATTCTGCTACCCTGTGTCATTTCATTGGAGCATTCAGTCCATTTACATTCAGTGTTGTTATTGAAAAGTGTGGGTTTAGATTCATTGTGTTCTCTGTAGAGTTCATGTTTGTAGTGATGTCCCTGGTACCTTATATTCCTTGCTATATTTCCGTCATAGAATCCCTCTTAGGATTTCTTGTAGGGCTGGTTTGGTGGTGATGAATTTTCTCAATAAAGAAACAATGGACCTGAACGGCACATTGGAACAGATGGGATTAATAGATATATTTAGAACTCTGCATCCTAAAGCTAGAGAATTCATTCTCTTCTCGAGTGTACATGGCACATTCTCCAAGATAGATCACATACTGTGTCTTAAACAGCCCTCCATAAATATAAATGAATTGAGATCATACCAAGCACACTTTCAGATCACAATGCTATGAAACGTGAAATCCATCCCAGGAAAAAGTCTGGAAAACCTCCAAAAATGTGGAGGTTAAAAACCACCCTACTAAAGAATGATTGGGCCAATCAGGCAATTAGAGAAGAAATTTAAAAATATATGGAAACAAATGAAAACAAAAATACAACAATCCAAACTCTCTGGGATGCAGCAAAGGCATTCCTAAGAGGAAAGTATATTGCAATCCAGGCCTATTTCAACAAACTAGAAAAAGCGCAAATTGAAAATCTAACAGAGCACCTAAGGAAACTAGAAGGGGAGCAGCAAGAGCACCCCAAACCCAGCAGAAGAAGAGAAATAATAAAGATGGGGGAAGAAATAAACAATATAGAATCCAAAAAAAACAATTGAACAGATCAGTGAAACCAAGAGTTGGTTTTTTGAAAAAAATAAACAAAATTGATAAACTTCTAGCCAGGCTCCTCAGAAAGAAAGAGAGAACACCCAAATAGACAAAATCATGAATGAAAATGGATCTATTACAACTGATCCCTCAGAAATACAAGCAATCATCAGAAATTACTATGAAAAATTATATGCCAACAAACTGGACAATCTAGAAGAAATGGACAAATTCCAAACACACACGCACTACCAAAATTCAAACGGGAAGAGATAGAAAATATGAACAGTCCCATAACCAGTGAAGAAATCAAATCAGATATCAAAAATCTCCCAACGAATAAAAGCCCTAGGCCGGATGGCTTCCCTG
>CM053560.1:110824595-110850207 GCA_028646485.1 Cryptoprocta ferox
AGAATGAAATCTGGCCATTTGTAGCAAAGTGGATGGACCTTGAGGGCGTCATCCTAAGCGAAGTAAGTCAGGCAGAGAAGGACAGATACCGTATGTTTGCACTCATAGGTCTAACAGAAGAAACCTAACAGAGGACCATGGGGAGGGGAAGGAGGAAAAAGAGTTAGGGAGAGGGAGGGAGACAAAACACGAGAGACTCTTGAATACTGAAAACACACTGAGGCTGGAAGGGGGGGGAGGGAAGGGGGTGATGGTATGGTGGAGGACACTTGTGGGGAAGAGCACTGGGTGGTATACGGAAACCAACTTGACAATAAACTATAAATTAAAAAAAAAAAAAGAAAGAAAAGGCTCCAGGTGCCCCAAGATGAGCTCCCTCTGCAGCTCCAGTCCCAACTGGCCTTCAATACTTTCTCAGCTGGGGCAGTCTTTCAAAATCCTTTCCTTCCTGAATGTCACTGAAATCTCTGTAGGCTTTGCTTCTAACTTCAGCACAGATACTGTTTCAAAGTCTTTTAAGTATGCCTTCTCCACTTGTGCCCATGACAGGATATTTACTGCAAGATTTATTTTATTTTATTTTTGTTTTATTTATATTATATTTATTATATTATATTATATTTTAATTTAGTTTTAATTTTATTTTTTCCCCAGAAGTAACTAAGTTAAAAAGCCTTGTGATTGGGCACTAGGAAAGTCAAGTACCACAGATTTCAGAAATGATCCTGCTAGGGTTTGTTTTATTCAGTCCAAAGGAAATAAAAGGAGGGAAATGGCCAGTGATGGGCAATGTTTTTGCAGATGATTATCCGGAGCCAGCACTCTGGTTCAGGCCTTGTTCTCTAGCATCTAAAAGGTACATAAGGAAAACAGAGAAGACAAAAACAGTGTGATATCTGTTACTTATGAGACTGATACAAAATGTGGCAAGAAAGAAGGCAAAAATAAGGAGTCCTTCAGATTGTGGACTTCAAGATGATCATGTTAACTTGTTCTTTGGTCATGGATGAAAATTGCTTAATAACACAGAGCTTCTGTTCTCCATTATAATGTTGCAAACAATATCTTCTTACGTGGAGAACAGTGTGTAGGCTTTTTTTTTTTTTTTAGAATATTTGGTCTTTCTTCCTAATTTTCCTAAAGCAAACATGATCAAATGTTTACCGAAGAGTTAATGCTGCCCTACTGAATTCTAACATTAGAACTGCTCTGTGCTACTGCTTTTAGCTATGAGAACAAGGTAAGACCTTTACTAGAGATGAACTAAAATGTTTAAAAGTCTGCTTATTCAAGGCAAACAAAACCCAGAGGAGTCATTAAGTCTGTAGAACACCAGACCATTACAGAATCTTTATGTAAAGGCATATAAGGCTTTATGAAAAGGCAAATAAAATCCCCTTTTCTTTACAAGGAATACTCAAATTCATTTGAAGAGAAGTTTGATGATCAATTTATATTTACACAAAGACTTTGGTCTGAAGTCTGAAATCAGTTTTAGTTTTAAGTCAGCATGCAAGTCCATATCCTCCCAATATGATAAGTAAAGTTATCATATGGAAAAGGAAACTTAAAGATCCTAAAAAGAATCTGTCCTTCTGAAGAAATTCACATGTGAACATAAAATGATAAATGATGCTAGACCTCTTTAGCAGGGAGGGGGAGAGGTAGGTCTCTGAGAAAGATATGCAGAAATGATGTACTGTATGGGGGGAATCAGATAGAAAGTCCATTTGCTAACTTTATGATAGAAAATACTGGAAAATAATTCTTGCTGTAGCATCTGTAGCCAGAAGAATTATTGTCCTCTAGACTGAGCTCCTTGTGGGCACAAACCATGTCTTATTCACTATTTAGGAACTGTTCGCATGGCCTCTGGAATAATTCTACCATGGTTTGAATCCCAATCTTTTCACACTTATTAACTAAATAAGTTAATAATGTCCCGCAAGGTACTTATCCTCTTGATGCCTCGGCATTCTTCTTCATAAGTTAGGCCACATAATTCCACTCCAGATGGTTGCTGAGAGGATTAAATAAGTTGATTCTCATAAATGTTAGTGATCATCATCATCTTTATACTGCCCTCCCTTCTCTTGCTAAGTACCTACCATGCTGTCATCAAATAAATACTAGTTCCTACCCTGAGGATCTTAAGGCGACATATTCTGGGATCTTTGTGACATCTCAAAATTGCACTGAAGTATGATTTCTCTCAAAAATATCTCTGTTTCAGAGTCTACCTTGTTGCCCTGTCAGTTGCAGCTTCAACGTTATTTCCTCAAACAGGTCTTCTCTGACCTCTAGGTTGTAGTCAGTCTTCCTACTACATTCACAAACAACTCTGTATTTCCTCAATCATTTCCTCAAACACTCATTGCTCTTCATTGTAATTACTTGTTTAATTGTCTAGAAGGGCAGGGCCTATATCTGTCTTAATTACTTCTATTTCCTATGTGCTTGGCACATTAAAAAGAATCACCAACACTTGTTGAGCACATGTGCACATGCACCAGACACTCCAAGCACCTTGCAAGCAGTGTCTCATAGAATATGCACAACAGCAGCATGAGGTTGATACAGTTACCATTTCCATTTAGCTTCTCTAAAGCTCAAGAAGAGGCATAACTTGTTTAAGATTATTTAACCAGTAAGAGCTGATCTAGGAATCAAATCCAGATATGTCAGACTTTAGAATCTGAGCTTCACACTACATTCCCTCCGCACAGCATGCACTGAAAAATAAAATTGCTTCACTGAACTAAAATGTCTGCAAGGTGAGTGTAATGAATGATACAGAGTTAGTGTTGAGAAGTTTCCCCAGACAGGATGACAGCACTACAGACACAATTAACTGTAAACTTCTAGATTTGAGTTGGTCCTATATTGTTCTTGAGAGAGACTACTGAAGCTTTGAAAAAGGGCCATTATTCAAGTAGTTTAGAATAAATGGTAAGAGACAGAAAGGAATTAGAAAATATAAGAATTTTAGATTTATAAGGAATTTGAAAATGATCTAATTTCCTTATGAAAGTTAGATATATTAGATGAGTCCAATATGTGCCACAGAATATAGTAAGGGAGCCATTTTGGGTAGTTTGGCAAGTGTTACGTACTCTGTAATCTTACTAGATTTTTATAGTATATTTTACAACTCATTGGCTTGGGTTCATATATGAACAAGCCTGACATATCAATTCAGCAAACAAACAATCAGTACCTAGAATACATAAGGAACCGTAGTTGGTACTTTAGATGACCAAATCTAAAAATAAATAATATCTGTACTTTGGATTCTGTATTAAAGAAGTAAACAATATAAATTATAAGCTTTTTTTGAGATAAAAATCTATTTTCTAGTCTCCTCTGGTCCTTGACATAAGTATAATAAACTTAGGATACGTTAATGAAATGATTAGTCACTGCTAGAACTGCAAAACTTCAAGATGATATCAATTTTTCCTCTGAATAGACTGTGATGTATTCCCAGAACTAACTCTTTCCTGGTGTCACCAAATCTGCCAAGTTGGCCATTTCTGTAAAGTAAGCTATTTGGCCCAGACAAGCATCTGTTGTAAATACTGAGGTATTTGCTTGACTTTAGGCAAGAGATAGATGGAAGACAAACCAAAAAACAAAAACAAAAACAAAAAAACAACAACAACCCAACAAAACAAAAAAAACCACTGAATTTATTTGAACAAACATTTATTGTCTGCCAGCTATATACCTGGTGCTTGCTAAGTGGTAGAAATATAGAAAGCAGAGAGGATCAATATCTGCCCTCAAAGACCTCACATTCTACTGAGAAAGAGAGATTTGAAAACAAATTAGTGCATGTAGTGTGATAAGTCCTATGTATGACATAGGTACAGAGTACACTTTGAGCTTATACAGTCGGTACCTAACCTGGTTGGATAGATCAGGGGAATGACAGGAAATACTTTGTGGAGGAGGGGACACCAGAGTTGAGTCTCAAAAGACACGAAGCCATCCAGGTAAAAGTATTTGTTTATCTGGTAAGGGTGGATATGTGTGTGTTGGGGTGGGGGTGGTGTGAGGGTTGTGGGAAGCAAAAGGGTTGGGTGGGAGGGAGTTAGGTTTGTGGGAATGAGATGCATGGGGAAGAGAGTGCAGGGCCCATTCAAGGGACTATAACCCATTTACAATGGTTAGAGTGTAACATGTGTGTGTGTGTGGGAAATGTTGATACATGATGCCAAAGGGGTAAGAAGAGAACATATTTTGCAGGGGATCTTGTATGCAAAAATATAGAGTCTGGATCTTATTCTAAAGCAACAGAGAAACATGAAAAGGTTTAAAGAAGAGGATGACACACCTAAAATATCACTTTTGGAAGCTATAAGGAGGATACAGTGAAAAGGGTTAAGACAAAAAACAAAGAACTCAAATAGGAGATTATATTCCAATTTAGAAATGAGTAGGGACCCAACACCATCAGTGACAGTTCAAATAGAGAGATAGGCTGGCTGGTTAGAAGCTATATATTTACAATTAAAAGCAACAGGTTTGGCTACTGATTGGATGTGAAGAGAAAGAAGAGCCAATTTACCAATCCTCTTTTACATAAAGTATACTATCTGGTCTACAGAATCATAATCTCCTCCACAAAAAGCTTAGAATCGAACTGGGTAAACTAGGCATAAAAAATCCTAATGATTTTTCAGGATAGTGTCTAGTGCTAAATGAGTATGTGGCAGTCACAGGATCCAGGGCTCATGCAAAGAAGGACAGGAAAAGCTCTTGTGACTCCTTTCTCATAATGCCAATTGAAAAACACTTTTAAAAACTGGTTTAACTTTTTAATATATAACAGTAGCTCACATTGGGTATTTGTATACAGGACTGAAAATTTTACTGAGTTGTATTAACTAGCCATTACTGTTTAATAATATTAATTCCATGCAAAAGATAAAGAAGCAAAATATGGAGGAGGGGGAAGAAATGGAACATATGGTGCTTTTTCTAGTAAAGGCAATTTTCTTCCAACAGATGTCATATAGTGGGTTGCCGTATACTCTGAACAAAAAAGCCTGCTTTTCCTTCCTCTTAATTTGAATAAGTATTCCATGTTCTCTAAAGGTTTTGTAGATACTGGCTTGACATTTCTTCTCTGAACACAGCATCAGGATCTGCATCACAGGCCACTAAAACCTGTACTGAAGCTCAGAGAGTGGAGCTGTTTGAACAGAGAACAGTTCAAAGAGGAAACTAGAGTAAGAATGATTTTCTGTGTGTTCTCGTGCTTATGTTTTCCAAGCCCTAGCCTGCACCCACAAGCTCAGAGGCAGTGCATATTTAAGCTCTGAAAGCTATTAGCTACCTACCCACAGACATGATTTTGTCTTCTCAGAATGTGCATCTATTAAGTAAACTTATTTCTGACAAGTCACCTTTTCTTTCATCTGCCAGGAAATATAGTTCTCATATTTCAGATGGCCTGTGCATGGCACTGCCTAGCAGTCAGAAGACTGCAGCAAATATGCATTTATGTTACTTTAAAAAAATGTTTACTTTTCACAAGAGAGGACAAATAGGGGAGGGGCAGAGAGAGATGGCGACAGAGGCTCCGAAGCGGGCTGTCTGCTAATAGCAGAGAGCCTGATATGGGCTTGAACCCATGAACTGTGAGATCATGACCTGAGCTGAAGTCTGACGCTCAACTGACTGAGCCCCACCCCATTTTTTTTTTTAAAGAACAATACAACTTGATAGGAATAACTATGGCTACTTCAAAGTAAATTGGCAGGTCAAAACTGTTAAAAATTTTTATACAATCTTAATACTTTATATACATGGTCTGAATATATTTACATGTAGATGTAAGTCTAAATCTAATAAATTTACTTACATTTTAAATGTTGCACTTTAAAAATTAATTTTTATAATCCTAATATCAAACATAGTACATGAGACCAATTAGATACGATTTTTGTACTGATAAATCACCTCCCAGCCTACAAAAGGAATAAATTAGAAGACTGCAAGTCTCTAAATATATGAAATACCAAAAAGAACAAGCTACACAGAACTGTATCCTATACAAAGTACTCTGCTCAGTAACCTTTATAACAGAAATTAAAGTACCATATATACATACAGTGCATAACTATTCATCAATATTATTTTCCAAGGTAGAGGCAGAGCTCTAGCACTGCCAGTGGTCAGTGTGGACTTAGGTTTCAGGCAGTCCCATTCCCATATTTACTCCACTCCAAGTGGTGCAGAGGTATCAGTCTCTGGGCACCATTACCTCTTCTTTTTGCTCTTCTAGTCTGTCCAATAATTTTTGCAATGAAATCCTTGTTTTAAATTCCCCTATTTTTAAAATACCGAGAGTTACTATTTTCCTGACTGGATACTATCTGAGACATTAATTAACCAGCACTTTAGTAGTGTCTTATTGGGACCATTACTTAACATTTTCATTCATTTATTCAACAAGCATTTATCGAGTGACCATTATGCTCTTATGTTTGGTGTTGAGGACAGATAAAACAGACATGTCCATATCTTTATGGAGTTTATAGTGCAGCATTCCAGTCTGGTATAATTAGTTTCTATCCACGAATATGTAAGGATTCTAAGCTCAGTGAAAGCAAGATCATGAAGTACCATGGTGAATACTTTAATCAGAAAGGAACTCTAAAATTGAATTTAAGTTATTTATTGCTTTAAGTTAACCAAACTATAAAAAGTAATTTTTATTAGTTAATAAATCACAATGATAAGAGGAGCCCACCCTTCATAGTTGTCCCTGATGGATGTTACAATTAGGCATTACAAAAACACATAAAGTGTATGTAAAGGATACACAAAGGATATACAAAGAAGACACAGGAAAGCTGCATAGACTCATCAGATTTACCTAAATCCTCCTCTGAGTTAGATAAGAAATTTATTGAATTTGTTTCTATGGCACTTGATACAAAGATAGCAGACAAGTCCAGAAAGTCCTCTATCAAATGGACTCAGCAGTCTAATGTGTCCCTAGACACTAGGCTACCAATTTGTTTATCACTGATCTTGACTATAAGGCTGTTAATGTATTATTCATAAGCACATTATGCATTTTACTGCTTGTCTACAGAGATTTTAATTCAGAAAATGCTCTGTGCCAACAAGAATTTAGTATAAATGACACAGATAAAAAAATCATTTCATGTGTTTCTGACAAGTGATTTACATAAAATTTCTATTAATCAAAATAGACTTAATGTGTAGTGTAGCTTGTCATTCACATGGGCTCTTCTATTCTGAAAAATCCACAATGCTTTGTGACTAATTTTAATCTTCTAATAATTATGTAAATCTATGAAAAAAACACATTTAGGTCAAGAAGTATTCACTGAATATATATAACCCAAACTATCTATGAGAGAGAGAGAGAGAGAGAGAGAGAGAGAGAGAGAGAAAGAGAGAGACCCTGTATGACTTCTTCTAATAAATTTAGTGGAGATACCTCTTTAATCACTGTACAATCACTGATAGCTGATGATAAGTCAGTTAAAAGATTGTTGATTTTAATTCTGTCAAAGCAATGGTCGGTCTTCAAAGTAATATAATAATTTTTAAGTTTCATTCTTGGAAGGAAAAAGAATAAAATGATACCAGGCAAATTACTAAATTTGAAGCTCATTTAAACATATAACTTGTAGTAAGATGTGAAAACCTGGACTGTACAGAGAAACAGATGTCTGAAACACACATATACACGGAGTGAACTTTTGATTTTTATACTAAGAAATGGTAGGAAATAAGTATTTCAATCATAAGCGTAAATGTTAACAAAATGCTGGGGGGATGGGAGGATTAGGGAGTGATGACTAAGGGGTGTGGAATTTCTTTATGGGGTAATGAAAATGGTCTAAAATTGATTATGGTAATGGTCACACAACTCTGAATATACTAAAAAACAGTGAATTGTATACTTTAAGTGGGCGAATTTCATGTTATGTGAATTGTATCTTAATAGAGTGGTTAACAATGTTAATAAAACACAACTTATTGAAATACTGGTTTCCTAAACAGTTACAGCAATTTCAAAATAGACTGAATAGTTTAACTATCATTAGTTATTATTTATTAACTCTAATAAAAGTGGCACACTGCTTTAAGTAAACATGATACATAAAATTCAAATTAGGACAATACTATTTTATAAAACTATTTTCTACCTTACTGAAGATTCAGACTCAGTTTACAAGACTGGTTATAGAGTCTTAAGTATTAGATCAGAAATATATATGTATGCAAAATGAGGAAAACTTGGAATCATACAAAAGTCTCTGATTTTAAGCTCTGGTGTAGACTGATGTTTCTCTCTCATACAAACATTTTCTTTTAATGTCTTTATTTTATTTTGAGAGAGACAGAGAGTGAGTAGGGGAGGGGCAGAGAGAGAGTGAGACACAGAATCTGAAGCAGGCTCCAGGCTCTGAGCTGTCAGCACAGAGCCTGACACAGGACCTGAATCCATAGACTGAGATCATGACCTGAGCCAGAGTAGGACACTTAACCGAATGAGCCACCCAGGCGCCCCTCATACAAACATTTTTAGCACATTTCCAAGATTGAGACCATAGAAGTACTCAGTTACTGGTTTCCAGGATAGGCACTGATTGCCCTTTATGGGAATCTCATTGAACCAACTCATAATCAACAGAGAGACTCAGAAATGATGTGCTTCAGAAAATGTGATAATATAAACAAGCTTAAGGATCCAAATTCCAAAGGCAATTAAACTACATTCAGGGACTCATTCAATAAACATTTTTTGGGGGGTATCCATCCAATTCCAGTACTAAGGTGGGTCTGTGTTAAGAAGACGGACAACTCAGCATAATTCTATGGTAGATGCTCTAACAGAAGTATGATCAGAAGGCTCAGAGAGCACAGAACGGGAGAAATTGTTATTGGTTTTTTTTTTTAAAGAAAATACGTGCTTTATATATGAAAAATAACAACATCATGTTACCAGGTATGCTGGAGAAGATGATATATTTTCCACTTCAGTGTCTTAGTCAGTTAAAAAAAAAAAGGTACATAAATCAACTATCAAAATTCCCTACTGTTGTGTGTGATCAGGGTGAATTCACTTAACCTCTCCCACCTCAGTTACTTCACATATGCCATTAATTCCTAACTCTCTTAGGACTGAAATGACAGTCAGGACTTAAATAAGAGTCTTCTATGTTAAATCATGGTTTGAAGTTCTTTCAAAACATCAACACAAACTGGTGGTACACAAATCTTTCTTTTTTTCTGTATCACGTTTTTATTTAAATTCTAGTTAGATAACATAGTGCAACATTAGTTTCATGTGTGCAATATAGTGATTCAGTACAATATTTTTATATAATACCCAGTGCTCATCACAACAATGCACTCCTGAATACCCATGTAGCCCATTCCCCGCCCACCTTCCTCCAGCAACCCTGTTTGTTTTCTATTGTTAAGAGTCTGTAATAGTTTGCCTCCATCTCTCTCTTTTTCCTTCCCCTATGTTCATCTGTTTTGTTTCCTAACTTACTGGTCCAATTATTCAAATAGACTTTACCAGAAAACCTGTAAAATTTTCATAGCTTTGAAAGACAACATGCAAAAACATACTATAAGATGATTTGTTGTTTATAATAAAAACAAACAAATCTCAGATATACAAAATGGCCACTCATGCAACCTTTGTGTACTGTGTGTACTGACTGTGCTGGTGCACCCTGTGAAGGATAGAGAGCCATGGCATGAGATCTCAAGACTAGAGTTTGCAAGTGGAGATAAAAGTCAGAACAAGTAGCTTTTATATAAGCTAAGGCAAAACTTGGTACTTGTCCTAAGAGAGATACAAAGTATTTAGAGTTCAAAGAAGAAAGAGATCATTTCTCCTGGGAAGATAACTTTCATTTTGATTATTAGGCTTTTATTTTTATAATGACAGTGATGGATTATTTTATGTTTATTTATTTATTTTGAGAGAGAGAAAACACAAGCAGGGAGGGACAGAGAGAGAGAATCCCAAGCAGGCTCTGCTCCACCAGCACAGAGCCTGACACAGGGCTTGAACTTACTAATCCTGAGACCATGACCTGAGCGGAAATGAAGAGCTGAACGCTTAACTGACTTGAGCCACCTAGGCACCCTTCAATTACTAGACTTATGGGTGGTTCCATTAGAAGGAAGACCAACACATACATAAGTGAATGCTTTAAAAATATATTCACTTATTCACTTATTATTTACATTTTACTGCGTATTTTTGCCTCTGCATTATTTAAAAAATTTTTTAATGTTTATTTATTTTTAAGAGACAGAGACAGAGCACAAGTGAGGGAGGGGCAGAGAGGGAGACACAGAATCTGAAGCAGGCTCTGGGCGCTAGAACCCACGAACTGTGAGATCATGACCTGAGCTGAAGTCTGATGCTTAACTGACTAAGCCACCCAGGTGCCCCCCTCTGCATTGTTTTTGATACTCAGAAATAGTAAATGAGGACAGTCTCATATTCCACTTAGAAATGTTCAGTCTGTAATTTTGGAGATATTTACCGTTAACAGTTTCTAATTTTTTTTTTTAACATTTATTTATTTTTTTTGAGAGAGATAGAGTGTGAACGGGGGAGGGGCAGAGAGAGAGAGGGACACAGAATCAGAAGCAGGCTCCAGGTGCTGAGCTGTCAGCACAGCTGACACAAGTAGTGAGATCATGACCTGAGCCGAAGTTGGACGCTTAACCAACTGAGCCACTCAGGCGCCCCGTTTCTAATTTTTTTTTATCATTCATATAGAGACTTGCCAATACTAGATAATTTATTTATGAAATGAAATAAGAATTGGAGCCTAATTTTGAAAGATCACAGGAATAAATATAAATGCCTCTGCTAGATATAGGTTTATATGAAAGGAAGATCTAAGAGAGCTGGACCATCTAAACAAGCCAAAATAGGCCCCTTAAATCATGAAAAATTACACACTATTATTATTTTGTTTAATTTTGAAAAATTAAATTTGAAATTAATTTGAAAAATTAAACACTAATATTTTTCATATTAGTATTGACTAAGCCTGTATATGACTATAAGGTAGTTTTATTTTTTGGTAGCGTTGAATTTTCTACATGTACTTAAAATATATAGTCATACCTTATCAAGGTGCCTATTTTAATTAATCACTATTAGAATTTTACCCTGTTGATGGATTTTCAAGGCTAGATCAAATAATTTTATCTTTGTCTTATAATATCATTGGCCTTATCTATGATTTATCTGATTTTGAATACTTAGTCTAGAATACAAACTTATAACATTATTCCTATGTAATAATTTTGATTCATAGGAATAGTAATTTACTTAAAATCTTCACCTCAACTCTTAATTTACCATTTCTAGTAAAAGGATACCTTCACTTCCAATTATGTACCCTTCTCCTATCTTTTTATCAGGAACTAAAGGGTTAGGTTTTTTTCCATTTTTTTATAATTAAAAAAAAGGTGTTTTTAAACATTGTCAATGGTTAATGTAACAATGGATGCATTTTTACACTTTCTAGGCTCATCGATTTTACATGTCCCATTCTTTCAGTATGAACTCATTTTCCTCTGGCCGAAGCAGAGCTTCAATTGATTTACTGAGGGCCCACAGTAGTTTTATTTGAAGGTCCAAAAATGTCTTCATTTTGCCTTCATTCTTCAATCATGCTTCACTGGCATGAAATTCTTCATTGAGATTACACATTGTGAAGATACTACTCTATTGTCTTTTGGCACCTCATTGCTGACAAGAAATTTGCTATCAGTCTAACTACTTTTTAGGTAATTTGTCTCTACTCTGGTAGTTTAAATATTTTCTTCCCCCTTTTTTTTTTTTTAAAGTAAGCTTCAAGTCCAACATGAGGCTTGAACTCACAACCCTGAGATCAAGACCTGAGCTGACATCAGGAGTGAGACGCTCAACTCACTGGACTACCCAGGTGCCCCCTCTCTTCTTTCTTGATCTACATGATCAGCATGTGTGAATTCTCACTTTTCTTCGATTCTTGAAAATTCTCATATGTTAAGTGTAAAATACTAAGTACACTTTTCTCTCCTTTCTCTCCTGGAACTCCAAATGCTATAGAACACTTCAGTCTGCATTCTATATGACTCTTAATCATTCTTTCACCCTTTTTATCTGTTTTTCTGCTGTGTTTTGGGTATAGTCCTTAGAGCTTTCTCTCTCAAGCTATTAATTCTGTCTACTTCCAGTCTAGATTTTATCCTGTTGAGTTTATTATTTTTAATTTCAAATACTGTATTCTTACTTCCTAGCTTTTTTTAGTCCTTTTTCATATACCTATTATTTCCTTTCTGTCTATGTTTTTGTATTTTCCTGTTGATTTTAAGTGGATACTTTTATCATCTCCTTGAGCATACTAAATGTATTTCTTTTAAAATCTTTTTCAGGTAGTTGTGTAAAATTAATATCTTTTATAAATTCTTACTCCCTTTTAAAAGGTTGTTTCACGGCTGTCTTTCCTAAAATTTGATTATTCATGTCTGCAATTTTGGCTTGCAAGCACATTTTGCGAGACAGGTTTTATTCGGTTCATCCCTTTATGCTCTCTTGTCGGGCAGCTTCATAGTTGCACCTAGTGCTACAGGTCTCATAAATGGCAATTCGGAGGTTAGAGCTCTGGCAGTAATACTGAAGATACTACAGATTCAGTCACTGAGCAGGCAGGTGGCTTGGTTTAATTCTTGGGTGTGAGGCAATGTGTTCTCTTCCTTCCTGGGCCTGAAGCTTCCTATAAGCTGATGCACTAGGCAGTGGTCAATAGCAGTTTTTATTCAACCTCCTATCATGAGTAGAAAAGTCTCTACCCCAAGTCTGACCTTAGATTGTAAACATGGCTTTCTATGGGGCACCTACCTCCTTGTAGTCTGAAGGAACCCAATCCTGTCACCACAGTGCCTCTGGACCAGGAGTGCCACAGTACTCTGGTGTCCGCCCTTTTGTACTTTGTGTTTCTATTCCTTCCATTTCTGGCCCACAGAAATCCCAATTTTGCTTTTGACCTGGCTATGTCTGCTTAGTTTTCTTTTTAAATGTTTTTCTTAGTGTTATATATTTGAAACAGAAGAGATGTGTTATGTATTTGAAGCAGAGGAGATATGCCAACATGCCTTTCCCTAACTATCTGAAAACCCTCATTTCTCCTCTTCATTCTTCTGATTTTCTCCATCACTCTCACTAACATTTATCTTTGTCCTTGAGGGCTTGTCTTCTTTCACCTAAAGCAGTAAGCTTTTCCTTGAGGAAAATACTTTCCTCAATATTTACTGAATAGTAAATATTTTAAGTTTTGCAGGCCAAGAGGCAAAAATCATGGCTATTAGATAAAATGTAATTACTAGTAAACATAAAGGCCATTCTTAGTTTGTGGGCCATTACAAAACTGGCAGTGGGCCAGCTCTGGTCCAGCTTTGCCAATCTGTGGAGTAAATAATACCATTCCTCACCCCTCTGCTCTATCCTTTCCTTACTCTTTAGATTATCACTCATTTCTACTGTTTTCTTCACTATATCTAAGCTGAAGATCCCAAATATCTATCTCTTCTCACCCCATGTTTTTTTGTTTTCTGTTTTTGCTGATCATTTTAGTTCCCTTTATTCTGGTATTCTCAATACATTCTTCTTCTTTTTTTTTTTTTTTTTAGTTTTAACTGCAGTATAGTTAACATACAATGTGTATTAGTTTCAAGTACACAATATAGTGATTCAACAGTTCTATATACATTACTCAGTGCATATCATGATAAATGTACTTTTAATTCCCTTCACCTATTTTACCCAACCCTCCACCCACCTCTGGTAACCATCAGTTTGTTCTCTGTAGTTAAGAGTCTGTTACTTGGTTTGACTCTCTCTGTATCTTTTTTCCCTTTGTTCTTTGTTTTGTTTCTTAAATTCCACATGAGTGAAATCATATGGTATTTTTCTTTGACTAACCTATTTCACTTAGCATTATACTCTTCTAGATGTTTCTAGATGTTGTTGCAAATGGCAAGATTTTGGTTTTTTTTATGCACAGTAATATTCCATTATGTATATATATGTGTATGTATAGATACATATACACACATTACATTTTCTTTATCTATTCATCTATCACAGAACACTTGGAGTAATTGTGAATAATGCTGCAATTAACATAGGAGTGCATATATCTTTTTGATTTAGTATTTTTGTATTCTTTAGGTAAATACCCAGAAGTGCAATTACTGGAAACAGTGTAGCTCTAATTTATTTTTTTTTGTGGAATCTCCACCCTGTTTTCCACAGTGGCTGCACCAGTTTGCATTCCCCCCAGCAGTACACGAGGGTTCCTTTTTCTCCATACCCTTGCCAACGCTTGTTGTTTCCTTTGTTTTTGATTTTAGCCATCAAGACTTGAAGTGATCTTATTGTGGTTTTGACTTTCTTGTCCCTAGAGATTAGTGATGTTGAGGATCTTTTCATCTGTCTGTTTAAGGCTCATGTTTTTATAGCGAACTTTCTACCAGATATCTTGGCACCATTTGGACATCATACAAGCACATCATATCCAAAATGGAATTTGTTACTTTTCTCTCGTATAGACCTGACCTTGAAAGCTACCATCATCTGTTCTGTTTTTAGCTTTCTCTTTTCCCTTACTTCTCATAGACAATATTGATTCACTTAAATACTTTCCAAATGCATTCATTTCTCATTCCTACCACTGTCAGCTTATTTCAGTCTGCCACTATCTCACTTAATTATCCAAATAAATGAGCAAAGGGACAAAATAAGAGAGAGGCAAACCATGAAACAGACTCTTAACTATAGAGAACAAAGTGATGGGTACCAGAGGGGAGGTGGGTGAGGGGATGGGTTAAGTAGGTGATGGGGATTAAGGAGGGCACTTGTGATGAGCACCAGGTGGTATATGGAAGTGTTGGGTCACTATATTGTACACCTGAAACTAATATTACATTGTATGTTAACTGAAATTTAAGTAAAAACATAAAAAACAGCCTCCTAAAATGCTTTCCTGTGACAAGCATGGCTTCCTCTACTCCCCACACTGCAGCTTGCAGAATCTTTTCAAAAGAAAGAGCAAACCTAATCACTTTACTCCTTGTTTGAAATCCTTCAGTGGCTCCTTATTGCCCTTTCATTATCTGGTCCCTGATTATTCTGCAGTCTCACTGTTTGCCACTCCCCATCGATGCAATGTTCCTGTTATGATAAATGAGTAGAGTACCACACACTCTTCTGTGCCTCTCTGGGTCTTTGCAAGTGCTGTTCTCCCTGCCTGAATACTGTTAACAACTTCCTACTCATCTGTGAAAGAAATCCTGTTTTCCCTGTAACTTAAAAGTCTTCTTTGATATTCATTACTGGATTATGTATTCTCACAGCACCTTGTATTTTGGTTTTTATCAACCCACTGATTCAATGAGTATTTATTAAGCACAGACAAAACCCCCTACTTTCATAAAAGTCATATTCCAGTTAGGGTAGAAAGTCATTAATAATATAAATAAATATGTTACACGGTGATTAAAGACTACAAAGAAAAATAGAGAGGAGGGGCTGGGGGCTGTGGAGGGAGAAGGGGCTGCGTGTTTAAATAAGGTGGTAAGAGAAGACCTCTTGATATGACAACATGTGAGTATAGGACTAAGCCATGCAGCTTTTCAGCAGAGGAAAGAGTCAGTTTAAGAGCCTAAGGCAAAAGAGTGCTGAGGTATGTGAGGTGCAGCAAGGCCCATGAGGCGGAAGCAGAGTGAATGAGGGGAAAAGCAGTCTGAGATAAAAGTCAGAGATGTAAGGTGGGGTAAATTTATTGCTTTCTAGTCCACCCTGAGTACTTTAGCTCTTGTTCCAAATATTCTGAGATGCCACAGAAATGATGCGACTTGACTTACGGATTGCTTTGGATGCTGTGTAGAGAGCAGACTGAAAGTAGTGAGGATGAAACCAACGAGACCTGTTATTATACAGCTTATTCTATTGTATTCTAATTGCCTCTTTACTTTTTTGTAGTAAAAAGCACCTTGTCAGCAGGATCTGATACACAGTTTTAGGTATTTACATTTGTTGGAAAAATGATCGACTTCCTAAGGATCTGTTAACATAGTTTTCAGGAACACAAGAACATGCTCTCATAAGAAAAAATTACATAATAAACACTGTATGCCTTACAGTGGAAAGATGAAATATCCTTTCACAGTAAAAGGCAGGATATTACACAATAAAGTCTGCATCCACCAGCCATATTATCTACATGCTATTAACTTAGCTTTATGTTTTAATAATCGTGTGACTCGGTTTTCTTTTCTTTTTTTGAAATTTTTACTGTTTATTTATTGTTGGAGAGAGACAGAGTGTAAGTGGGGGCGGGGCAGAGAGAGAGGGGGACACAGAATGCGAAGCAGTCTCCAGGCTCTGAGCTGTCAGCACAGAGCCTGATGCGGGGCTTGAACTTACAAGCTGTGAGATCATGACCTGAGCCAAAGTCAGATGCTTAACCGACTGAGCCACCCAGGCGCCCCAACACATTGATTTTCAATGACCAGATGAATCCTACTCTCAGGCATTGGCATTACTTTTTGCTCATTGTACTCTTTTGAAAGAGAAATGGGCATTATCACCTTGTAACTCATATTCTGAATATTTTAAACCCATTTAGATAATCTAAATACGGTCTGAGAAAAATTTAAAGGCATCATGTACTAGGTTCCACTGTCCAGAAAGATCTGTTCTAAAGACAGCATGGCAAATTTGTCAACCCCTTCATAGTCACAGTTACTAATGAGGATCGTGTTCCTATTATGTTTTTTTTTTTTTTTCCCCAAACAACGGAAGGTGGTGAGAGTGTATACCTGCACATGGTTTTGAGTTTGCAGTAGGGTAACTAGAGAGCATCTGTTTCCTGTGAATAGGCTATGTATCTGGAAATCATCACCATCATGTTAATCATGTACTGTGGTTCACAGAACATTACAATGCTGAGAAGGAAGAAAAGAAAAGGAAGGAAGGAAGAGAGAGACAGAGGGAGATGTGTAACAATGGAAGAAAACATATTTCTTGTAATTGAAGAATTTTTAAATTCTATGTGTATACATATTTCACCCAAGCCACAAAGAATATATAGCTGACCCTTGAACATGGTTTGAACTACATGTATCTGATTGTATGTGGATTTTTTATAAGTATAGTACAGTATTGTAAATGTATTTTTTTCTTTCTTATGATTTTGATAATGTCTTTTCTCTAGCTTACTTTATTGTAAGAATACAATACATATTACATACACAAAATATGTGTTAATCAACTGTTTATTTTATCAGTAAGGCTTCCAGTCAATAGTGAGCTTTTAGTAGTTAAGTTTTTGGGGACTCAAACGTTATACAGAGGTTTTCAACTGCACAGGAGGCCAGCACTCCTAAATGCCACACTGTTCAAGGATCAACTGTAATTAAAAATCAATTTTGGACCAAAGAGATAAAAGCAATTACTTAACTGAATATAACAAAAATTGAGGGTTGAAGTTTGTAAATCTCAGAATAAAATTAAGTTGATTACAAATACGTTAGCCATCAAGAACACTGGTATTTCTTATGAATGTTTTAGGAAAAGTTGAGGACATATAGATCCTGAATTAAAACCTGCTACAATAATCTACTTAAGTTGGTAGAGGAAATCAGAAGATCAAACCTCTTGGGATAAGATGCCTGTTTTCCTTCACTGGGCTGGAAAAACACTCTCGATAAAAAGGTATCTTTCTATATGGAAAATAGGACTCTTATAGTTGTAGCTTATGAGAATGTGTGAAGACAGTCCCAAAGCTCTTTGTTGAGGGAGCTAAAGACAGTCACATTCAGATGCACACTCAAGCAAGAAGTGGCAAGATAAATGTTGACTTCCTTTAGTCAGTACATCATAGTGATTAATAGCATGGACTCTGACAGGAAGCTATCTGTTTTCAACTCTGCGTTCTCCACTTATTTGCTATAGAAACTTGGACTACAGCCTCAGTTTCTTCTTTGTAAAACTGGGATAACAAAAGCAACAAATAGCTGCTGTGAGGATTAACTGTGTTAATATAGGTTAAAAACTCAGAATGATATCTGGCACAAAATAAGTGTTAATTATGATTATTAGTCTGCACCTACTTAATCACATTGCTTAGGGATGTCTTGTACTTCTCAGTATTTTCTGGCTCTGTGCAAAGGTAGCCTTCAGGATCCCACGGAGGTGGTCTCTCTACCAATCTTTGGTAAAGTCAATGAATTAGATGCCTAGATTGTGTTCACGTTCTTTTGCTCAACAAATTTCCTTTTCTCTTTGGTATCAGGGCATGGTAGAGAAACACATATCATCAAAATCATCCCCTAATAACCATATGCATCATCTCTGTGATGCAGCAGATAGAACATAATTCTCTCCCACTTGCCACTCCCCAACTGGTATCCTTCACTTCCTTGTCTTATTCCAACTCCCATGGGCTCATTGGCTCTGGTCTAACTTAAAAAAAATTTTTTTTAATGTTTATTTTTGAGAGAGAGAGACAGAGCACGAGCAGGGGAGGGACAGAGAGAGAGGGAGACACAGAATCTGAAGCAGGTTCTAGGCTCTGAGCTGTCAGCACAGAACCCAACACGGGGCTTGAACTCATGAACTGTGAGACCATGACCTGAGCCAAAGTTGGACGCTCAACTGACGGAGCCACTCAGGCGCCCCTTTGGTCTAACTTTTTAAGAAGATCTGCTCATATGAGGAATGGAGTGCAAACGACTCTCTGGAAACCATGACGGAGCCTGCAAATATAAGCATTATTATTATTATTAATATTCTAGAGTTGGAGAAATAGTGCATATATTCTGAGATTCCATCAATTTCTGATGTTGCTTGCTGAAAGCTTTCTAATTCATATTTTACTCTGCTATAATTGTGCTTTGAGGCAATCACTGGGGGTGAAAAATTTAAATTCTCTTTAAATGATGCAACCATTGTCTTGAAATCTTACAATGTTTGTCCTCTTTAGTCAAATAATAACCTAAAACTCCCCCTCTGCCATGACTACACAACTCTTCCAGCAGGGAAACTTCTGCACTATGGTTCTTGAGATACACATTAATTAAGTTCAAATCAATCTCCCAAATAGTTCTACTCAGAAGAGTTTTGCCACTTTCACTTATCTGTAAGACTCCTACACTGGAAAGCTAAAAGAACCCTCAAAACTACTGCTTCATACATAAGGAAATTGAAGCTAATAGGTTTTATCAGTCCCAAGGGCACACATCCAGGTAATGGCACGTCTGGGACAAGAAACTGAGGCTTATCCTTTCTGTGGGACTGCCCTCCCTGTCATAGAGATGACCACACTGACAATACATGACTAATATTCAAATTCCATTAAGATTATTTTTCCCATCACTTATTTTCCTCTTTGTTTACTATATTTTTTTCCTTTTTAAGTCTGCAGGCTTATACTGACTATTCACTCATCAATTTATCTATCATTTTTTTTTGCCTAATTATTTTTTATTGGGATATACTTGACATAGCATTATATTAGTTTCAGATGTACAACAAAATAATTTGATATTTGTATATATTGCAAAATGACTACCACAAAAAGCTTAGTTAACCTCTATCACCATACATAACTACAAATTGTTTTTTCTTGTGATGAGAAATTTTAAGATCTATTCCCTCAGTAACTTTCAAACATAATACAGTATTATTAATTATAGTCTAATACATTTTTTTCAGTAAGTATCCTGAGGACCTTTATCACTCACGGCACTCTAAAGCATCAAGGATTAAGTTAAACATAGCTTTTCTTAAGGAAATGCGTCTTGAGTCTTGTAGGAAACAGTACACATGGATAAGCAGAGGAAATAGGGGCCTATAACAAACATCACAAGGAACTACAGAAAAGAAGGATTGTATAGGCACAACACAGAGGACGCTGTTCTGATCAACAAGTAATAATGCCTTTGGAGAGGTGAGGAATGAGAAAAAAAGTAAGGGAGGCCATGAATGCTAGGATCATAAAATGTCCTAAATGAAATAATTCAGCATCTATTTAGCATCTACTATAAGCCAAATACTCTTCTTTACACTAATGATACATGGTTAAGTAAAACAACCCCTCCCTTTTAGGAGATTTTATCTTAGTAGGGGAGGTAAACAAGAAAATCAGTAATCATATTATATAGTAGACGTGACAAATTATATTATGCAGCTATAACAAAGATGGGCAAGGACGTTAATAAAGGTAAATAGTAGACTGGGATAAAGTTCTGAAGGTGGAGATTACTGAGATTAGTTTTGAAGAATGAGTACGGGTTGGCTTCAGTGAACGGGTGTTCCAGAAGAGGAAGTGGCATGTAGGCAGTCAGGAAGGAAGTGTACTTTTAAAAATTCAATATGTCAATATTTATATACATGTATATGATCTATGGACACTGCTTAAGCAATACTATATTTATACACCCCCTTCACCCTTGCTCAGTAAGTGATTGAATAAATGCCTGAAACTGAGAAACAGGCTTTAGCTGGCTCTAATAGTGGAAATGAGCACAGGGCAAGCAAGGAGCCATCCCTCCTTTCTAAGAGATCCTTTTCTGTCTACCTGTGAGCACATTTTTCTGACCTCACTTGGAGATGACAGGCAAGAATATTACCCACAGGAAATACATTCTACATGTGAGTTTCCACCCTGCACTTTTGGAAGAGGGTCATTAACCAAAATAGTAATATCATTTCTGATGCTGGAATGGCTTCTTCTCATTCTTCAGCCATCATCACTGTAAAACACTTTTCAAAAAGACTAATTCAGAACAATATATGGCAACCAGTATAAAAATTCTGTGCTATTCATCTTCTCATGCTGCAATTGGTTACTATAGTGAGCAGGCCTGACAGTTTGCAGATTAAAATGTAAACACTAAGATCGACTCAGTTATGTTGAGGCCAACCATTTCTGACAGTCTCTACAACATGATAAACACCGTCTGTCCACAGTTCCCCAGTATTTGAAAGTTACGACAAACATTTTGCTGAAATGTAAACAACTGACATCATGACTGGTGAAGCAGTGGGCTGCAAATTTATCTAAAATCGAGAAAACAAAGATCTTGTTTGACACTAGATAAACCATTAGTGGTCACCAAGGGAGCAGCTTTGGGAGGTCATAAGTGTTGTCATCAGTCTTCAAAAAATATGCACCAAAGATATTGTCACAAGTTAGTTGAGGCAAGAGTAAGTAATATGAGAGACAAAAGAATTACAAATCAGTAGAAAAAGGGTAGAACTCTCTTTTTACTCTTATGGACAGTTTTTAATTAGAACAGAATTTTAAGATATTATGACCCTTAATTTCTCATTTTTAAATTATTTTAGGTAGAAGTGTACAGAATAAAATTTATACTTCTAATTTTCTATAAGATTTAATGAATCTCATTCTTTCCTTTCTTCAACTGTATAAAAGAAAATTGTTATTACTTCTTTGTAGAGCTTTCCTGAAAAGTTATGCAAGTCCAGTGAACAAAAGTTACACAAATCCAGTTCAGTTCATATGAAGACTTCAAGTTAGCTTTTAAGGTGGCTCTGCAAGCCAAAGTCTAGTACTTCACAATTATAAATGATAAGATTAAATTAGACTGCATTTATATTTATAAATTATAGGTACCTCTGCTTTTTTGAAAGTTCACATTATGCCACCTCATGTTTACAAAAGACCTCCATTAGTACAGGTTTTGTCCACTATCTGAAAGCAGAGCATTCTTTCTCCTATGAAACCTTTTGTAAGCTGAAATAGCATAAAGCAAAGAAGCAATTAGCATTTCATAAAAGTGAAAACCTCTTTGGACCTCTCTCAGTTAGCAAAAAAACAGGTACTAATGAAGGTCAGGGGATACTCTTTGCGGCATTTTGGCTTAGGAAATGCATGAAACATTCTGTATGAAAATGTTCTAATTTTGGACAGTATGGGAAACCTGGATAAGTTAGAATATTGCTGACTAAAATTTTATATCAGTCTATAAATGTTTATAATTCCCACATCTGCATTCCTGGGGTATATACACTTAGATGATTTTTAACATGAAGGACAATATGTTAAAAATTTTTAACTTCTAAATATGCTTAGAAAGTTTTTTAAATTAAAAAAATTTTTTTTATATACTTTATTTATTTTTGAGACAGAGAGAGACAGAGCATGAGTGGGGGAGGGGTAGAGAGAGAGAGGAAGACACAGAATCTGAAACAGGCTCCAGGCTCTGAGCTGTCAGCACAGAGCTTGATGCGGGGCTCGAACCCAACGAACCGCGAGATCATGACCTGAACCGAAGTTGGCCGCTTAACCGACTGAGCCACCCAGGCACCCCTAGAAAGTGTTAAAAAAAAAAAGGAATGGAGGTCACTTCAAGACATAGCATCAAATCTACTAAATGAGTCTAAAATTAAAGACTTGGCTTATTATTGTCCACAATTATATCAATTAAATTATTTTATACATTTCATATAAGGTAATTAGACTGCACTATATGGCAAATTAAAATCCTAACTTTTCTAATGGATTTATGGTTAATCTTCCATCATTCTGCCAATAACCTGAATATATAAAATGCACTACAAAGAACTCTTACAAAAAAAGACTAGAGAAGAGAGATAGTTATGCAAATGAAAACAGAGGAATCTGTATATTTTACCTGGATCATATCAGCTAAAACAACTGACACAGCTTTATTCCTACTATATACATACACACACACACACACACACACGCACGCACGCACACACACATATAAATGTTTTATTTATTTTAGAGAAAAAAGAGCATGAGCAGGGAAGGGGCAGAGACAGAGGGGGACAGAGGATCTGAAGCAGGCTCTGTGCTGATAGGGGTGAGCACTATGAGGGGCTTGAACTAACGAACCGTGAGATCATGACCTGAGCCAAAGTCAGACAACCCACTGAGCCACCCACACACCCCTAAATTATTAGAATTTAAAGCAAAAGCACTAGATCCTTTTGTAAAACATGAAATCATAAAATCAAAGACACAAGCATGAATTTTTTACCCAGTCTAGTTCTTCGCACTGGTTGGATCAATCTTGTTTTTCATAAAATATTAGTTACATGTTAAGCCCCTTATAGTTTCTTATGAACTACCAATACCTGTTTCTGAACAAGCCCAATACCAGGAAAAGAGGTCACTCAACAATATTCTCTAGTCACAGTCTAGTTCTAACTTATTTCTAGGCCCAATCTGTGTGGCAGTTTCCATCTGCTTCTGTTCCTCCTAGGTACGGTCATGTTGCTTTTTCTTCTGTTTCTGCCCTTCCTCTGCTTTTTATATCAGTCAAGATGCTCAGCCCCATTTTTATGACTAAGACACAAACTATCCCAGATGGCTTCAGGTAAGCACTTTATAGTCTTGGTTTGGTCCATCCTGGGACCATAGTATTCAAACTTTTTCCACCAAGTTTGTCCTGGCCCCAAAGTCTTAGAACTGCATAGCATGGATTCTTTGGTTTAAATCCTCAGTATACAGGATTTTGTCTAGTTACCCACTTATGGAAAGAAGTCCACACTCTTCACAAATTATCAATAATCTTCATAGGCAATAAGGTCCTCCTAATGCATAGTCTATGGTGTCGTACATTTTGGCCTATTTTTCATTCAATCCTCAAAGAAATTGGAATTGTGTACCTTACACCTTTTATGAAAACCTTTTATATGTATATGCAAAGTTCATAACATAAGTTTACTCTTTACCATTTTCCTAGTTAACCGAATAATTTCAATCACTCATTAATTTTGTGGTTTCTTCAGTAGGTCTGTGTTGAGTATCTATTAATATGTCAGGCACTGAACTAGGTTCTAGGGACACAGAGACCAAAGGATCCTCAAGGACTCTACAATCCTATAAGAAGACAAACAAGCTGATGAAGCACTCTGGTATAGTGATGATTCCCAACCGTGGCTGCATCTCAAAATTACTGGTGGAGGTTTTTATTTAGTAAGGCTGTGGTGGGCTCAAAAGCATCTTTTTCTTTTTGATTTTTATGATAAAAAAAAATTTCAAACACAACAACAACAAAAAGAAATCACCCAGTCATCTGTATTTACTTTAAGAAAATTCCTAAGTAATTCTGAGGCACAGAGTTGAGAGCCACTACAATACACTAATGAGAAGTACGATGGGAGTGGTAAACATGAATGCACGGGATTATAAAAGAAAAGCTGCTTATCCTGTGTGATGACAGGGTATATGTGAGTATATGGATACAGAGAAGCAGCTTGCGAGGGAAGACTTTCAGAAGATATAACATATAAGCCGGTTTCTAATGATGAGATTTCCAATCTTTTATTTTGCCAAAGAGATTTCTAATCATAAAAATGGGGATCTACCACAGGCACTTCAAGCTCATTGTTGCCACTGTTGCAGCCCCTTTTCCCGCAGCCCTCCTTTTTCTGGCTCAGCCAGGATTCCCAATGGAGAAGAAACTACAGCTCTCTCTATCTCTGTTCAGTTGACTAGCACTTTACCTGCTTTAGGAGTTTACTCCAATTAGGTGATCTCAAAAGACAAGGAACAAAGAAGAGATTCTCATAAAAACCTGGATGTAGTAATGCATTTTGTAATTTTACTTCTAGAAATGTGTACTAAAGAAATACTCATACAGGTATTCAGCAAGATATGCAGATCATAATTTTGTTCAACCAACTTTGCCATCCACTAATATTTTTGTTCTAGAAAAAATTTAAGAGCATAAGATAAATTCAAGGATAGCTTTTCTTCTTTTGGAATTGCAGTGCCAAAACTATCATCTTAGGGATGGAATATGTGAGAATTTTTTTAATAGTTTGTTGCCAAGTTGGTTTCCATATAACACCCAGTGCTCCTTCACACAAGTGCCCCCCTCCATGACCATCACCCCCCTTCCCCTTTCCCCCTCCCTCTTCAGCCCTCAGTTTGTTTTCGGTATTCAAGAGTCTCTCATGATTTGCCTCCCTCCCTCTCCCTAACTTTTTCCCCCACTTCCCCTTCCCATGGTCCCCTATTAGGTTTCTCCTGTTAGACCTATGAGTGAAAACTTACGGTATCTGTCTTTCTCTGCCTGAGTTATTTCACTTAGCATGACACCCTCGAGGTCCATCTACTTTGCTACAAATGGCCAGATTTCATCCTTTCTCATTGCCACGTAGTATTCCATTGTATATATATATACCACATCTTCTTGATCCATTCATCAGTTGATGGACATTTAGGCTCTTTCCATGATTTGGCTATTGTTGAAAGTGCCGCTACGAACATTGGGGTACATGTGCCCCTATGCATCAGCACTTCTGTATCCCTTGGGTAGATCCCCAGCAGTGCTATCGCTGGGTCATAGGGGAGCTCTATTGATAGTTTTTTGAGGAACCTCCACACTGTTTTCCAGAGCAGCTGTACCAGTTTACATTGCCACCAACAGTGTAGGAGGGTGCCCGTTTCTCCACATCCTCGCCAGCATCTATAGTCTCTTGAGTTGTTCATTTTAGCCACTCTGACTGGCGTGAGGTGGTATCTCAGTG